>JACEFZ010025491.1:157500-317500 GCA_014155875.1 Cepaea nemoralis
TTGTATTTATAGCGCTCCTCTTAAGTTTCACATCAGCTGAACAAGGTATGGTCAAACAGATGACTGGTATTTATGTTCAAAGTCAATCTAAACACAGACACCGTGAATAGAATAATAACATTAGTGGAACTGCGGTAAAGCTGTAGAAATGTAAACATGATAAAATAACACAAAGCAATGCAGCTTTTGCCGGCTCACCTGGCCTAGGGGTGTAACGTCTTTCTCCGTAATCCCGTGTACTCTCATGAGTGGCGTGACGTACGGCGAGAATCTGTAGGGGTTCTGGCCGCGGCCGTGACTTACGGGGTATGTGAGCCGGTCGCTCAGAAAGCAATGGCAAACTAATGAGCGTAATCTTGCCAAGAAATCAACAATCAGCAGAAAGATGCCGATGTTGACAGCCATGTCCTGTAAAAGGATATGCGAAAAAAAAAATGCAGCTGTACAGAACACAGTTACGTAAAACACATGAGGTTGCGGCGACTAACCTTCATCAGCAAACAATACAATAAACACAACCACACAACATATAAACACGAGCAAGCCACCACAGTGACTACATTAAGGCATAGGAACTGAATGTGAAGAATTAAAAGGTGAAAAAATAAATGAAAACAGTGAAGAGAAACAATTAATTATTGAAAAACAAAATGTGCCACTTGTGGTAGAATCCCATGACAGTATCAGAGCCTGGGATTCTAATATATGAAGCACATTTTGTCCCTTAAATATTCAATTTTCTCTTCAATGTTCTCATTTTTTTCATTTTTGTTTCATTCTTATCATCCCGTTGAATTGAGTTGTGTGGAGTCAAGAACCCACATCACTGCACTGGGGGAATTCCCATAAGCGCGCAGTCGTAACCTTCAACAGCCAGCGCAGATTTCCATTAATAATGGTGCACGTTGCAATCTGATTATATGTCCGTCTTGCTTTACCTCTGAGTGACGACTGTCGACCAGATCCTCTAACCAATCCTTGCTACTGCATTCTCTCTAGACCATGATAGTCTATCTGTTCTTCCGAGTTAATTACATTATCCCAGAGGGCCTTCACTACACCTGCCTTAAGATCCATCAAATATCCCCTCAATGACACAGCACAAGCCAATCTGTCGACCTGTTAATTTCCAACCACCTCAGAGTGACCTGGAGAAAAGTTCCAACGAATGCTCACAACCCGGGACCTCTGAATCGATGTATGCCATTCTGCACGAAGAATGCGAGTCGTCACCTTTGCCAGCATAAATTGTGAATTAGTTACAATCACAATATGCGTATACAATTTGTTCTACAACCAGCGGAAAGCTGCAGTAAAGACCTTCACCTCCATTCTGAGACTTAGGGTTGTGGTATCAAGCACACCTTGACTAGACATTTACTATTTTCTGTTGCTATGAATCCATAGGCACTTTTTCGCCTCTTAACACAGTCATCGGTAATAGATCATCACATCGCCAGGACCAAAGTAATCATGAATTAATTGCTGAATTTCAGCTTCCGTGGCTCTCCCTACACTCATGGTCCAATGTGATTATAACACCACACAAGTCAGAATTTCTATTCGGCACTCTAACCCACTCCTTACCTCTGCCAATCTTCTCACGTATGCACACTTCTCTGTAGTGTTATCTTCTGCCTGAGCCTTCCACGATCTTCCAGTAAGCAACCTGTGATCCTTGACTGCATCCGGAGAATCATACAGAAGGTGTTCCTTGTCCGCAGCTGCCTTTAGATATGCCTTTGCAGGCAACACCTTGCGTATGTCTGCTATGGTCGGTAGCGCCAGGATGTATTGCATGCATATACACTAATGGGGTGCCCCTTGTACATCCCAGAATCACCCGATAGCTTCATTCTGTATACGCTCTAGTGTCACCAGCTAAATCTTTTTGAGACACCCGGTTCTTCTGACATAATGCAGTCACTGAAGTGTCTCCCCCGTCTTAATAAGTTGTGTTGTAGAGTGTTTTGTTAGTATCTGTTGATATATGTTTGTTCTTTAGTATTGATACCATTTGTCCAATGAGCTGGTTTGCCATATTGCACTTATTTTCGATCTCTTATGATTTGCCATTTAAATACTTGAAACTCTTTACTTGTTTTAGTGGGTGTTCTTGTAGATGAATCTGTGTTGTTATTTCTGTTTTGATCATGAACACATATTATAATAATCTTTGTATCCATTATGACATCATCATTGAAATGTTTTAGATGTTACAACTGCTGATGCCAATCTGCTGCATTGTCCTGGGTCAAGTGAACCGGGTCATTCTGAGTGTCCTACATTTGACAACCTAGACGAATATGATAAGGGCCAAGTGTACCATGCGCCATCTAATGTCGATGAAACCTGTGGAATCGAATGCCAGGGCGGGGGAGACTCACCAGCAGACACCAGATCTCCACATTCTACAGGTATATATCACTATATTTAAAGTACATATCTTCTTGTTCTCGTACTTCTTCTTGTTATCGTTCTTCTTCTTATTCTCGTTATTCATCTTAACCAACTGTCTCTCTGTCTGTCTGTCTGACTGCCTGCCTGCCTGCCTGTCTGTCTGTCTGTCTGTCTGTCTGTCTGTCTGTCTGTCTGTCTGTCTGTCTGTCTGTCTGTCTGTCAAAATAATAGTATTTATGAATACTGTATTTAAGAAGTATAAACGGACTGGCCTTTGTCGACCAAGAAAAGGCATTCGACAGAGTAGATAGAAACAAGCTGTCCGAAATCCTTAAACAATATGGAGTGAGTACACATCTAACAAACCTATGTAGAAGCTTATACAACAACAGTAAATGCATAGTGAGAGCAACTGGAGGATACTCAGAACCCTTCACCATAAGATCTGGAGTACGACAAGGTTGTGTCCTGTCCCTTCTTTTGTTCATAACATATATAGACAACATATGCAAAGAAACCAGCCAAACAGAGACCGAAAGAATACCGCAAGATGAGAACACAGTGGAAGAACCATCTGCAAATCTAACCATTACAGAACTCCTGTTTGCGGACGACCAAGCACTAATAGCAAAATCGGAAGCTGAATTACAAGACCACATGAATAGACTAAACGAAATGTGTAGGGAACATAACATGAAAATTAACACAAGCAAAACAGACTATAACTAAAAAAGAAAAAAAACAACAACAATAATTCACATAAACGAATATCCCTTGAAACAAGTAAAGAGCTTCAAGTACCTAGGAAGTATAATATCATCAAATAGCAGATCAGAAGACGAGATCGAAAATAGATGCAATAAGGCAAATCAACTCATTGGACAAATGGCACCAATACTAAAGAACAAACATGTATCAGTAACTACTAAGAAAGCACTTTACAACACAATGTTCCTACCAACTCTATGCTTCTTCTTCTTCTTCTTCAGCGTTCCGAGCCATTGAGGTTCTTTGCTGCAAATACAATCTGTCTCCATTCGTCTCTATGCTACCAATGCGAAACCTGAACAATGACAGAAAAAGAGTAAAGAAAAATCACAACAACAGAAATGAGATTCCTGAGAAGAATACTCAACGTATCAAGAAGAGATAAGATCAGAAATGAAGAAATCAGGACTAAAGTGGGGGTTAAGGCAGCACTAGATTTTACTAGAAAGCAGCAAATCAAATGTTTTGGCCATGCAAGTAGGTTGCCATTCAACAGCATACCACAACAAGCAATGATGTACAGACCAGACGGAAACAGAGGAATAGGCCGACCACGTAAATGTTGGACGGAGGAAATATCAGAGTCCATGGGAATATCGATACATGAAGCCCATAATCGGGCACTCTCACTGATGATTATACTTCACCTCGACACCGCAAAGTACAAGAGGAACATGATGAGATGAGATGAGATGATGAGATTATTGCACATTTCTAATGCGTTTTAATGCATCATCATCATCATCATCATCATCATCATCATCATCATCATCATCATCATCATCATCATCATCATCATCATCCAGAGCCTTGCCGGCTGGCGTTGGCAATCATTCCTCTTCACAAATTTCGATCTCCGACTTCATGGATCAGGTAGGCTACTGATTCCCTTCAACGCCATGACACAAGACTGTCAAGAATCTTCTCACGATGTATTTCTCCCTCTCTCTTTCCGCAAATCTTTCCGGTTGTCACAACATGTTCCAGTTTTTGTCTTCTCATAACGTGGTCAAAAAGTATGAATGATTATTTCTGATGTTTGTGATAATTTGTTTTTGCGCCTCATCTTCCTTCAAAACGTCCAGATTGCTCAATTTGGCTGTCCAATTAATTTTCCGCATTCTACTATACAACCACATCTCCAATGCTTCCAGTGATTTATTCACCTGTTTACTAATGGTCCAGGATTCGCAGCCGTATGTTAAAATTGGTTCTATATACTTTGAAAGATCTTCCCCCCCCCCTTTTCCCCCCCCCCCCCCCCCCTAACTTTCAAGGACAATGACTTATTGCACAAAACGCTTTTAATGCGAACATGAACTTAAACTTTCCCAGTAAATTACAAACAGCCAAAAATGCCAGGATTTATAGCGAGGTCCCGTAAAGGAAACTCAACTAAGTTTGTCTTTATCCATTTTTCTATCTTAGTAGTTTAATTTAACCTTTATTGTTGTGTATTTACTTTCTCTTTTTTTCAGCTGAGGGTTTGGCCGATTCAGTTATACTTCTTACTTGCCTGTATACACCTTTCCTTCTGTCAGTTAGTCTTGTCTGCATTTCTTTGAGATTTTAAGATATTATCCCTTAGCAGAACATGCCGCTGTAATATGTGTTATGGGTAAAGTCATTAGAAAGACACCCACATATTTCTTAGAATTTCGTGCTCTTCTAGTGGTGTAGAGTTGCCTTCTTGTTTATTCTTCTCATTCTTCCACACGTTTGTATAACTGGCTGCCTCGCTCCCGACTTTCTTGTGGTGTTCGCTTTTGCTCAAGCTAATCCTTTTCACATAGGGATACTTTATATACTGTTTGGGGACTGAGTGGTCTAGAGGTATTGTGTCCGCCTCGAGTGCTGGAGGTCCCGCATTCAAGCCCCGGTGAGGGCCAGGAGTTTTCACGTAGACTTCTAGTAACAACATTTTCCCTGGTCTCTGAGTAGTGAGATCGGACGCCGTGTGTATTGTTGCGCACGTAAAATATCCCTTGGCAGTTGGAAATCAAAAATGAGTAGCCTAACGGCGCTGTCGAGTTATTTCGAGAATTTCGAGTTAAAATTATACCCAAAGTTTTTCAGGACCCTCGCCGGTGGTAATGAATTTGTGCACTGAATTGAGATTCTCCGGACCCAGGCTTGAGTTAGGAGGAGAACGGAGCACTTATGGGTTACACCCGTGTGCCGTGATATTGATACTTCGACTAAACTAAACTAAACTAAACTTAATATAACTTTACTTTTACAAAAGATATTCGCTGATTGGACATCAGTCAACCTATCGACTGTGTATATCTGGTCATTAATTTCTCGTGGTTACCTGAAAATTACTCACCTATTGATTCTTGAGGTCATGAAAGAGGTCAAGGTCAAAACAATATTTTTGACAATGACTCATAACAGGTTCATGATAATCCCGTGAAACTTACTGAACACAAAACTCACTGACCATATTATTGAATGCATATAAAAGATTGACGCTCCTTAAATAAATTCAGTTGAAAATTCAATGTGCATGTATAGCACTACAGAACAATGACTCATCAACACTGGACGTTTACAAGCTGGAAAGTCACAAAGTGTAGTAGCCAGATAATTGTATGTGGTTAGAAACACCAGTAGTCGCCTTGGAGGCGATGTCAAGAAACTGGGTCAGTGGCAGATAGGCCGCGCAGTGGAAGACCCAGAATCACAACTGCTGCCGATGACCGCTTCATATGGCTGCATCACCTTAGGAATCGATTTGCATATGCGTCCTCCACAGTCCAGTCAATGCCAGGAGCTCGTAGAATTTCAGATCAAACGGTCAGGAACTGGCTGCACGACGCCGGTCTTTGAGCTAGAAGACCCTACAGAGGTCCTATTCTTACGGACCGGTATCGCCAGAACCGACTGCAGTGGGCGAATCAGCATCGTCACTAAAATGTCGGTATAAGTTTGCAATGTAAACTGCAATAATGTTGAGTTTCTTTTTATAAACAGTATTAATATATATACTGACTATTTTGACTCTAGGTGGCGGGGTACGGATATCTCCTATCAAAGGAGAAGTAACGTGCCTGCTACACTCCGCTAGCCTATGGGACACCAGTGGAAAAGGTGAAATACCCATTTAGCCCCCCGATCAGGGTTACGTGAAGCTATAGGTGATGCAGGTAGTGGATGAAGTTGAAGCCAACAGATAATTGTTGGATATTGTCTCCAACTTCACGACGGTAGGCAGAAAATCTCTTTTGTTTGGGGGGGGGGGGAGACAATGGCTACGGTCATTGACCAGTATGGTCACTGCTAAGAAAAAAAGCAATGGCAAACTACCTTCTGTACAGATGCCAAGAAAAACATGGTTTTTAATCTCATAGAATATCAGAGAAACGGCGTAAATGGTTACTTCATAGGGACTGCCTCATCCGGTAAGGATAGTCATGTGTATGATGGAACGTAAGAAATAGATGACGGAAGACATCTTCAAAATCACGAAGTAAGAATAAATAACAAAAATAATCATGAAATATATGAAGAGATTCACAGGAAAATTAGGAAACTATGCAAAGAGGCAAAAGAAGCATGGCTTGAGGACAATTGTGGGGAAACTGAAAAGCATCACACCATCCGGAATAACAAAATAATGCACAAACGAATTAATGACGTCACTAACAAAAGAACACAAACATCAACGGGTTGCCTAAAAACCAAAGATGGCAAAATCATCATAGAAATAATCAGATTTCACATGCGTGGTCAGATTATGTTAAAGACCTTTTTGATTATTCAAGAGAAGAACAGTATAATATCCAGAACGATAATGAAGGACGATCAATTCTGAAGATGGAAGTTCCAAATGCTCTTTACCATATGAAAAATGGCAAGACCCCGGGTTTAAATAACATTACAACAGAAATGATCAATGCCTTAGAAGAATACGGAATAGACCAGGTCACAGACTGCTGAACGCAATATTTGATACTGGAGATATACCTCATGAATTATGTAATTCTATATTTATTGCAATCCCGAAGAAATCAGGAGCTCTGGAAAGTGATCAACATCGAACAATTAATATAATGAGCCACATCACGAAGATTTTGCTAAGAATTATCATGCAAAGAGATAGGAAGAAAATACAATCCGAAATAGGAGAAGAACAATGTGGGTTTGTAGTAGGCAAGGGTACAGTAAATGCTGTATATATGCTAAGAAGATTAATTGAACGCTTTAAAGAAGTCAACAAAGACCTACGTCTTTGCTTTATTGATTACACAAAGGCTTTCGATAAAATAGGACATGTGAACATAATAATGATGCTTAAAGATCTATAAACTGATAGGTAAGACGTTAGACTTGTAAAATTCATGTATTGGAAACAACAAACTGCTATAAGGATTGACAATGAAGTAGGTCAATATCAGCCTATTAAGCGAGGTGTGAAACAGGAATGTGTCATGTCTCCATGTCTTTTTCCCCTGTGCAGCGTCATTTTCAGAAATGTTAGAAGATTTGAAAGGAATCATCATTGGCGGAAGAAACATTAATAATATTAGATATGCGGATGATCAATCAATGAATCATGTTCCATGCGAGAAAGCGTGGGCGGTCATGACTCGCCATTTCACTCGATCACCAGCGTCGTGTATCAGCTCAGTGTTCCTGTCTCGTCCATGCCATGTGGCCAAGCCATCCAGGTATTTTCCTCTCGGTCTTCCTCTTGGTCTGTTCCCTTCGATCTTGCCAGTTGTCACTAAGTTCTCTAATCCATTTCTTCTCATAACATGTCCAAAAATTGTGACTGTCTACGTCTAATTTCTCTAATCAGTTTACGATTTTCATTTGTCTCCTGTAGTACTTGGTCATTGGTTTTTCTATCTGTCCATGGTACTCTTTGCATTTTCCTTAGAAACCCCATTTCTGTAGTCATCAGATGTTTTTCAACTTAACTGCACATTGTCCAAGTTTCACATCCATACAAAAGAACAGGCTCTATGTATCCCCTCAATACTCTGTTTCTCGTTTCAATTGACATCTTTTTATTGGTCAGAATGTTTTTCATCTTGCTAAGGATTACCTTCGCCATGACGATTCTTGTTCTAATCTCTTCAAGGCATCTCTCATCAGATGTTATTACTGTTCCGAGATAATTGTACCGATTCACTTGTAGAAGAATATTCCCATTTACTTGTATATTGCATTGTGGTACTTCGTTCTTCCTAGTGACGACCATAACCTGTGTCTTTTTACAATTTAATTCTAACCCCAGTTTCTCACTGTGTACCGCATCTACTAATTGTTGCAGATCCAGCGCATTGTCTGCAATCAATACTGTATCATCTGCATATCTAATGTTATTGATATTTCGTCCTTCAATGCTGATTCCATTTATATCTTCTATATTTCTGAAAATATTTTCACTGTACAGGGAAAAAAGATCTGGAGACATTACACATCCCTGCCTAACACCTCTCTTAATAGGCTGATATTTTCCCACTTCATTATCATCCTTATGGCAGCTTGTTGTTTCCAATATATGTTTTTTTTATAAGTCTAATGTCTTTCCCATCAATTTGTAGATCTGCAAGCATATCCACCATGTTGACATGTCTAACTCTATCAAAAGCCGTTGTGTGATCAATAAAGCAAAATTGTATTTCCTTGTTTACTTCTATAGCACGTTCAATAACTGTTCGCAGATGCGGATGATACAGTTTTGATTTAGACAATGAACAGGATCTACGACAGTTACTAGATGCGATTTTTGCACACAGTGAACAACTAGCGTTAGAATTAAATTCTAAAAGACACAAATTTTGGTCCTCACTAGGAAAAAAGAAATACCACAATGTAATGTATAAGTAAATGGGAAAATTCTTAAACAAGTGAATTGGAACAATTATCTCGGAACAGTCATAACATCTGATGGGAGATGTCTTGAAGAGATTAGAACAAGAATCACCATGGCGAAGGCACCCTTTTGCAAGATGGAAAACACGCTGACCAATAAAACGATTTCATTCGGAACGAGATAAAGAGTGTTGAGGTGCTACATGGAACCTGTGCTTTTGTATGGATGTTAAGTGTGAAAAAAAAACAGGCTGAAAAAACATCTGATGGCTTTGGAAATGTATTTTCTAAGGAACATGCAAAGAATACAATGGACAGACAGAAAAACCGATGACCACGTGCTACAAGAAATAAATGAAAATTGTAAACTGATTAGAGAAATTAGACGTAGAAAGTCGCAATTTTTCGGACACGTTATGAGAAGAAATAAATTGGAGAACTTGGTTGACAGCTGGCAAGATCGAGGGGAAGAGAACATGGGGAAGCCAGAGAAATAAATACGTGGATGGCTTGGCCACGTGGCATGGTCGAAACAAGAACGCTGAGCTGATTCACGACTTTGGTGATCGAGTGAGATGGCGCGAAACATGACCGCCCACACTTATCGGCATGGCATAATATAAATGCATTTGGAGTCACCGTGTCTGTTTTGTATTGGTGGGGGGGGGGGGAGATAAATGGGTATTCGAAATGCCCCAACTGTGTTCCGCAGTCCAGCGGTGGGAAATATGTGTGGGGTGCATTACTTCTGATTTAATATGGGGACACCCCATAAATGTCGTAAGGATGGTAACTTTATTTATTCATATAACTGAGCATAACCATAAGACTATCAAAACAAGACGTGTTGCTTCCTTGCATCATTGGTGATTTTCTATTAGAACCCACAGGCGAAGAAACGGCCCTGCTCCAGGAAGCCCCACCCACTGTAAGAAGTCCAGTCCAGTCCAGCCAGCAGGCAACAGCGTTTCTGGTCAGCGGCTGGAATGATTTGTCAACTTGGAGGATGGGCAGTAAAGCCTTGTCTGTGTGTGAGGAGGACATTGAGGAGGCCATCAGAGGTTATATAGCAAACCAAATGTGGGCACTACAGGGTAAGGAGTCTATGATTTATCTGACAGGTTTGTTTACAAACGATGTTAGATAGTTTAATGATTTAGCTGCGATTGATCCTTGCCTTCTGACCATACAAACAGATAATCTATCAACTCGGTGATGGGTGCCAGGAATATGGCACATGTGAACCTGGCCAAGGCTTCCTTGACATGATTCTACCTGAATACTCGCACAGTCAATGCGCCTACGCCAGTCGTTATATTTCCGGTCTAGTCGCAGTAGTAGTAGCAGTGTTAGTGGTGGTGGTTGTGGTGGTCGTGGTGGTGGTGGTGGTCGTCGTCGTCGTCGTCGTCGTAGTAGTAGTAGTAGTAGTAGTAGTAGTAGTAGTAGTAGTAGTAGTAGTAGTAGTAGTAGTAGTAGTAGTAGTAGTAGTAGTAGTAGACGAAGAACGAGAAGAAGAAGAAGAAGAAGAAGAAGAAGAAGAAGAAGAAGAAGAAGAAGAAGAAGAAGAAGAAGAAGAAGAAGAAGAAGAAGAAGAAGAAGAAGAAGAAGATGAAGAAGAAGAAGAAGAAGAAGAAGAAGAAGAAGAAGAAGAAGAAGAGACCTACTCCGCCAACAGAGCGCTCTTACACTTTTTGTCACGTCGATAACTGTTATATGTTAGCTGCATATCCATTACATGACATCGCAGTCAATCTCGCATTTTTTGGCTCTTCGTGATTTCTTGGCAAGTTTACGTTCAGTATTTTGCTATTTCTTTCTGAACAACCCGCACTCATATCATTTTCATAAAAACCAACGGAAGGCGGTCTGCTGCCAAATCGTCCGCAGCAGTGTTTCGAACGCGGTATGCGGAATTAGGAACTGCATCCGTAGCGCATTCGCCACGGAGCCGCAGCTGTTATATAATTATATAAGAAATGAATATTACTAGGTGTTGAAATACTGAACATCACACATTGTCACTGATATTGTTCCAATGTGGAGCATTCGGTAATCGTAAATTTAAACGAAGTTTTTCTGTCTGCATAGAATTGGTTGGAACCGCTTAATTGTTGACATTTTGATATATTTGAGGATATACTTTTGTATTTTTAAAGTGCGTACTGAAATTGTTACTCCTCGTCCCAATAAACTTTGGAATCATTACGAATTAAAGATTCATGTGTGTTAAATTAACCAATTCTGTATTGTTTCTTGTTGCAGTGTTTGATGCTTGGGCAAAGCCAGGTCCATCACTGCTGGAGGGTCGGTCGATGTTTGTAGGTAACTACCATCAATGTAGAGGTATACGATCTCCCGCTGTGAATCACTAGGGCAGGATTTGGAGGCAATTACTGCGTGGTCTCTTTGGCTAACTTAACACATTCACACGTACGTTAGCATTTCAATCATTTCTTCTCTGTTACTTTGGTAATTGGCTAGCCATGTTAAAGTTAGTTGCATGTTCTATACAGAACGTCGCAATCAACCATAACATTTGTGGCCGTTTATGATTTACCAGACAAGAGTACGTTCAGTGATTTGTCATGGCCTTCTGAAAGGCCGATACTCATACCATTCTTAACAATCAACAAAAAGTACTTTGCTTCCGAATCGCCTGCAGCTGATTTCGAACGAGGTATGCGGGATTGCAAATCGCGTTCGTTACTTCTTCGCACAAACGCCGGCACTAACCTTGACCCAGAATAAAATTCGCTGATGGTTTTTACAATCAGAGAGATACAGTCAACGCTATTGGTCAGCTGACAAAAGATACACTGGACCTTATTGTAAGAACTGGAACATATTGTTACAACTGGAAGATACTGTAACAACTGGAACATTTTGTATCAACTGGAACATATTGTAACAACTGGAACATATTGTAACAGTTGGAAGATACTGTAACAACTGGAACATATTGTAACAACTGGAAGATACTGTAACAACTGTAACATATTGTAAAAACTGGAACATATTGTAACAACTGAAACATATTGTAACAACTGAAACATATTGTAACAATTGGAATATATTGTAACAAATGGAAGATATGGTAACAACTGGAACATACTGTAACAATTGGAACATACTGTAACAACTGGAACATATTGTAACAACTGGAAGATACTGTAACAACTGTAATATATTGTAACAACTGGAACATATTGTAACAACTGGAACATATTGTAACAACTGGAAGATACTGTAACAACTGGAACATTTTGTATCAACTGGAACATATTGTAACAACTGGAACATATTGTAACAATTGGAAGATACTGTAACAACTGGAACATATTGTAACAACTGAAACATATTGTAACAACTGAAACATATTGTAACAATTGGAATATATTGTAACAACTGGAAGATATGGTAACAACTGGAACATACTGTAACAATTGGAACATACTGTAACAACTGGAACATATTGTAACAACTGGAAGATACTGTAACAACTGTAACATATTGTAAAAACTGGAACATATTGTAACAACTGGAACATATTGTAACAGCTGGAAGATACTGTAACAACTGGAACATTTTGTAACAACTGGAACATATTGTAACAACTGGAAGATATTGTAACAACTGGAACATATTGTAACAGCTGAAACATATTGTAACAACTCAAACATATTCTAACAACTGAAATATATTGTAACAACTGGAACATATTGTAACAACTGGAAGATACTGTAACAACTAGAACATATTGTAACAACTGGAACATATTGTAACAACTGGAACATATTGCAACAACTAGAACATATTGTAACAACTGGAAGATACTGTAACAACTGGAACATATTCTAACAAATGGAACATATTGTAACAACTGGAACATATTGTAGCAACTGTAACATATTGTAACAACTGGAACATACTGTAACAACTGGAACATATTGAAACAACTGGAACATATTGTAACAACTGGAACAAATTGCAACATCGAGAACATATTGTAACAGCTGGAAGATACTGTAACAACTGGAACATATTCTAACAAATGGAACATATTGTAACAGCTGGAACATATTGTAAAAACTGGAACATATTGTAACAGCTGGAACATATTGTAACAACTGGAACATATTGTAACAACTGGAACATACTCTAACAACTGGAACATATTGTAAGAACTGGAACATATTGTAACAGCTGGAACATATTGTAACAACTGAAACATATTGTAAGAACTGGAACATATTGTAACAACTGGAACAAATTGTAACAACTGAAACATTTTGTAACAACTGGAACATATTGTAACAACTGAAACATATTGTAACAGCTGGAACATATTGTAACAACTGGAACATATTGTAACAACTGGAACATACTGTAACAACTGGAACATATTGAAACAACTGGAACATATTGTAACAGCTGCAACATATTGTAACAACTGAAACATATTGAAACAACTGGAACATATTGTAACAACTGGAACAAATTGTAACAACGAGAACATATTGTAACAGCTGGAAGATACTGTAACAACTGGAACATATTATAACAAATGGAACATATTGTAACAGCTGGAACATATTGTAAAAACTGGAACATATTGTAACAGCTGGAACATATTGTAACAGCTGGAACATATTGTAACAACTAGAACGTATTGTAACAACTGGAAGATACTGTATTAACTGGAACATATTGCAACAACTGAAACATATTGTAACAACTGAAACATATTGTAACAACTGGAACATATTGTAACAACTGGAACATATTGTAACAACTGGAACATATTGTAACAACTGGAACATATTGTAACTGCCAAGAGGCTAGCTGTGTTGGTCTAAGGAGTTATGACGTAGATGACAGACTGTGATCCCAACAACGTGGCTCGGGAGTGTTATTTAGCTTCCACAGGCTGTTGCAAATGACACGTACAAATACAAGTTAGTTGCTTGTCCTTCACAGAACATCGCAGTCAACCCCAACATTTTATGGCTGTTTGTGATTTACTACTAACATTTTATCTTCAGTAGTTTGCCATTGCTTTCTGACACTCATATCTTTGAAATCAACGCACGGTGGCCTGATTTATGCGAATCGTCTGCAGCTGATTTCGGCTAGGCATGAGGATAGAGAGAATCGGCAATGTTCTAGACCCCATGAAAACGTCATGACAGCGCTCAAAATGTAGTCCAGGAAAGAAAGAAAACCTTTTGACTGCTCTCAAAAAGTAGTCCAGGACCCCAGGAAAATGTCATGGCTGCACTCAAAAAGTAGTCCAGAACCACAAGAAAACGTCATGACAGCGCTCAAAAGGCAACCCGTCTACACGCCCTAGGGCCCATTGGACATATGATTACAGTTATTTGCACATCATTTCAAGGATGTTGCAGTCAACCCCAGCACTGTCTGGCTGTGATTTAATGGCAAGTTTACGTTCAGTAGTTTGTCATTACCTTCTGAACAACTGGCACTCATACCATGGTATGAAAACAAACTCAAGGCTATCTGTTTCCAAATCGCACGCAGCTGTGCTATATTCGTACCTAGGTCACCACAGTGCCAGACATATGGTGCTTGACCCATATTTTAGTTACTAATTGGCCCTCAGTGGGTGATGTTCATTAGTGTTTGAGAGAAACAAGCCCCGGAACACTGACGTGTGAAGCGGGTGTGTAACCACGCGGCACACGCTGGACACAGCACAGCCAAATTATCATACCAGAATATTGCAACGTCACCCATCGAAGGCTATGCTCAAGACTCAGTGGGTTGTCAGTTATCAGTTATCAGTTGGGGTATCTTCATTGCACTCCGGACAGGTCCATAGGTGCTCAGATCCTCCCCCCAGCATATGCACCAGCGTCCGGTGGCTAATAGTGCCAGTTCTGTGTTGGTTGACGAGGCACCTTGTTTTCCCGATGTACCTCTCGTGTCTGGCTGTGCCGATTCTTACTCCCAGGTCTTTCATCCTGGACAGCGATGTGGATTCACTGACGTCAAAGTCCTCTGTTCTCGCCATATCTTTAAGGACGTTAATAACATCGGCACGATCCATGGGCTGGCCATCTACAGGGGGTGCAGAGCCAGCCAGTTTATCAGCTCGTTATTTCCCTCGACTCCCGCATAATCCCGGGACGAAGATGAAGGTGGCTTTACGGACAACAGACTTCCGCAGCGACTCAGTCCACTGTCTACGTACAGATCCAGCTTCGACCTTCCGAATCATGCTCATTGAATCACTTAGTACACACACGTTGGTATAATGCTGTGATTCCAGCCATATGAAAGCCTGTGTAACTACCATCACCTCCATCGTAATGCTGCTCGTGGTCATAGAGTGGGCACCATTGGATTCTTGAACGGTTCGGCCCGCTGAACGGGCTGTAAATGCCCACGCACTTCTCTGCTGCTTTACAACAGATCAATCTGTATAGATGAGCACTTCGGGCTATCTGAGCGTTCATAGATGAGCGCGTTGATCTCTGCATTGACAGCGGCAGGGTTCTGCTCTCTGCACCGTCTGTCGAGTGTGATAATGCAGGAGAAAGTGCACTTAAAAGCTGGAGGCACCGGCACGCATTCCTTGCCGGGGATGATATTGGTAAGACTGCAGACCTGTCTGACGACATCTTCCGCCCGACCCATCAATGATTTGCCTCTCTTTAGCCTGTCACCTTTTTCTCTGAATATAGCGTCCTGGTCCTCCAGGTTGGGGGTTGAAGCGTGGGGTTAACATCCCCACCTTTGTAAAAACCTTTCTTTGTTACGAAACAAATACATGAGCCTCGATATCGGACTGACTTATCTGGACACCGACCTTGGAACGTTAAAGGACTTTTGAGATTTGGAACATGGAATGTACGGACACTATATCGAGCTGGAGCGGCCGAAGAACTAACCCGGGAGCTGGTTGAATATCAAATGGATATCACAGCAATTCAAGAAATAAGGTGTCCAGGAGAGGGTACTTTAGAGCAAAATGGAATGATTATAATATATGGAGGAAACACCCAAAATAAACATGAATTAGGAACAGGATTTGTCATCAAAAAAGAGTTATGGGGGAACGTTTTAAACTTTAAAGCTTTTAATGACAGGATTAGTAAATTACGAATAAAAGGTAAATGGAAAAATATAACGATGATTAATGTACATGCACCTACTGAAGAGAAAGAAGATGATATTAAAGAAGACTTTTATAATGATCTGGAAGATGTCATAGAAGAAACCCCCAAACAGGACATCCTGATAGTGCTGGGAGACTTCAATGCAAAAATAGGTAGAGAGCAAACTAATAAAAAAGTGGCCGGTATGGAAAGCCTACATACAACTTCAAATGATAATGGATGGAGAGTCATCAACCTGGCAGAAGCCAAAGGACTGCAGATTAGCAGTACCAGACTACAAAGAAAGGATATACACAAACAAACTTGGAAATCATGTGACAAGAGAACCTACAATCAAATAGATCACATTTTAATTAACAACAGAAATGCATCAAACATACAGCAAGTCAGAAGTTATAGAGGAGCTGAGTGCCACAGTGACCATTTCCTCGTTGGAGCAAAATTTAAAATAAAACTTAAGAGAGCTTTCTATACTAAATTACAAAGATTACACCCAACATATAACAGAGAAAAACTACAAGACATTACAGTCAAAGAGAAATTTACAGATGAAATAAAATGTAAACTTGAAACTTTGCAAAACCCTTTGGAGGAAAGCGTTGACCAAACTTGGTTGAACATCAAGAATACAATTCAATCTACCGCAGAAGAATGTCTCGGTGTGTTAACCACGCATAGAAAGAACAGATGGTTCAATCAAAAATGTGAAGAAGCAGTCACTAGGAAGAAGAATGCCAGACATGTATGGTTAAATGACATCAATAACATCCAAAAGGAAGAGCATTATAGAAATGAATGTAAAGAGGCTACAAAAATAGTCAGACAGCAGAAGCGAGAATATATGAGTAATATAATCAAAGATATGGAAACTAATCACCAGAAAAATGAATCCAGAAAATTTTTTAAAGTACTGAAGTCAATGAAACGAGGGCACCAACAAAACACATATGGTTTAAAAGACAAAAATGGGAATATGATAAATACCAATGAGGAAATGTGCAACACATGGAAAGAATATTTTATTGAATTACTAAATTGTGAAGCTCCAAGTAACATTTTCCCACAGGAAGAGGTTCTAACATGCGAACCACAAATTGAAGAACCTACATTTGAAGAAATCCTATATGTAATCACACGACTTAAAAACAATAAGGCAACTGGGACTGATGGAATTGCTGCTGAATTTATAAAGGCAGGTGGCCATGCATTACATCTAAAGCTATACGAACTAATAATAAAAATCTGGAGGACAGAAGAATTACCCCATGACTGGAAAGAGTCATTATTGATACCTATCTTTAAGAAAGGAGACAAGTTCCAATGTGGAAATTATAGAGGAATATCACTACTGTCCACAAGCTATAAGATACTATCCGCAGTATTACTAAATAGACTAAAACCATATTCAGAAGACATATTAGGTGACTACCAGGCGGGTTTTAGACAAAACAGATCAACAATAGATCAGATATTTATCTTACGACAAATAGCCGAGAAACATTGGGAATATAAAAGAGATCTCCATAACATTTTTGTGGATTTTAAAAAGGCTTATGATAGTGTCCATAGGAATAGTCTATGGAATGTTATGCAGGAATTTGGAATACCAAGGAAGTTAATTAACATGACCAAACTATGCATGGAAGATACTTATAATATAGTAACATATAAAGGCAGGAAATCAGACCCCTTCCAAATAACATCTGGCTTGAAACAGGGTGATGCACTATCGCCGCTACTCTTCAATCTGGCTCTAGAGAAAGTTGTAAGGAAGGTAAAGGAGGAATGTGATATTGGAGGAACATCCAAGCTGCTTGGTTATGCAGATGATATAGATATTATAGGGCAAAGTGAACAAAAGACATTAGAAATATTGACTCACTTAAAGGAAAAAGCCCAACAGATGGGGCTGGTTATCAACCAAGATAAGACAGAATATATGGTAATTTCAAGAGACGGAATGGCTAAAAACTCTGGCCACATACAAATAGATAATATGACCATTAAAAGAACTGAAACATACAAATACCTGGGTACAATCTTCAACTGCTCCAACATCATAAGGGAAGAAATACAAACTAGAATCAACTCTGGAAATAAGATATACTATGCACTACAACATCTACTAAAATCAAAGGCGCTATCTCGTAACACCAAAATCACAATATACAAAACACTGATCAGACCAGTTGTGCTGTATGGCTCTGAAACCTGGAGTACAACGAAAGGAGACGAAGCCTTGTTACAAACCTTTGAGAACAAAATTTTAAGACGCATCTTTGGACCCATTAGGGATACACAAAGTGGAGAGTGGAAAAGAAGAAGTAACAAAGACATTTATGATTTGTTTAAGTCCCCGCTAATCACTGGTATCATGAAGGCTAATAGACTACAATGGCTGGGGCATATAGAAAGAATGGAAGATAATAGGGAAACAAAACTCGCTTACACTCAGGAAATAAATGACCGTAGACCCCGAGGTAGACCAAGAAGGCGGTGGAGAGATAATATACATACAGACCTACAAGCACTTGGAATCAACGACTGGCAAGAGAAGGTCCACCAGAGAGATGAATGGAGACAGATTGTATTTGCAGCAAAGAACCTCAATGGCTCGGAACGCTGAAGAAGAAGAAGATAGCGTCATGCAGAGGGTGCTGCTCATCTGCAATTATTTTTAGTATGCACGAGCTCTCCAGATCTTGATCCTGTGTTCCATTGTCGGGAAGTCAAGTAGGTATCTCATTGCTACACAGCTGGTGTCTCTCGTGCAGCCCGAAAATGATGCGCATGGCTTCGTTTTGTACCTTTTCAAGTCCTCCAATCTGTGTAGGGCTGACAGTGAGGATGGCCAGGGCATACTCGATGCGTGAAAGCACCATTCCTTGGAACAAAAGTATTAGCAGTCTTTGCTCGATATTGGCAGTAGCCATGACTCTCATTGCTGACAAACCTTTTCGAGCTTTCGTTATGACATAATCGACATGATCTCTGAAGGACAGGCTACGATCAAGCCTCACGCTGATATATCATTGACTGGGATCTATTCAAAATGCTCCCATCCATTCTTACTGCCGGCAGGTCTGTGTTCACAATATGGTTGTTTAGGGAGAACCGTGTAACCGATGCCTTTGCAGGGTTGACAAGGGCAACGGCATCAGCACACCATGAGAAAATTCGATCTAGTTCGCCCTGCATATCATTGGCAACCGCCCGTCTATCTCGACCCTGTCGATACACGAGAATGTTGTCAGAAAATGACAGAGTCCTACCCCTCCCGTCCAACTGTTGTTCAGTGATCGGCACCGTATACACGTTGAATAGTACTGGTGACAGTGGTGAACCCTGCGGCAATCCTGGACATATCGTTATCGGCTCAGAAGACCAACTCCCGCATCTTAGCACCACCTTCCTTTAGAGCAGAACTGCAGCTATCCATCGTACAAGGTGAGGGTGCACTTTCAGTCTGAAGAGGGTTTGCATCACGTGCTCAAAGGATACTCTATTGTATGCGTCCTCTAAGTCTATGGCGGCCGCACATGTCTCTTCTCTGACCTGAAATCCTTCGTAAACATCTTGAGCAAAGACCGCCGCATTCAGCCATGACTCTATATTACATCTGTATCCTCCAAGTGTGGGCGGGAAGCAGCCGTGTTGTTCCAAGTCACAAGCAAGTCTGTGTGCTACATTTTTTTCTCAAGTAGCTTGCCAGCAGTGTTCTGCATCGTAATGATTCTGTAGCCGCTTATCTTGGAATGGTCTTTGTTCGGTTTTGGCAGCGGCAGCAAGTAGCTGTGTAGCCATTCTTCTTTGATCTGACACCTCTGGATACTGGTGTTGAATTCTCTGGCCAGTTCTTCCATGTCATCATCTGATATCACCAGTAGGTCTCCATATCGGATGCCGTCTGGGCCTGGGGCGGTGTTAAGTGATTTCTTGAGCATCGCACGTATTATCTCAGCTGTGATTATGCATTGTTCGTCTGTCCCTACCCCCTCGCACAACTGAGAGAGTGTCGTTGTGGTCCTCTGTCTGGCGGGCTCGTCTTTCTGGTCAGTCTGCTTCTATGTAGCGTGCAAGAAGGGCCTTACCTTTATCCGCATCCGACTTTTTCCATGCGAGGTCTGTGCCTTGAAAGTCTGGAATACCCCTACGTTGTGCAGCACCGTTCATGCTCTTATGGAGGCACCAGAATGTCGTAAGAGATCGCTCGGAGCACACCTTCCTGCAGAACTCGTCCCATTTCTCGGCCTTGGCCTGTTTGGCGCAGGATTCGACTAAAGTCACCGTCGTATGGACATCAGTCTTCAGGTTCGCCAACTCATCCTGTAGCATGTTAGCCTTTCTGGACTTTTGCCAGTCTTTGACAGCCTGCCTCTTTCCCAGCCATGCCTTCTCGACCTCTCCATTCCACCATGGTGGCTGCAACCATCTTTCTTGTCTCCTGCGGGAGGAAGTTAGTTTCCTTCTTCTGATCTTGCTTATGGCGTCTTGACCAGTGTTGTAGTACGGGAAGGCATTTGTCATGTTACTTTGACTCCTGGCCCAGTCTTTCTTGATCAGGATGATACAAGGGTAGTGGTCACTGTCGTGGTATCCCAGTGTGCCCCACCGGCACTTTGGTGCGATGGTGGGCGACACCAGAGCCAAGTCAATGACGCTGTCAGAGTCACTGGTCGAGTGGCTATTCTAATGACCTTTCCATCATTCATACAGACTAGGACAGCAGATGCCAGGGCGTCCTCCAGATCTTCTCCCTGTCTATTGGTGATGCAATTCCCCCATTGACTGCCTTTCATCCATATCGAACAAACTCTGCCATTGTTGCACGTCGACCTTCTCTTTTCGCGCATAAACGTTAACGATTACAAGCTGCACTGGCGTCATTATTCTTAATGCCTGCACTTGCAGAGCATCACTGTTCCAGGCGGACATATCGATCTCAGACACCAGTATGTTGTCGCGGACCAGAATGGCCTGTCCGAGGTGCCGCCTGTTAAAGAAGCCCTGAAACCCCGCGACATTGACTGTTCCGTCGCCGAGCTGTGTTTCTTGTAAGAATACAATATCGTTTCCGTAGAGTAATTTTTCGAGAATGGGTCGGCGTTGAATAAATGATGCACAGTTCCAGTACAGTACTCGAACGTTTCCGATACCCAGTCTGTCACATTTTAATCGCCTTCTTCGTGCGCATGCCCACTTACCACGCTGTGTCCTTGCCGGTCGTCTGGTCGTCATGTTAGGCTTAACTATCGCCACCGGGCGCCGATGAAACGCCGAAGGGAGTCCGGGCGCGCGTGCACGAACTCCGTTGCAGGGTCCGAACTCCATTTAACCTCAAAAACACACTTAATCCATAAACATTTCGGAAAAAAAAACACGTTCCATTTTACGGGACGAAGAAATGCCCTCAGTGGGTGATGTCCATTACTGGGTGATGTCCATTAGTGTTTCAGACATACTATCTTGTTTTTTTTCCCGCGTTTCCATCTTGTTTCAGGATATTGCGGTCAACACCAGCATCTTTCAGCTGTATGTTGGTTCCTAGGCTAGATTACGCTCATCAGCACGCCAAGACTTTCTGAGCGACCGGCTCCATACTCTCATAAGTCACTGGCGCGACTCGAACCCCTTCAAATTCTCGTGCGCTCACTTCAACCACGAGAGTATTCGGGGTTATGGAGAAAGCTGCTAACCCCTCAGCCAGGGAGACCGGCTATCGTGTTGTTGTCAGACATTATTATATGTTCTAATTAGCACTCAGTGGGTGATGTACATCACTGTTTGAGAGATACTCTCTTGTTGTTGTCAGACATTATTGTATTTTCTAACTTGCACCCAGTGGGTGATGTCCATTAGTGTTTGAGAGATGTTCTCTTGTTGTTGTCAGACATTATTGTATTTTCTAACTTGCACCCAGTGGGTGATGTCCATTAGTGTTTGAGAGAAACTATTTTGTTGTTGTCAGACATTATTATATTTTCTAATTGGCACTCACTGGATAATGTACATAAGTGTTTGAGAGATGTTCTCTTGTTGTTGTCAGACATTATTGTATTTTCTAACTTGCACCCAGTGGGTGATGTCCATTAGTGTTTGAGAGAAACTATCTTGTTGTTGTCAGACATTATTATATTTTCTAATTGGCACTCACTGGATAATGTACATAAGTGTTTGAGAGAGGTTCTCTTGTTGTTGTCAGACATTATTATATTTTCTAACTTGCACCCAGTTGGTGATGTACATTAGTGTTAGAGAGATACTCTCTAGTCGTCAGACATTATTCTATTTTCTAATTGGCACTCATAGGTGATGTACATTAGTGTGTGAGAGACACTCTCTTGTTGCTGTCAGACATTATTATATTGTCTAATTGGCACTCATTGTGGGGGATGCACATTAGTGTGTGAGCGATACTCTCTTGTTGTTGTCAGACATTATTATGTTTTCTAATTGGCACTCAGTGGGTGATGTCCATTAGTGTTTAAGAGATACTCACTAGTTGTTGTCAGACATTATTACATTTTATAATTGGCACTCAGTTGGTGATGTATATTAGTGTTTGAGAGATACTCTCTTGTTGCTGTCAGACATTTTTATGTTGTCTAATTGGCACTCAGTGGGTGATATACATTATTATTTGAGAGATGCTCTCTTGTTTATGTCAGACATTATTATATTGTCTAAAATACAGATCAGATATTAAGATGATGTGCTTTTTAAAATTATATTTTCCCAAATAGAGATTTTATGTCAACGAGATAATATGTTTCTTTATTCTGTTTCCAAAAATAGAGATGTTATATAACTAAGATAATGTGTTTTTTAATTATATTTTCCAAAATAGAACTCTGATTTCGTGGAGATGTACGTTCTTTCCAGAGTCCAACTTGGCGCATGTTTGCCTGATAGCTGTTCAGCGGAAGATATTACACGTGTATTTCAAGACAGTGCGTCTTACTCATCATCATCATCATCATCATCATCATCATCATCATCATCATCATCATCATCATCATCATCATCATCATCATCATCATCATTAGTATCATCTTCGTCATCAACATCATTATCATTTTCATGATCACTGTCATTATCATCTTCGTCAACTTTAGCATCATCAACAGCATCATTATTATCATCAAATCCAATAGCAACAACAACAAAAATCATGTTACATCATCATCATAGCTTACATTTCACCGTTGCGCTTTTATTATCATCATCATTGTCGCCAACAGCATTATAGCCTAACTGCGTGCCCGGGCAAAATGTCAAGTTAAAAACCTACCCAAAGTATTTCAGGATCCTCGTCGGTGCTACGGAGATCAAGCACTGAGCTGAGTTTCTCCAGGCTCAGGTTTGAGTTAGGAGGAGAACGGAGCACCTATGGCTTACACCCGTGTGCAGTGATGTTGATCCATCGACTATAACTAAAAACTAAACTAAACAGGCATTATAAATTCCAAAGATATGGAATAGAAGAAAAAATAGCGGCTGCAGCAGGATATAACAATATGAATTGGAAATAAATAGGTATATTAAGCTCCTGCGAGAAGAAACGTACTAAACACAAACACGTTGCACATACCTTACAAGGAGATCCATCGTATCCCGAAATACTTGTGAAAATCCAAAATCAGAAGCAATCAATAAATATATAAAATGAATAATAAAATAAAATAAAATACACACAAATGCGTACAATACGACACACAGGACGGTCGACGTTTCGATTCTCAGACTCTTTGTCAAGGACAGGACAACACAGATAGAAAACAACGAAATACAAAAACCGAAAGCACAACTACTCGGTCCCCATGTGGGAGCAGAAAAGGCGGCTTTGCCAGTTGCGAATGCACTCTTTGGCTGCAGAGTTTAAGTATAGGAGGTTGCCAGATAGGATTTAGGTCGCCAAAAATATGCGAACAGTCTGATATGAAAATATAGGGTGTGGAGACAGTTAGGTATGAATATATGGGAGGGGGGAGGACAGCATAGTAATGGACAGCGTAAACAGTTGGAGAAGATGACACAGTTATTCTGTGGCGCCAACAACAGTTTGAATACCTTTTCCGAAGGTTGTGGGTTCGATTCCGTGCCGCGTCCTTCGGTTCACGAGTGAAATTCTTTGGAGACTGCTGTCGGTCATCGCTAGAGCTACGGAGTTCGTGATTTATACGACGCTTTCCACGCTGCAGAAAGAGACCGAGCCATATGGGATAAAACCCGGTGCAATGAAGTCGACCTTGTCGACTTTTAATCGACTTTAAAAAAAAAAATAACATCAGGTGGATG
This sequence comes from Cepaea nemoralis, assembly GCA_014155875.1. Lineage (NCBI taxonomy): Eukaryota > Metazoa > Mollusca > Gastropoda > Stylommatophora > Helicidae > Cepaea > Cepaea nemoralis. Next base: position 181,935 of record JACEFZ010025491.1, read on the forward strand.
ATGCATAATACAGATTAGGAGCGGACTGGGTCCAGAAAAACTTGCATTTCAGAAAAAGCGAAGTAACTTATGCAAATAGAATTAGTCACTATCGTTGAATGTAAGACAGAGAGCATTGACATTTTATATAGAAGATCTTAGTGTTGTATGGCTGTAAATCATTGTACGTGAATGAATTAGAAAGAGCTTAGAAGCAGCGGAGATGTGGCTTCAGAGACAAATGGTGCGAATACATTTGACTGCCAGATCCTGTGATGAGAAGGGAGGCATTGAAAAACATCGTGACAACGGGAAAGATAAGTGAGAAAAGATACAGAGGCAGACCGAGAATAATGATGATGGAAAGCTTTAGATGGTATCATGGAAAAATATCATATGCAGACTTGATCCAGAACACGAATCACCGAGATCTGTGGAGAGACATGAACGCCTACGCCAGTTGGCAGGGCACATGGTTATTATTTCATGTCATGTCTGTTGTACTGTTTTCTTTACCATTTGCCATTGGTCATCTAAACTGCTTATATTTCAGCATTGTATCTGTTGTGTAGAGTCATGGCGAACGTATCTCTTGATTTATGATGTGAATTCTGTAAATTGCAGCCTAAATAGGTCGCTACCAAAATAATGGCGTCATGCACGTCATAAGAATGCTCTATCTAGACCAACAAGCAGCGGTTAGAATAGATGGCGAGACATCAGATTGGTTTGACATCAAGCAAGGAGTCCGTCAAGGATGTGTGCTGTCCTCTTATTTGTTTAACCTGTACGCCGAAAATATAATGAGAAATGTAAGAGATGATAAAAATAGTGAGCTATATGATGCCTAAATATCGGTGGTCATGACATACCAGAGATTCGGTATGCTGATGATACAGTATTGCTATCCACAATACAGAATGGTATTGAAAACCTAATAGCCTCAACCCAATTTAATAGTGAAAATCGCAACTTGTATCTTAACATTGCAAAAACAAAGATAATGCATACAGATAAATCGACTATGGAGAAAGAAACATATGTTAATAGGGAAAAATTGGAGGTGGTGGAAAATTTTGAATATCTTGGGTCATTGATTACCAACAACGGTGACACAATGAAAGGAATTAAACGACGACTATCAATTGCTCTTCAAAGACTAAACCAACTGAATAAATTATGAAATGGGACAGACAGAACTACAAAAATTAGATTTTTAAGAGCATGCATCTTTCCCATTGCAACATACGCCTGTGAGCACTGGACACTTACTAAACAAGCTGAACAGCGCATAAATGCCTTTGAATATACATGTTATAGACGAATTCTAAGAATATCTTGGTTAAAGAAAAGAACAAATGCATCCATACTTCAAGGGCTGAATATTGAAGAAGGTTGGCTATTAAAGACGATAAAACAAAGAAAATTCAAATATTTTGGTCACTTGAAACGTCACGAAAGTTTGGAGAGAACAATAATGGAGGGGTATATGCCTGGGAAGAGAGGAAGAGGAAGGCCAAAGAGAAGATGGGTGCAGGATGTGGCAGATGATCTGCAGATGCGTATATCGGACGCGGGAAATCTTGCTTATGATGGAGAGGTTTTCCGGAAGGTTGTTATGGGAGCGAGGTTCTGCAAAGGACATGCCACTGATTGAATGAATGAATGAATGAATGAATGAATGAATGAATGAATGCAAGTCATACAAGGCGACTAATTAGTTCTACGTTGGTGTGTTACCGGTTCCCTTACAGGGAACCATAGAGCAGTAAGACACTGTAACCTGCCATACGTGTCGTAAGAGGCGACTAATCAGGGGTTGTTCTCTGGACTGATTTCCCCATTTAGTAGAAAAACTGTAGCTGCAAAATCCAACCACCCATGTATGTTACTGCAGTATAATCGGTCAATAATTAGTACACAGAGATAGTATAGTCAGTCAATATTTAGTACACAGAGACAGTATAATCAATCAATAATTAGTACACAGAGACAGTATAATCAATCAATAATTAGTACACAGAGATAGTCACTAAAGCACTCTTGTATACTCTTGAGGTATACTGGGTAAACGGTGCATGTCAAAGATCTACATAGAAGCTTAGAGAGTTAATACAGGAGCTATACAGAGAACACCAGACAGGAGAGACACGGCCACTATATTTAGCTTGACTACCGGACACATTAGTGTCAACTAAGAGGTCGTTGAGTGCTTATGACCGAGGGTTTCCCAAGAGTATAGGAAACTCGCCTCTCGACGAGTAACTGGAGAATACCAGTTACTTTAGTTAACTGACCAAGCGTGCTGGGACTCTACGCACGCAAACTCGCCAGCGCACGGAGGATTGAATGTCCGTGGTTGAACGCGCAACTAGAAGCGTGCCTCAGACTGGGACAAGGACGGATAGAGAGCAGACCTGTTCGCTAGGAACCCTATATAGTTTATAGACAATAGTGTTAGCTAGGTTTAGATTCCAATTAGTAAATAGTATCATTATTTCCACCTCTTCATTGCATCTGTGAAACATACCATGTTGTTGATTATCAATGAAGTATTCCGCTCTGCAGAGCTTGTTTGTAAATAAAAATGTATCCTTTTGCAAACCACACGAGTTATTGATTCGTGTCGTGCAAAAGTAGGGAGTCCTGAATTACCTGTCGCAAGTAAGTTGCTGACAGGCAGGACCCATTTGGTGTCAGAAGCTTCTGAACCAACGTCTAAAGACTCTAAATTTATTTTGTGGTGTTAAAATTATCCAAACGTGAATTATTTATTATATAGTGTTTGAAATAGATTATTTTCGTGAGTGAACACCAAAATACTTTAAAAAGTAACATTTGTGGAGCTTGAAACACAATTAAGAGAAAATAATTTAGAAATTGTGTAATTCTGTGAAAAGTGATAGCAAATGTGGATGAATTTGGTTAAATGAATATATGTACAAATATGTTGCAAAGTTATCCAGCACACTATCGTACATTTCATTTTGTGTGATACAGCCATCAATGTCAACAGTCATCACATTTAAGAGTATATTAGCTACTAAACGGAATCAATAGAGCGTAGTTATACCAAGCTAGAAGGAAAGTGAAGACAAGACGACAGTGACATCCATATGACGATTCATCTTACAAAGCATGACGATCATTGATACTATCATAACATTCATTCATTAACATCATCTATCATTATCCAAATCACATTTGTTGTTAATCAGCCGCATGAAAAATGAACATGTATTGGTAACATAGACATGTTTTTCTAAACTATTGATGCTCTACTAAACAGAAGCGTCAGTTCTCCAATCAAGTCGATCATTTTTGTGTACGGAGGTCAGCGGTGGAACATCCCAAGTGCCAAGTTTTTCCAACCGATTAGATGAGTATATTTTCGAATAATTTTGATACTGACCATTTTAACGATGCATCTTAATTTTCAGTGACAATGTAAATAACTAACATATAACTGTACAACTATTGTGTGAAATTGAAATATTATTATTGTAAAATAACATAAAATCACAAAATGGCATCGTTAAACGACTGCATCCAGGCAGGCAAAGCACTAGGCCATACTGGACAGGAATTAGAGAAATGGGTTGATCAAAGATATAAAGAAGAAACTGCTCAAGCAGAGAAACAAGCTGCTGTAGATAGAGATGAAAGAGCACTAGAAAGACAGCATCAAAAAGAGTTGAAAGAATCAGAGGAAACCACCAAACGAAAACAGTTGGAGTTAGATCACGCCAACAAACAAGCAGAGGGAGCCACCAAACAGAAGCAGATACAGGTAGAGTCAGAGACAAAATAAAAGATGAAAGAGTTAGAGATAGAGTCAAACATTCAAATAGCCTCTAGTAAACAAAAAGAGCCAGGAGGAGCAAATAAATGTTCCAAATATAAAGGCCTGATCAAGCCATACAGCGTAGGCGATTCCATCTCAGCATGGACTGAGAACATAGAGTTCCAACTTAAGACTCATAAAATACCGTTGGAAGACTGGGCAATGATCTACATGAGAAATCTCAGTGGAGAGCCATTAAAAGTAATAGAATCTATACCTACAGAACTAAGGAGTAACTATCAGTACATCCACGATAGAATCATGCAACACTTCCTACTTGACGCTCCGGGGTATCATGATTCAATATTCACAAATAAAACCCAAACCTACGGAAACCTTCCTAGATTACGTCTCTAACGTGCAGAGCACATTTAACAAATGGCTTAAGGCGGCAAAAGTGGGGACAAACTTTGACAAACTACAAGATCTAATGGTAATGGACAAGGTTATATCTACAGTCCCTACCCCATTTGCAAAGTTCCTCCAACAGGCAGACATAGAATCCATTCAAGAGCTAGAAAAACGTGGGTCGGCTTACTTTTCTACAAATCGTGACATCTTTAAAACCACCATCCATGATATTGAGATCACTGCCTTTGTGAAAAACGAACCAAGTAGATCGTATAGGCAAAAAGAGTATCGTAAGAAAGACCAGCCTTTTCAAAAGCCTCCACTGTGTGGATATTGCAAACTATATCATCCTAGTTATTCTATGTGTGATAAGAACCCAGCATATCCATCTCATTTAGAAACGGTCATAAAGAAGTAAGAGAATAGAAGAAATTCGTTCAAACGTGCTATCAAATATTATTTTTGTTCGAGCTATGGCCACTATTCTGCGAAGTGTCTGGGAAGATAGAGAATGAAAGCAAACAATGCTATGCTCATTGATACGTCATCTGACGATGAGAGTGTGATTGACTCTGAACTGGAGAATGTACTACCAGAAAATGTGTGTGAAAGTGTGGCAGTAGTTACTGATGTACTTGATTTCAATAAATGCCTTACATGTCACCAATTTCATGCGGATGGAAAATTAAAATGTGGTCACGTTATTCCATATGCCATCGAAGATGCTAGAGCAGTGAATGCCTCCAGAGGTAAATTGAAGTTCTACGATGCATTGGTCAATAACCAACCATGCCATTGTTTACTGGACAGCGGCAGCACTTTACTTGGCCTGAGAAAAGATCTGGTGAGACCAGAAGATTACACGGGTGAATTTGTCAAATGCCGTACTTTCTCTGGAACAATAGAGAAATACCCACTGGCAAAAGCGCATATAAATACCCCATTCCTTACCGGCACATTTACGTGCGCAATCCTGCAAGACCCTTGCACGGAGCTTATTTTAGGATGTTTAGACTCATTAAAGAAATGTACTGACGATGATATATTAGCCTTGCAGGAAACGAACCTGGCTAATGCTGTAACAAGGTCAGAAACGCAAACACACTACACTGACCTGCAAAACGAGATGTTACAGCTGTTAACACCTTCCGGTGCTACTAACAATAATACTCGACAAGAATTTATCGAGGCACAACGCACCGATCAAACTATCGCACCTTATTTTAAATTGTTAGGTGAGCGAGCGAAAGTGACTAAAAATGCATCTTGGTATTTTAGAATACACAACGGAATTCTCATGCGTTATTACACAAATAATAACCATGAAATTCAGCAAACGGTGTTACCTGTAACATACCGACAAACTGTGCTAAAGATCGCACATGAGTCACCGTTTGCTGGACATTTGGCCTATGACAAAACCAGAGCCAGAATTTTGTAACACTTCTACTGGCCTAAATTCTGTACTGATATAAAAATTTTCTGTCGTTCATGTACTATTTGTCAACATCTTGTAAGAAAGGGTAAGCATGTGACGGCCGAAGTTCAACGGTCATTATTGGCATCACGACCATTTGAGTGTTTAGCGGTCGATATTGTTGGACCCCTGAATCAGGTGTCGAACAAGGGAAACCGTTTCATACTGACGCTCGTGGATACATGTACCAGGTGGATCGAAGCAATTCCACTGAAATACATCACCTCCAAAGATGTGGCAAATGTATTTTTGCACTTATTTTGTCGTTTCGGTTTTCCGCGAACGATTTTACCGGATCGAGGAACCCAGTTTATTTCGGCTGCTATGCAAGCCTTAACAAAATTGTTAGGAATACAGCAGCACTTCTGTACACCGTACCACCCAATGAGTAACGGCATCATTGAGAAAATTAACGGGGATCTGAAACACATGCTGGCAAAAATAACAGCCGAAAACCCAGCTGAATGGGACACACTATTGCCAGCTGTGCTATTTGCCCATCGAGAAATTCCGCACTCAAGTACGGGTTTCTCACCTTTCGAACTAGTGTATGGGGCGAACCCTCGTGGACCCCTATCTATATACCATCAGCTAATTACTAGCTTACCAGAAAATCCAACATCAGTAACACCATACGAGATGGTAACAGACACACGCGATAGAATCATGAAAGCGTGTGAAATAGCCAAAGCATCTTTGGAGAGGAAAGGACAGATGTACCGCGAGTATGCAAATAAAGGTGCTAAAACAATACACCTTGAACCTAATCAGAAAGTTCTGCTTTTACTACCAGATAAACGAAATTTGTTGCTAACATCATGGCAAGGGCCATTCAACGTCGAACGGAAAGTATCGGATGTTGACTACGAAATATCGATAAAGGGAAAATTAAAGATATTCCATATCAACATGCTGAAACCATATTTCTCACGACAGGAACTACCGACAGACGAACAAAATGCACCCACACCAATAAATCGGACGACAGACGTACACAATACAACTACACTAGGTAGGGCGACACACGACAACGACATCGCAAATACACTTAGCCAGGTAACAGCACACACAGCGAATACCACAACAGTACTTAACCAGACAGATGACGACGGAATAGAATTACCAGTCCCTACTGTAGACACGACTGGGACCATCGATAGCATACGGATAGAAACCAAACTTACGGACGAGCAACGACGACAGATGATAGATTTAGTGACAGAGTACAAGGACATTTTCTCCGACATCCCAGGAAAGACAGACAGAATAGAGCATTCCATCATTCTGACTGATAACACCTCTATCAAATGTCGACCTTATTCCATCCCTCTAAATTATAGGAAAAATCTTGACAAAGAAATACTATCTCTTGAGTCGAGTGGAATAATTCAAAGATCACAGTCAGAATATTCCTTTCCTATCGTTCTCAGCCAAAAAGGACTCAACAATTCGCCTCTGCGTCGATTATCGACGTTTAAACAGAGTGACAAAGATCGATGCTGAGCCAATCCCAGCATGCGAGGATTTGATCCTAGATATGTCTACATCTCGTATATTTTCCAAACTCGACCTCACGCGAGGTTACTGGCAGGTCCCGATGCAAGAAAATTCAATTCCTTTGACTAGCCTTTTCTACACCTCTAGGACTCTATGAGTGGCGCTTTCTTCCTTTTGGCCTTCGTAATGCTCCAGCCACTTTTGTACGTCTTACTAGAGATCTTCTCCACGGGGAACCAAATACATCTACATACATAGATGACATATGCATTCATACTGAAGACTGGACGTCACACCTACTGAAACTTCGACATGTCTTTGACAGGTTGAGATTATTCGGTCTTACCGTCAAACCAACTAAGGTTGAGTTGGGCATGGAGGAAATTGACTTCCTAGGCCACACCATCTGCAGAGGCCAACTCAGAACAGACGAGAAAATAGTCACGAAGATTCTAAATTTGACTATGCCAACGACCAAGAAACAGGTCCGAAGTCTACTTGGTCTTGTAAACTATTATAGTAAATTTATTCCCAATCTGGCGGAAATCACCAGTGTTTTTTCAAATATTTTGAAAGCTTCGGCTAAATTGGATGTGCAAGATGCAGCGTTAATTGGCGCATTATCAAAATTGAAATATTTATTCAGTGTACCACCTATTTTGCGTTTACATAATCAAAATCTTACCTATTTCCTCCGCACACACGCAAGTGCGATTTCCATATCTGGTATATTGGGCCAGTTTTACAACGGGAAGTTCCACCCAGTGATGTATGTAAGCCGTAAAATCAGCCCTGCTGAATCAAGATACTCAGCATCTGAATTGGAGGGCCTTAGCGTAATCTATTGCGTTAGAAAACTGCATAGGTTTTTGGCAGGTACAGAGTTTGTAATCCAGTCCGACAACTCTCCCCTTCCGGTAATGAAGTCTGGCATCCCTCAAAACAACAGGATCTACAGATGGTCCTTAATAGTGGCAAACTATGCCTTTACAATACAGCATTTGAAGGGATCATTAAACTCTTTGGCAGACATTTTAAGTAGACCTTCAAATATAGAGATACCTGAAGTACAGGAGAAGAGCGACGAGGTATCACCAGAAACAGTGACACTGTAGTTATTAATGAAATCAGTGCCGTGTGTGGAAAAAACTTACACTTTGAAGTGCGTTAATATCGCCAGTCGACTAAACTGTGCAAGATAAACAGTGCCATTATGAGTAAATGAACAGGCACATTAGTGATATTTCTACAGCGCTTTCACGTAGATAAGCAATAATTACATCGAAAGTGTTAGACGTGATCCTACAGAAACTGATAGGGAACTTTATATATAAACACTATCCTGAAAGGAGAGCATATAAGACTGTGGTTAATTGAACTATGTTATTACAATAGTCTACAAGGAACAGTGCTCGAACATTACACCGGACAGGACGACGTTAGTGTAGTTATATACATAAACGTAATTGTGATATGTATAGTACATTGTTTTTTTTTAAACAGTGCGCATAACCTCATTGTGTATATTTATAATTGAATTGCAAATGTTCAAGTAAATATATGACGTTATTTATGTTAGTTCATAGGTATAAATCACCAACATTTACGTAAAAACCTCATTTAGATTAACACCTACGTTAGAAATGCAATTATTAGACATTACTTTATCACATCACCATGTAAACATAAACATTTATATATTAATTTGCTTATAATATCATTTCTAAACTAACCCAATCATTGGAAAATTAATATCATTTCATTTACCAATAATAATATAAGGTAACTAACCCACTTTGCTTAAATATAATTAATTAATTAGGTTATTTCCCTTAGGTTAATTTAGGACAGCACACGAAATTACTATAGCTGATTTAGATTGGTTAGTATCATATGATCGGTAACAAACCATCATCATAAACGTGTATAATATTTTGTATGGATATGACGCGTGCAAAGACATAGCAAGTCATGTGGCGTGAAAACTTGTACGATTCAGCCAGTCATTTATTGTAAATATGTAATGTTCATTTATGTAATATTATGAACCATATTTTAAGGACGAATGAATGTTTTAACATAAGTATGGTATGAAAAGGGAACGAAAGATGTATAATAGGAGAGGAGTGAATGAAGACAAAGTAAACATTGATTGATTGAGAGAGAGAGAGAGAGAGAGAGAGAGAGAGAGAGAGAGAGAGAGAGAGAGAGAGAGAGAGAGAGAGAGAGAGAGAGAGAGAGAGAGATTTAGCAGACATTTTTTCTCCGCGCAAATCGTCTTATTGTGACTTGTCTGTGTCAATATGTGTAACCAATGTGTTGTTCAGTTTTAAATGTGTAACTGCAATACTTTAGAAATAGTAGTAATAAATAGAGAAAGTACTTTGAGCATCTTAAAACGAAATTGTGGTCATAAATAAAAGTAACCAACATTTGTAGCCACAATAATCCGATTTACGGCGCTCGAAGTAATACATACATGTAGAATAGAAACGCATACACATGTTAGCAAGATAATTACATTGTAGTTTATTAAATAACACGCAAACAAACAGGAAAACAAACACATAAAAGTTGCATTCACCATTTGTTTCAAAGAACAGTAACTCACAACAGGGGACACAATAATTTCTTTAAAAAAAACCTGAAGGTAACATTGAAAATAGTTCTTCACAAACGGAAGTTTGAAGGTGAAGAGTAGAACATAGATCATACGGGTTGGTGCTGATATTATAGGGGAACATGAACATTTATGCTCATGTGTTGTTCTCGTAACAGAGACAACTTGTTGCGGGTTGTCATTTTGGGCAATTTGAGGACAGGTCGAGACATAAGTCAACGGGTAGAAGTCAAAAGACATAGGGTCAAACGACGGAAGCCAGGACATAAGTCATAAGACAACGGTTCCGGATCAATACAATTCCCAAGAATATAATAGAGGTCTATATCCAACGATATTGATGTGATGCACTACTCAATTAGCCGAGTGAATCAATATAACAATGTGAAAAGGCAGAGAAGATAATTTGTTCTATCCCCAGAAGAGATACTTATGAGATCTTTGACAAAATTGGACAGCCAATTTTTCAGTGACCAATACGTGTTACAGACAGGAGTTAAACGGTTGTAACACTACACGCAGAGGAGAGGAGCGTGTCAAAGATCTACATAGGAGCTTAGAGAGTTAAGACGGAGCTATACAGAGAACACCAGACAGGAGAGACACGGGCACTATATTTAGCTTGACAACCGGACACATTCGTGTCAACTAAGAGGTCGTTGAGTGCTTATGAGCGAGGGTTTCCCAAGAGTATAGGAAACTCGCCTCTCGACGAGTAACTGGAGAATACCAGTTACTTTAGTTAACTGTCCAAGCGTGCTGGGACTCTACGCACGCAAACTCGCCAGCGCACGGAGGACTGAATGTCAGTGGTTGAACGCGCAAGTAGAAGCGTGCCTCAGACTGGGACAAGGACGGATAGAGAGCAGACCTGTTCGCTAGGAACCCTATATAGTTTATAGACAATAGTGTTAGCTAGGTTTAGATTCCAATTAGTAAATAGTATCATTATTTCCACCTCTTCATTGCATCTGTGAAACATACCATGTTGTTGATTATCAATGAAGTATTCCGCTCGCAGAGCTTGTTTGTAAATAAAAATGTATCCTTTTGCAAACCACACGAGTTATTGATTCGTGTCGTGCAAAAGTAGGGAGTCCTGAATTACCTGTCGCAAGTAAGTTGCTGACAGTGCTATTGCCCCAGTTGTTGACTAATCGACACTCAATGGTTCCTGTGGTCAATATCAGACCAATCGCCTTTATTTCCCAGCAAATTCCCTGCTGCCCACTTTAGGCGAAGCCGACCAGAAGTACAGGTCAAGGTCAAGGCCAATCCCCGACAGTAAGTGTGTTTATTGTGTGCTCGCTCACTGTGAGCCCAAGCCAAGCGGAGTCCATTTTGCTTGTGGATTAGCTTTCCATGTTACCAGTGTCCCCCAGCCAACAGGCGAACCCACTCAGACGTCAGGGGTACTTGTAATTTACGTCATCAAGTCAAGGACGAGAAGTCAACATTTACCCCAAACGACAGGTGTAGGGGTTGTACCCGCTACCTCGGCGTCATTACACCGAATCCATCCATCCATCATGTGCCATGCCGGTAAGCGTGGGCGGTCATGTTTTGCCATCTCACTCAATCACCAGTGTCGTGGATCAGCTCCGTGTTTCTGTCTCGATCATGCCACATGGCCAAGCCATCCAGGTATTTAATTCTTGGTCTTCCCTTTGGTCTCCTCCCTTTGATCTTGTCAGTTGTCACCAAGTTCTCAAATTCATTTCTTCTCATAACATGCCCAACAATTTTTTTACAGTCTACGGCTAATGTCTCATATTAGTTTACGATCTTCATTTGTTTCTTGTAGGACACATTTCCACAGCAGTCAGATGTTTTTCAGCTTGTCTGCTCATTGTCCACGCTTCACATCCATACAAAAGTACAGGTTCTATGTAGCACTTTAACACTCTTTTTATCGTTCCAACAGACATCTTTTTATTGGCCAGAATGTCTTTCATTTTGCAAAAGGCTACCTTCACCATGTCGATTTTTATTCTAATCTCTTCAAGGCATCTCCCATCAGATGTTATGATTGTTCCGAGATAGCTGTACGGATTCACTTGATTAAGAATATGCCCATTTACTTGTATATTACATTGTGGGTTTCTTCCTTCCTAGTGACGACCATAATCTGTGTCTTTTTACAATTCAACTCTAACCCTACTAACTTTTGCAGATTATTTTCGTTGTCTGCAATCAAGACTGTATCATGTGCATATCCTAAAATTATCTAGGAGACATTACATATCCTTGTCTCACACCTCTCTTAATAGACTGATAATGACCTACTTCATTATAAATTCTTATAGCAGCTTGTTGTTTCCAATATTTGTTTTTTTACAAGTCTAAGGACTTTTCCATCAATTTGTAGATCTTCAAGCATCCTTATCATGTTGACATGTCTCACTTTATCGAAAGCCTTTGTGTAGTCAATAAAGCAGAGGTGTAGATCTTTGTTTACTTCTATAGAACGTTCAGTTACTGCTCTCAGAATATACACAGCATTTACTGTACCATTGCATTCTACAAACCCACATTGTTCCTCTCCTATTTCAGCTTGTATTTTCTTCCTAACTCTTTGCATGATAAGTCTTAGCAAAAATCTTTGTAATGTGACTCATCATACTAAGTGTTTGATGTTGATCGCATTCCGAGGCTCCTGATATCTTTGGGATTGCAATAAATACAGAATTACATAATTCATGAGGTATATCTCCAGTATCATATATGGTAATCAGGAGTCTGGTAACGTTTTCTATTCCATATTCTTCTAAAGCATTAATCTGTACAACGGATATTCCGCTATTATCCATGGCCATGCTGACCCTGTGTGTGTGTGTGTTGTTTTTTTTTTTTTTGGAAGACATGACCACTGGGTATGAAGGCAGGCGGTCTAGCCATCTCACCACTGCGCCAAGTGAAAGTCAATTATATGATTTCATATGTGTACATTTTTTTAAATCTTAGGGCTGGAGGCGATGAACCTGGGTTCGTTTCTTGCCGGTCTGTCAACGGACTGTCTGTCGGAAGAGAGAGAATATACAACGTTCACAAAAGTTGCTCTGTGAGTAGTGTCAAGATGCTCTGTGATTTTTCTTTTCGTGTCTCCTTTACAGGACATCGCTGTCAACATCAGCACCTTTCAGCTGATTGTTAATTTCTTGGCAAGATTACGCTCAGTAGTTTGCCATTGCTTTCTGAGCGACCAGCTCACATACCCCGTAAGTTACCAACTCTTGAAGAACCGCTACAGATTCTCGCGCAAGTTACGTAACGCACGTGTATATACGGGATTACGGAGAAAGACGTTAAAACCTAGGCCAGGGAGGCCGAGCGACAACAAAACTTGCTCTGTGAGTAGAGTCAAAAAATGTTGCTCTATGAGCAGTGTCATCTAAAGTTGCTCTGTGAGTAGTGACAACTAAAGTTGCTCTGTGAGTAGTGACAACTAAAGTTGCTCTGTGAGTAGTGACAAGTAAAGTTGCTCTGTGAGTAGTTTCAACTAAAGTTGGTCTGTGAGTAGTGTCAAAAATATTGCTCTGTGAGTAGCGACAACTAAAGTTGTTCTGTGGGTAGCGACAACTAAAATTGTTGTGTGAGTTGTGACAACTAAAGTTGCTCTGTAAGTAGCGACAACTAAAGTTGCTCTGTGAGTAGTGACAACAAATTTTGCTCTATGAGTAGCGACAACTAAAGTTGCTCTGTGAGTAGCGCCAACTAAAGTTGCTCTGTGAGTAGCGACAACTAAAGTTGCTCTGTGAGTAGCGACAACTAAAGTTGCTATGTGAGCAGTGACAACTAAAGTTGCTCTGTGAGTACTGTAGCGAAACGCCAGTGGCCCATGTCCTTATACATTCTTTTATTCTTGGTAAACAGGGGGAAACGGCTTTCGGAAACTCTCAGTTCTCTTGTTTGCTCAAATCTCCATGAAAGATGGTTCTTTGGGTTATCTTCATACCACAATCTTTACATGGAGCGAGTATATATTTGTCTTTCCTTTCGGGTAGACCCGATGGAGCGCCTTGCGTCAAATGTGCACTGGTGCAGTTGCTGGTCAATTGATGGCCGTGCCAACACCTACCGTTTGATAGTTGCAGCATGTCAAGTGATTTAAAGATTACGACAGAGATGCAACATACTACTGAAGTAGTGGAAAGGTAAACTTGGGTTTTCGTTGGTCCAGGCAAAGCTTGGCCTATAAATATCTATTGTCTTAACGACTGAGAGGATATGGCAAAACAGCAGTCTTGCCATGTTGGGAGGGGGTGACCGTTAGCCGATCTGGCTACGCGTCTTGATCTTGGCATGGAAGGGGAACACATCTGAAGAATAAGTAGTTACCAAATGATATCGCTTGTTCTTGGCAGCTGATAGACGAGTGATATCTTGATTCCTACGGCTTACCGTTACTTAGTAGCATCTCTCTTTTAAATATAGGCACATTAGATAGCTACGGGGATGGGGTCCACCAATCTATAATCTATCTTCTTGAGCCAGGGGATGCTAGCCACAGGACTATCTCTTTCGTCTGTCACTCGATAGGATGATGTCGGGAGGATAATGGACTCCTCTATCTCACTGAGAGAACCTGAACTTATCTACACTATGGCTTGTGCAGGGCAATGCCGGTACATTGGGGCGACAGCTCAGTCGAGAGCGGCGGCCGGGAGGTGTAGTATCTTCTTTGAATGGGGAACTACACGGTGTGCCATATAACCCCACTTAACGGGGAGAAACACACAGATTACTAGGCGCACCACACCACAAGATCTTGGTTGCGAGAAAGGCATGGTTTGCAAGTGAGAGGAAAGCATGGAAATGAATGTGCCCAATAATAATAAAGGCTTGGTATGAGTGTGGAATGTGTGTCTTGTAGACAAAACGTTCCTAGGGTGGACAACCTGACATCAACCAGCTGGAGGTCGACTCAAGCCCGGACGTAGCCAATCCAGGGGCTACCTGACAGGTCAGGCCCATTCATTCGGGTATGGTATATACTGCATTGGGTCAAGATCCTATATGTCAAATATATTAACTGAGACCCTATTGGTCTTCAGGATTGTGTGATGCATGAGTCCGCCCAGTCGCTCAATATTGTTTGTCATCTCCAGGGTCCTCTTTTGTTGGACGTGACCAAATCGGACAGTATCCACACAGCTTCTGTGCTAGAGCCAAATACGTCTGATGAAGCCAGGTCAATGTATTAGCCATATCACACATGGTGTGCCTAACTCTGAGAGAGAGGCAAGGGCATATCTTGAGGAAATGACATAGGCCCGAGAACAGTTAAATTCTGGGTTGAGTCTACGCATGATTATCCTGCATACTATGAAACAATGACAATTTGCAGTAATGGTGCATCTCGGGTCCTTTCATTGACATAGGCCCGAGAGCAGTCAAATTCTAAGTTGAGTCTACGCATGATTATCAGGCATACCCATTTTGTACCGGACATTGAAAGACGCCTATCTATGTTAAGTCCATGAACAATTCCTCAACAACCAGTGGATTTGATTCTACAGAAGCCTGTTGAACTTACACCCACGTACCGGGAAGGAAGGAGATTCCAGCACACGGGGTGAGATGTATGTGGACAGATCGGACAGTATATGAAGCTGGGTCTGTGACTATGGCTACTTGAGGCCATGTGCCTGAACTTATCTGTGTTGTGTCTGTTTAGAACTTTCTGTGTTACCTGCCTTGGTGTTTTTCTGTGCTGTCCTGTATTGATTTAATAAATCAAGTTTTAGCTTATTCCAACGAGCACTGTGTTATATATATGGATCAGCCAGAGGAACACGACAGGAAATAGGTCCTTAGGTCGAAAGAAAGAGTGACAGTGAGTCCGGGGAAAACGGAGGAGGGTTGGCAGGTAAAGACCTATCTCAGCTAGGGCTATAAAGAGAATAATTTTGAAATATTGTGATAAGGCTATTTGGGACCCTCCACGTAGCTTGTTACAAGTACCGACAACTAAAGTAGCTCTGTGAGTAGTGACAACTAATGTTGCTCTGTGAGTACCGACAACTCTGTTACATGCCTAAGGCGTGCCGACATATGGCTCAGGCTCCATGTGTGTATGGACCAATCGTCACTCGAGGGCTGATGGTGCCAATATCATGCCGGCCTCTTTACCTCCCAACACATTTCATATACATATACGACATGAGGTGTTTTGGGTACATGGTGCTCATCATCATCCACCGATTGGCGTGGCCAATCATTCTTCTCGACATCTTGCAGTCTCCAATAGTATATATCAATCCATGCGTTGACTCCTTTTCGTGCCATGACTCAAAACGTTCAAGAATTTCTCTCATTGTCTTAATGTATCTCTCTTACCATGAATCTTTACAGTTGTCACAGTCTATTCTAGTTTTTATCTTCTCATACTGTGGCGCGGAAATGACGACTGCTTTCCCACGTTTGCCAGAAGCTGTCAGTGTGTCTCTTTCACAATGTTTAGATTAGAGTCAGTTCACAAATGATTGCCCTCATTCACGATAAATATGTTTGAAAACTTTCTGTTGTTTCGTTATAAAATTTCTCCTGCCGTCTTATATTTACCTCCACGCAAGTAATATGTCTTTGATAGGTCTAAATGCAACTAACATCATGGAAAGCGGTACATTTCTTTGATGTTTTGGCGAAAATATAGTGAATTCAAGCTAACAAACTTGTTTCACAGCAACGCATGTTAATTCGAATAACGACACAAGGCTTATCCATATTAGTTTGGAAGTAGGAGTAATCTGTAATGCACATAAAAGACAGAGAATTTACAGAGGCTTGGGGTAAATATTGCAGAATAGAAATTAAAATGGACAGGAAAGTAGAAGGAATATATTTCTTACCTTATTTTTCATTGTCTTTTTTCTTCTTCAGCCGTTAGTTCATAGTGTGTACATAATGAGTCCTGTTACTAGGATGTATTTAGCTTTGTATATAGAGTTCGTGAAATCTACCAAACAGTTGTGCTTTAATGTGCGTACGGAGTTATTAAAGGTGATACTGCAATTCAGTCATCATGTGTCAGTTTTTAAGGATCTGTTCAGCTGGCGGTGTAATTTGATGGAGTCATTTAGAATCTTCGTAAAAATGTTTACTGTTCAGAGACGGAACATGATTACCTGTTTTGCACTACGAATATAGTTGTGAATGTCTCTATAGTGGGATTTTTTCTTAACGGCCAAGATGTTGGTCCTCTTGTCATTGAAGTTTATAGACTGATTCGTACGATTGTGTGCTGGCCCCTAATTTGACAACGTGTTTGTTCTCACGTTTCTTGTTATGTAACAATCACCAGTTTCCACCGCAGTACTACTCTTCTGTTTCATACTCAATGCGTTAGTGTTTTTATTGTTTCGACGCCAGTTGTTTGTCACCGTTGAAGGTTTGAGGAATTGAAAATCCATCGGTGTGGAATACGAACTGTTGCCATTGACAAGTTGTATTGTTTGTGCCGATGCTGTAATGCTTAGGGTCTGCAATTCTTCACAATAATTAGAGAAACATATCCCAGTAGGTGTGCATGGGGATTAATGTCTGCGATCTGTCCAAACCTTAATCTTTGTCGGGACGATATCAGTAGGTTGATGACTGCTCTCGGTTGCATAAAATTCAATCCATCCTTTCTCAAATTGTAATCTTCCTCTTTTAATATATGATCCTCACATATTTTGCAGTAACTTTTATCAATATTTAATAGCGCGGACTGGGTTAGCATCTTGACATCAGACAATTTGAAAGTGGTATTATTGTCAGCTACCACCTGCCTTGTAATTGTATCCCACACACAAGTCCTATATGGTTTAAATGAGAATGCTACCGAGGACGTCTCAAGCACCCATGGTCATGCTCTTCCATCAACTTGTCGATTTGATATTTCTGGCTTTTTTGCGTCTGTTTTACAAGGAAGAACAATTCTAGCTTGAAATATGTTTTTGGAAATGGTATGCATTTTCATCGGAGCCATATCTGTATTGCTTCCTTTGTTCTCGATGCCGTAGGTATTTTGTAATCTTGGGCAACAACATTCTGACATGATACATTGCAAGATGGTTTATCTAGGGATGGAAGCACTGTATTCCAGAGCCAATCTCTAAATACATTACCATTAATCTCATTATGATAATCCCTATTGTCTGTATGCTTTAATACGAACACGAGTCCAGCATTCTGTACTAAGCCATTATGCGTACTACCGGCATGGGCTATGATCAAACATTGTCCTTTACCACTTGGTACATATCGCTTTAAATTCCCCCCCCTTCCCTTCCAATGATTGCATTCCTTTTCTTTGGGTGGTGCGCATTGATCCTAGTTTCATCCAAATACACAGTATGATAATTGTCTTTGTAATTTCCCTTCATTCACGTAGGCACTTGCTTCTCATTGGTCCTAAATGCGGTTGTCCGCAAATGATATGTCTACCTCCCTTGTACTTTCTAAACTACCGTTTGCTTATTGTGTGATGGTTTCATTTCAGATTCTTAGACCCATCGACGAAATGACCGTTTATTCAAACACAATGCATGCACTGATCTTTTCAAGGGATTTATTGTAGTAAGAAAAGGTTTCTTGACAAAAATATGTGTACTACTTCATAGCGATGCTTTGAAGTGTACAACATTTCACATTCAATCCCATTCAATTATATTCACACATTGAGATGTTAGCGATAAATGGTAAGATATTATAAAATAATAACGTTTCATGAAAGCAAGCACACACTATCGGTAGAATTAATGACGACACCCCTGAACACTTCCGTTCCACTAAGTGACATGCTTCTCATAAGGAAAGTCCCGTGCATGACAGAGAAAATTCACCAATGAACACTAATGTTTCCGTGTGAAGATTTAATACATGTCATAATATGCACCTCATCTCTTACCCGTAAATTATATACCTAATAAAAACAAACATTGAGATCTGCTGTAAAATCTCCACAACAAACATTTTTGTTTGTTTAGTGTATATAGTGATAAGGCTATATGCTAAATCTCAACATTTTCCCTCAGTTGGCTACTTTTTTTTTTTTGCATTCCTTTACAGGACATCGCTGTCAACACCAGCATATTTCAGCTGTATGTTGATTTCTTGGCAAGATTACACTCAGTAGTTTGCCATTGCTTTCTGCTTTCTTAGTAGTTGGCTACTAAGTTATAAATTTGAATACGAGAGCAAGCAAATGTGAACGCACTATAATTGGCTGTCGACGGCATTTTTAGCTTTCTTTTGTAAGCTCACGCATATCAGTCAGATGCTGTTTCCACAATAAAGGTTGGACAGAAATGGATCTCTTGATGTTATCTTCCAACTTGTATCGTTGTCTACCTCTTGAGGTGTGGGTGGGGAGAGGATGTGTGGGGTAGAATGTGGATGGGCGTGGGATGTGTGGGTTGGTGGGGGAATGTTTGTGGTTGGCGAGTGTGTTTTGGTTGGGGGATCAGTTGAGGGCAGTGTGTGTGGGTGGGGGATGTGCGGGAGGGGGATGGGTCGGTTGGTGGGGTATGTATGTGTCCCTTGGTGTGCGTGTGTGTCGGTAGGTGGGGGTGTGTATGTGTCCCTTGGTGCGCATTGTGTGGGTAGGTGGGGGTGTTGTGTGGGTGGGGTGATGTATGGATAGGTGGGAGATGGGCTTCATACCATGGTAATTAGCCTTGTTTATGTTTACAACATTCATTTCACAATGTTTATTTTTCTTCCTATGCAAATGTATAATGCTCTTGATGAACGAAAGACGAGTGATTGGAAGGGCCGAATGTAAGACGGGCCTGCGCGCCCAATTTGTGACCCTAATAAAGTTGATTTGATTTGATTTGCCTTCTACCTTACCCTTCAGTATGATTTTACTAAGAGCATTATGTCTTTTAACGTGGCCGAAATATTTCACTTGCCTTTTTACTTCTTTCATCAAATCTATTTTCATTCTCAGTTTTTTCCAGAACAGCTGCATTTGATTGTTTTTGTTTTCATGAACTACGACATATTCTTCCGCATATCCACATCCTCACGAGATTACAGGGTTGACCCAAGCTCATGTATATACATGTCAGAATAACCGGCACTCATTGGATGACGTTGTCGATATCAAGTCTGCTGTCTTTACTTCACAGGAAAGTTGCTGGTACAATGTCTTGTGTACAAGGGATATCCTTAGGCCTGGGGATGCCAGTCGGTAGTATCATGGCTGGGGATGCCAGTCAGTTGTACCAGGGCTGGGGATGCCAGTCTGTAGTATCATGCCTCTGGGGATGCCAGTCAGTTGTACCAGGACTGGGGATGTCAATCGGTTGTATCATGGCTGTAGATGCCAGTCAGTAGTATCAGGGCTGGCTAGCTACACTTCGGGGGTGAACAGGCACTCAAGTCAACCCCACCTCCGACTGGTGCAGGTTAGGACATTAAGAAATCCAGGTATTAGATTAACGGGTCACCGCCTGGCCGGGTTGAACGGTGGTCACCTACCTGTTAAACGGGCCTGCGTGTCCAACTCTTAACCCGTTGAAAACAAAGTTTGTTGCTGGTTACTGCCTGCAGACTGGGTTAAGAAGATACCAATAACTACTGCCAGAAATGGAATTCTATTGACTCTGACAATGCAACATGATAATCTGGACTTCGCTGCCGACATTGCCCTAAATTCACACACGCGAAGCCAGTCGCAAGACAAATTCAACACACATGATGAGAGGTCACAACAATGAAGTCTAACATTTTACAAGGGAAAGACAAAGAATATGAGATTAAACCAAGCAAATAACCTGATCTCCCTGGGTGAAACTTCACTTCAAGATGCACAGACACCAATCTAGACAACAACGTAGACAGTGGTGGGAGATGGGAGAAAGGATAGAAATACGAAAATAAGAATACACAATTTAAGAGGAGCTATTATAGCCTTTTGAAATTAATGGAAGTGAAAAGAAATTAAAGTGAAAACGAAACTTAAAATATTTAACACTAGTTTGATATCTATACTACTGTGTGGATCAGAAACGTGTCGAATGACCAAATATTAACTGATAAACTAAAAATATTCATTCAATGGTGCCTGCGCAGAATGATGAGGCTTAGAGGTAAAATGCGATACGGGAATCACTGATGTAGAGCTCATGAGACAACACAATCTCGGGAATCAAGAGGTGCGGAAACAACGCTGGCACCGTGTAGGACACACACTGAGAAAACCTGAGGACAGTGAAACTAGACTCTCCTTTGTCTGGAACCCACAGGGAGAACGAAACAGTGGAAGACCTAAAACACACGGAGACGAGAATTCAAGGCAGAGATGGCAAATATGGAGAGAACATGGGAGAAGTTGCAGGAGATAGCAACAGGTAGGACAGCTTGTTGTAGTTGTGTGAGAGCCACTACCTCAATGGGCCTAATAGCTACCGATGCAATAGAACTGTTTAGATCTTTATTAAGAAAACATGACACCCAAATGTCATATTCTTTGGGTCGATAAGCAAGTCAAGACTTGGAAAGTTTCAGACACAACTGTCTAACTTTTAGACATAGACAGCTTTATATAAGACTTATCTCGACTTATTAAGAAAAAGTGACACACGTATGTCTCATTATTCGACATAGACAGCGTTATGTCAGACTTGTCTCGACTTATAAAGAAAGCGTGAGACACATCTGTCTCATTTATTGAGATAAAAACAATTTTGTGGTCCAGACTCCAGGACCACACAAGACATCAGAAGGCATGGGTTCGTGCTGAAAATAGTCCTGTTGGTGGCACATGAAGCATCGGATCAGAACAATTTGTGGTGTACACGTTGAACAAGTCACAACTGTCGGCTAGCGACAATATACAGAACAAGTCACAACCGCCGGCTAGCGACAATTTATAGAACAAGTCACAACTGCTGGCTAGGGACAATATATAGAACAAGTCACAACTGCCGGCTAGCGACAATATATAGAACAAGTCACAACTGCAGTTAACGACAATATATAGAACAAGTCACAAATGCCGGATAGCGACAATATATAGAACACGTCACAACTGCAGTTAGCGACAATATATAGAACAAGTCACAACTGCCGGCTAGCGACACTATATAGAACAAGTCACAACTGCAGTTAGCGACAATATATAGAACAAGTCACAAATGCCGGATAGCGACAATATATAGAACACGTCACAACTGCAGTTAGCGACAATATATAGAACAAGTCACAACTGCCGGCTAGCGACACTATATAGAACAAGTCACAACTGCAGTTAGCGACAATATATAGAACAAGTTACAATTGCCGGCTAGCGACAATATATAGAACAAGTCACAACTGCAGGCTAGCGACAATATGCGGAACAAATCACAACTGCCGGCTAGCGACAATACATAGAACAAGTCACAACTGCCGGCTAGCAACAATATATAGAACAAGTCTCAACTGCCGGTTAGCGACAATATATAAAACAAGTCACAACCGCAGTTAGCGACAATATATAGAACAAGTCATAACTTCCGGCTAGCGACAATATATAGAACAAGTCACAACTGCCGGCTAGCGACAATATATAGAACAAGTCACATCCGCAGTTAGCGACAATATATAGAACAAGTCACAACTGCAGTTAGCGACAATATATAGAACATGTCACAATTGCAGTTAATGACAATATATAGAACAAGTCACAACTGCCGGCTAGCGACAATATATAGAACAAGTCACAACTGCCGGCTAGCTACAATATATAGAACAAGTCACAAATGCCGGCTAGCGACAATATATAGAACAAGTCACAACAGCAGTTAGCGACAATATATAGTACAAGTCCAACTGCAGTTAGCGACAATATATAAAACAAGTCACAACTGCCGGCTAGCGACAATATATAGAACAAATCATAACTGCCGGCTAGGGACAATATATAGAACAAGTCACAACTGCCGGCTAGTGACAATATATAGAACAAGTCACAACTACAGTTAGCGACAATATATAGAACAAGTCACAAATGCCGGCTAGCGACAATATATAGAACAAGTCACAACTGCTGTTAACGGCAATATATAGAACAATTCAGAACTTCTGGCTAGCGACAATACATAGAACAAGTCACAACTGCAGTTAGCGACAATATATAGAACAAGTCACAACTGCCGGCTAGCGATAATATATAGAACAAGTCACAACTGCCGGCTAGCGACAATATATAGAACAAGTCACAACTGCCAGCTAGTGACAATATATAGAACAAGTCACAACTGCCGGCTAGCGACAATATATAGAACAAGTCATAACTGCCGGCTAGCGACAATATATAGAACAAGTCACAACCGCAGTTAGCGACAATATATAGAACAAGTCACAACTGCCGACTAGCGACAATATATAGAACAAGTCATAACTGCCGGCTAGCGACAATATATAGAACAAGTCACAACCGCAGTTAACGACAATATATAGTACAAGTCACAACTGCCGGCTAGCGACAATATATAGAACAAGTCATAACTGCCGGCTAGAGACAATATATAGAACAAGTCACAACCGCAGTTAGCGACAATATAGAACAAGTCACAACCGCAGTTAGCGACAATATATAGAACAAGTCATAACTACCGGCTAGCGACAGTATATAGAACAAGTCATAACTGCTGGCTAGCGACAATATATAGAACTAGTCATAACTGCCGGCTAGCGACAATATTTATGACAACTCTCTCCCATCAGCTAATGACAACATATGGAAGAAATCACTCACATCCGCTGTAGAAATATATAGAACAACTCACTCCCATTCGCCAGTGACAATGCATTGAATAACTCACTACCTCCCGTTAGCAACAGTATATGGAACAACTCACTCCCACTTTCCAGAGACAGCATTAAGAACAACTCACTCCCACCTTCCAGAGACAGTATATAGAACAACTAATTCCCTTCCGTTAGCAACAGTTTATAGAACTATTCACTCCCTCTCGTTAGCAACAGTACATGGAACAACTCACTCCCACTTTCCAGAGACAATATATTGAACAACTCACTCCCACCTTCCAGAGACAGCATATAGAACAACTCACCCGCTTCCCGTTAGCAACAGTATCTGGAACAACTCACTCCCACCCGCTAAGGATAATATGTGGAACAAAGTAGAAAACAGTAGCAGTGTGTTAGAAACAAATGCCTAGATTGTGAGTCAGGAAGTTACTAAAATGTACTTTAACTGTCATTTGTGAACATTCCACAGGCTGATAGTTCTAGTAATAAGTACTTTAGTCATCTTGGGTACAGCTGTTGATCTGGCAGCCCGTTGTACCAAACACGTGTCATCAAATCACGCCTCTGAAGGTCAAGCGAATGAAGTGGATTATATGACCGATCCTGAAAGCCCAGGCAAGATAAATATATTCATAGTATGAGCGTTTTGACAGTTGGCTTTATGTTTGTAGTAACATGGTTACCGTGTCATTCTACCACCTGACTACCTGTCTACCTAACTTCTTATCAATAAATCTTATCAAGTGTAAATGATATAAGTATGTATGCAGGTATGTAAGTGTTTATGCATGCATGCGTGTGTGTATGTGTGCGTGTGTGCGTGCGTGCGTGTGTGTGTGCGTGCGGGTGTGCGTGTGCGTGTGTGTGTGTGTGTGTGTGTGTGTGTGTGTGTGTGTGTGTGTGGCTGCCTGCCTGTCTCATAACATGATAATATATATTGTTTATGCTCTCAACTTTCAATTGACAATGTTTATTTCTCCCCTATGTGAATGTAACATGGACACTAAATAATTGATGAACCAAAGATAAGTGATTGGTAGGACCAAATGTAAGACGGGCCTGCGTACTCAATTTCTGGCCCTCTGAAAATAAACTTCGTTCGTTCAACCTATATTGTGAAGCCGTGGTTGGGAGGTTATGGTGTCTCCCTTAGGTTCAGAAGGTACCAGATTCAACCTTAGCAGGAGCTTGGCATTTGTCCAAGAACCATTGGCGTCTAATGATATGACACGTCCACTTGATCTCTTGGGTACTGAGATCGGATGCCTTGCCTTCTCGAATACGAGCGAAAAAACAGGAGGTCCGTATGCAAGTTGCGAACGGTAAAAATGCCACGACAGCTGGAAATCGCAAATAGTAGATGGTAAGGAATGCGTTTAACCTAGTGAAGGTCACAGGTCAGTGTGTCCGACTTCGGAATGCACTTGTTTAAGGTTAGCTTCCCCAAGACTGATGCCATCCAATGCAAGGGACTCTATCTACCCGTGGGTCGGTTTTCTTTCCTAACAATTTGGCCAGGTTGGTTCAGGTTGCTGTGGAACTGCAATCCGAACCCAATTGCATAAGTACTTGGTGTGATGAAGCTGGGGCAATTGTCAACCCAACAAAGGCCACAGTGACATGATTCTCTTTGAATAACCATATTGTCAACAACACTCCAAAACAACTGTAAATCTGTGTTCAGAGATTGTGGACAGAACGCAGGCAATGAATTACCTGGGGATACGGTTTGATCGAAGCCTTGCTTATAATGAGCACATAGACCAAGTGATAATAAAGGCCAAGCGGGGTTTGGCTGCGATGCAGGTGATGGCGGCAGCAAACTGAGCAGCGCCATCTATGTCGTCTGTACGAGGGGCTGGTCATGTCTGTTTTGGAGTATGCGATGGCGATCCTGACTCTCAGCCGTAAGCAGATAGAAAAGATAGAAAGGATACAGAATGAAGCTATGCGCATTATTCTTGGATGTACAAGAGATACAGCATGCAGGGCGATGCCCTACCTGCTTGATTTTCCAACCATTGAAGACAGAATACAAATTTGCAAAGCACGTGCCTACCTCAGAGATAACGCAAACACACAACATCCACTGCATATTGAAATTAGGGAGATGAAGGACAGCAGGTTAAAAATAGGAAGGTCGTGATGGGTCAAGCCGAAGACATTCTTCAACAGGTATGTGCACTTGAGGACTTAGAACCTGGCGAGGAGTGGGTACATGTGCCAACAGATTTCTGTACATCATTTTTTGTTTGCATCCTACTAGACAGAAAATGCATCATCATCATCATCATCATCATCATCATCATCATCATCATCATCATCATCATCATCATCATCATCATCATCATCATCAAGTTCCCTGCCAGCTGGTGTTCATGGCTCTCCACAGATCTCGGTCTTTGGTTTTCTGGATCACCGTCTCAATCCATCCAGCATCATTTCTCTTGGTCTGCCTCTGCCTCTCTTCCCCTCGATCTTTCCAGTTGTCACGATGTTCTCCAATGCCTCTCTTCTCATTACATGACCAAAGAAAGTTGTTTGTCTCTTTCTTATTGTTGTATATAGTGTTCTAGTTTCATTAGCCTGTTTCAGGCAGTCGTCGTTAGTTACTCTGGCAGTCCAAGGAATTCTCAACATTCGTCTCAGGAACCACATCTCTGTTGCTTCTAATTTCTTCTTAATTTGTTCATTTACATTCCAAGATTCACTGCCATACAGCAAAACTGGTTCTACATAGCATTTCAGCACTCTCTTTCTTACACTCAGTGATAGTGACCTATTGCACAAGATACTCTTCATTTTCTGAAATGCGGCCTTTGTCTGCCCTATTCTGCTCTTAATCTCTGTTGTACATCTTCCATCTGATGTTATAAATGTCCCTAGGTATCTAAAATTATCCACTTGGTTAAGAATTTTTCCTTCTATTTCTATGTCACATTTTGGTGTCACCATTTTCTTTGATATCACCATTGTTACTGTTTTCTTGATATTCAAGGAGAGTCCTTTCCTTGCACTCTCTGTTACTACAGTGTCCAACAATTGTTGTAGGTCTGTTGATTTATCTGCCACCAATACTGTGTCATCTGCATAGCGTATATTATTTATATTTTAACCTCCAACTAGTATTCCTGGCATCTCTTTGATCTCTCTCATTATTACTTCGCTATATAGGGAGAAGAGATCTGGTGACAAGACACATCCGTGTCGTACGCCTAGCTTTATGTGTTCGTAACTACCCTCTTTATTTCCAATTTTAATTGCTGCTACTTAGTTCCAGTAAATATTCTTTATTATTCTTAAATCTTTCCCATCAATGTTGATATCTTCCAACATTATAATCTTTCTCTTCTTTCTAATAGTGTCCGTAATGTATATATTGCATTGTTTGTACCCTTTCTCTCCACAAATCCATACTTTTCTTCACTAATTTCCTTTTTTATTTTCATTCTGGTTCTTCTCATTATGATTCTGAGCATAAGCTTAGTGATATGGTTTATGAGGTTAATTGTACGAAAATCTTCACATTCAATTGCTCCTGGTCTTTTTGGTATAGCTATAAATACAGATTTCAGCATATCACTGGGTAAATATCCACTGCTGTAAATATCATTTAACATTTTGGTTAATATATCTACTCCAAATTCTCCCAATACTTCTAATTCTTCTATTGTGATTTCATCTGGCCCAGCTGTTTTTCCTTTCTTCATATATTTCATAGCGTCAGCGACTTCTTCTTTTAGAATAGGTGGACCTTCTAAGTTACTTTCTTCTGTTAATTCTGCCCTTTCTCCATTATATAATTCTCTTATATACTCATTCCACCTCTTCATTATATCACCTTCCTCCAATAATATCTTTCCTGTTTTATTTATTTCAAACACCCTGTATTTATTCTTATTTTTCTTCCCGTGAGCTCACTGATTTGTCTGTGCATATTTTTTAAATCTTTAATAGCATTTAATTCAATTTTATTGCACAGCTCATTTAACCAACTTTCTTTTGCCTTTCAACATTTATGTTTTATTTCTTTATTTATCTTAGCGTATTCTTGTTTGTCATTTTTACTCTGTTTTCTTTTGTACATCATAATTAAGATTTCTTCATTCATCCATTTTTTCTTAGCTATTTGACTTCTCTCCGTTAATATTTCTTTGCTTGTTTGATGAATGGAGTCCCTTAACATTTCCCATTGTTCATTTATAGCCTACCCTGTATTTTAGCTATTGCATTGTACCTATTGTTCACAGTCACTATGTATTATTCTTGAATTTCTTTATCTACTTTCAGAACCTCTTTATTAAGTCTCTTGTTCCTAACCATTTTTTTTTCACTCTCTTTAATCTTACTTTTATTTGTCCACATAGTGGTGCATGATCACTATTACAGTCGGCGCCAGGCATTGTTTTTACATTAATTAGAGCATTTCTAAATCTTTTATTAATTAGAATATAGTCAATTTGGTTGCGTATTTTCTGATCCGGGCTTTTTCATGTGTATAGTCGTCTTTTATGGTGTTTAAACCACGTGTTTCCAATTATCATATCATTGATATTTGTTCATTCTATTAGCTTTTCCCCTCTTTCATTTCTTGTACCTAAACCATAATTCCCCACTACATCCTCCATTTTCCCCTTTCCTACTTTTGCATTAAAATCTCCAAGTATTATTTTTATTTCCTGTGATCCAATTTGAGCCATCGCCATTTCTATTTCGTCGTAAAAGTGTTGTATTTCGTCATCACTACTGCTTGTTGTTGGTGCATATACTTGTATAATATTTATATCTACTGGTTTGCCTTTGATTTTGACCAAAATAACTCTATCTGAGATACACCAGTATCCATTAAGTAATTTGGCTGTTTCTTCGTCAAGTATTATTTCTACACCTTTTTCATGTGTATCCACTCCAGAATAAATTATTTTGTGGTTGTCAGCTATAATTTTGCCCGATCCCTTCCATCTCATCTCACTAACGCCTAGTATATTCATATTCATGCTATCCATTTCTCTTAGAACATTGTTCAACTTTCCTAGCTCATTTAATGTCCTAACATTCCATGTTCCTACTCTAAATTTATTTATTTTATTTATGATTTTGCCATCAGTAGCTGGATGACGGTCTGGTGTCACCTGTGGCTCATGACTGTCCCTACCGGACGAGGATGTCCTAAGACAGCCATTAACGTCGATCACTAACTCTGATATTTGTTTTACCATGTAGTCTTGGGAAGATAATGTGGTGGTTTCCCCTTGCCTTCCACATCCACATGGTGGTCTTTTACCTCTAATTTTAACAGCCATTTCCGACTGTAAAGAACAAGTGAGTGCCCTCCTCTGCTCAGTTGCAGAGTTGTCCACTTATTCCGGTGGATACTCGGTCCCCAGAGCTGTGTTAGCCACACCGTGGTGTGTTTCCATCCTCTACCGCGGGGAGGTGCAGTTGGGATTTTCCCTTCCTAAAGTTATGGCCGGTCTCCCCGGCCTAGGGATTAATGTCTTTCTCCATAATCCCATATATTCTCGTAGCGTAACCTGCGCGAGAATCGGTAGCGGTTCTCGCCGCGTTGGTAACTTACGGGGTATGTGAGCCGGTCGCTCAGAAAGCAATGGCAAACTACTGAGCGTAATCTTGCCTAGTACATCAACAGCAGCTGAAAAATTCTGATGTTGACTGCAACGTCCTGTAAGGGATTTGCAACAACGAAAAAAAAAGTTATGGTCTATGACCAAAACTCTCCAGTACTTTTTAGAGGACCACAGAAAATGCAGACAAGAAAATCCGGCTGCTGTGGAGGCGGAAGTACAAGGAAATGAGTGTTCTGATAAACTCGCAGGTAAGGCTAATGTGGAGGGCGGACGCGCCATGGACCAGGCAGACATTCTGAATGTTCTACGAGAAGTAAGACTTTTGCGAGAACCAAGTGATGACTGTGAATCTACAACCATGGTCAGACTGCGAGAACAGCAAATTAAAAGATGTGTGGCCAAACAAGAACACTACGCAGGAAGCCAAAGAAGATTGATAAACCAACACAGAACTGGTGTCGTTAGCCGCTGCACGCTGTGGGATTTGCTGAGGAGTTGATCCGAGCACTTATGGACTGAATGGTTCGATGTGCAATGAGGATGATCTGTCGACTAACTAACTAACTAACTAACTAACTAACTAACTAACTAACTAACTAACTAACTAACTAACTAACTAACTAACTAACTAACTAACTAGCTATCTAACTAACTAACTAACTAACTAACTAACTAACAGACTGACTGACTGACTGACTGACTGACTGACTGACTGACTAACTAACTAACAATTTGGCCAGGGCATTAGCCTGAACGCGTGCTGTGTGCGATGACATATTTTAAAGTGTGCAACTGTTTTAAAGTGCCTTATACGAGAGAGGTGCGTGTCTGGTATCACTACCCAAGCGATCAGGTTGACGTGTAGAATCATTATATATATGCGATCATTGCAAGCAAACTCTTACCGCTCTTCCGGGGGACGAGCCTTGTACATTTTAAACCAGTGATCTCTCGCATGGCTCCCCGCTAATTGTCTCATCTATTCATTCAGTAGCATGTCTTGTGCTGAACCTCGCTCCCGTAACAACCTTCCCGGAAAACCTCTCGATCATAAGCAAGATGTTCCGCGTCCGATACACCCATCTGGAGATCATCTGCCGCATCCTGCACCCATCTTCTCGTTGGCCTTCCTCTTCCTCTCTTCCCATTCATATACCCCTGTATTATTGCCCTCTCTAAACTTTCGAGACATTTAAAGTGACCAAAATATTCAATTTTCTTTAGTTTGTCGTCGTTAATAGCCGCAGTGTTTGTCTTACAGGTGTTGGGGTGAAAGTTCTTCTGGCATTCTCCATCTACACAAATGGGAAGCGCCTCCTGTCCATATCACAAGTTCCAGGGTCAATCATGGTCATCCCTGGTCTTCGTTTTCTGACCATGTCATGGATTGTTGTTGGACATTCCTTTTTGGTAATGATGTACGGTCACGCAGGTATGTCACATGTTAACATTCTCATGCAGTAAATATTGTATATGCTAACATTCATCCGTTCCAACACGGCTTAGCTAATACAACGGGATTGGCACTACACCCCAGTTAAAATATCATATGGAAAACCCATCAGGCCACTAAGACAGAACATATTAGAGGCCACTAAGTCAGCACATAAAAGAGGCCAAAAAGACAGCACTTATACAATTCACAGACCCATGGTGCCATTTCAATGGTAAGATACAAATTCTGTCTATATTCCATAGCTGTGGGTTCAGGTGAATGATAGACCTGACGTTTTTTCAGAGGTGTCTGGTCGGTCATACGTCGAATTACACCTATATCTACATCGATGCAACGTAATTTGGAGGTAACAGGTTTAACTCCAGGTGGGGTAACTAGCTTTTAATGTTTATGTTGTCTAGTGTGGCCTTTATTGTCGAATTCCGTGTTGTGCTTCTATGAGAACCAAACAGTACCCCTGAAATTGCTTATGATGTGCCTTAGTGGCCCTAGGTTTCCCCAATTGGTATTTCTATATTATGATTACAACAGCTTAGGAAGAATGTAAAATATGTAACAACACACAACGAAACAAGAACGCTAGCAAATGTTTACCAATCATAAATTCTTGCAAATATCGGCCTGTAACATTGGTGTCTCGGCCTGTAACATTTAATAGGGCTTCATTCTCTAATTTATAAACAAGCTATCTCCTCTTTTTGTGTGGGAGTGGGGAGGGGGTGAGGTGGGGGGGGGGGGATTTTCTGTGTTCTTTTATTTCATCATGTGTCTATTCTGAATTCAGAAAGTTTATTACTGTTTTAATCATTAATATTCTAGCTGAAGCAATTATTGATCCTAATATCTTCATCTTTTATTAAACCATTCTACAAAGTCTATTACATTTTTTAAATCCTATAATATCGTCAATCTGTATCAAAACAGTTGGATAGTTTATTACAATTATTGATCCTGATTTCTCCATTGTTTATGAAGATAATTAGAAACTTTATTACAATTATCGATCCTAATTATTTCATATTTAATCAAAACAATTAGAAAGTTTATTACTATTCTAGTAATTAATATTCTAGTTGAAGAAATTATTCATCCTAATTTCTTCAATGTTTATGAAAACATTTAGAATGTTTATTACAATTATTGATCCTAATTTCTTCAACTTTTGAAAACGTTTAGATAGTTTGTAACTTTTCTAGTAATTAATATCTTAGTTTAAGCAATTATTGATCCTACGAGGGTAAGTTAATAAGTAAGTCACAAATGGCTGTAGAAAAATAACAAACTAGGATAACAACTTGAAACCAGTTTATTTTTATACATACATTGTTACTTTATTTCTCAACATAATTTCAACCAACATTGATGCACTTATCCCATTGTTTTATCAGTCCTCCCAAACCGGCTGCATAGAATTGCATGCCTTGTTTTCATTTATTTGCCATCCCACAGGCCTGAGTGACTTACTTATTGACTCGCCCTCGTAACGTTTTCTACCCAACTATGCACCGCTTTACGGGAAATCGCTAGGGGCTATGTCCACTGATACCCCACCTTGGCGGGAGACATTTCGCGAATGCCGCCAAAGTTTAGAAAACAGAGCACGCAGTTCTATGCAGCCGGTTTGGGAGGACTGATAAAACGATGGGATAAGTGCGTCAATGTTGGTGGAAATTATGTTGAGAAATAAATGGACAATGTATGTATACAAATAAACTGGTTTCAAATTGTTATCATATTTAGTTATTTTTCTACAGACATTTGTGACTTACTTATTAACTTACCCTCGTAATATCTGTAATTGTTCTCAAAACAAATGTGATAAATGAAAGACAGCAAGGTTGAAACAAGCAAACAATAAAGAGTTAATTTAACAACTACACTTTCCTGCTTGTGCCTATTGCGGATTGCTCACTAATTTACTCATTACATCATCGTTATCATCATCAATCATCATCATCATTATGTTACACCAACTATGCAGAACGCACTCATCACGACCCGTAGAAAAGATTCTCTTTGCCACTCCTTCTAACTTGTGTATTTCCGTGCCAAAGTGTCTTCAATGTTCTGTCTTTCTTCATGCTGGTCGATCCAAGCCTCTTCCCACAGGAACCACGCCTTTCATCACGTCTTTCTAAACCACCCTGGCCTTTAGTATGGCCACAGTATTTCGGTTTCGTATTTTTCTACTAAATTATGGAATCGGAATAGGGAGATAACTTGAATTTATCCTGGTAAAAAAAAGCGATAATCCCATTCCCTCTTTCTGTCCCAATCAACGCATCGCACATTCTGGCACACTGTACACAGGATCCCAAAGGGGCCTAACCACATCTGCCTTATCCTTGTGACAAAACCGCCGGGGCTTGGTCTGGTTTGCCACGATAGATACAATCCCCTGCCTTTGCTCCAACCACCTCAATAGCACTCTACATCTACCAGGCCCCACACAAGCCGGGACAGCTTAACCTTCCCTCCCTCACCTAGGGTTCCAAACCCCAAGGGGGCTCGGACCAGACACCAGTCATATCACTGCACCAAGTCATAGCTAAGAGAACAAAAATTTAATTCTGAACTACGTCAACTACAACACAGAGAAGGATGGCTGAAAGCCAGACTAGAAGAACTATGTACAATATCAGAGATGCAGATGCCCGCACCTTAGCTAAATCTAAAGTACGAGTAGCCATGCTTAGTGTAACTTAGTATCAGTATAGATATGCAATACTCAATCACAATGCTAACTGTTCTCCAACCAACACTGTAACTATACTAACTTAACTAAATGTCTGTCCACGTCGAAGAGAAAGGTATCAGTAGCCCTACTCGTCAAGTAGACAACAGGTATAGGACAGATGACACTATAACCTATTCCTACGAGATGTCAGAACAAAGAGACCATCCCGGACGAGCCCCCACTCTATCTTGTGACAAAACCGCCGGGGCTTGGTCTGGTTTGCCACGATAGATACAATCCCCTGCCTTTGCTCCAACCACCTCAATAGCACTCTACATCTACCAGGCCCCACACAAGCCGGGACAGCTTAACCTTCCCTCCCTCACCTAGGGTTCCAAACCCCAAGGGGGCTCGGACCAGACACCAGTCATATCACTGCACAAAGTCATAGCTAAGAGAACAAAATTTAATTCTGAACTACATCAACCACAACACAGAGAAGGATGGCTGAAAGCCAGACTAGAAGAACTATGTACAAGATCAAAGACGCAGATGAGTATTCATCATGGAGGCGGACGATAGCTCGTGCGGTTGTCCAGTCGTGGTAGCGACTCACCCAGGCTCCTCCAGTGGACTGGAACTCCAAGGACTGCTGCCTCTCCAAAGTTCCCTCTTCACACAGAGAACCACGCAAGGGCTGATCAAGCGCAGTACCACTGCCTGACTGACACTGCACCGATGAACAAGGCTCCTTCCTTGCTGTCGTACTATTTCCCTCGTCACCCTCCTGATGAAGTCTGGGCCGACCCTAGCATATTAGCGGTCTCCCACTTGCAGAAAAAGTACATGTAGCACCGTCTCAAGATACACAAGAGCCAGGTCACTCTTCTATCTCATAAGTGACCCACACACTTATATGTCACCTACACAATGAGCGGTTGCTCCACACGAACACACAATGTCACTGGTAAAGTCGATTAGGTGACTATAACACTTCACCTTGATTTCATGTCCCTGGACAAATAGATCTTCACACAGTCTCATGTAACTACCCTGATCAATGGGTAGTAATCACAACCTAGCATACACTGTCAACAGTTCACCACGATGGCATGAGGTAGCTCCCTACCTTCACAAACATTGTCAACAGTTCATCACACTGGCATGAGGTAGCTCCCTACCTTAACAAACATGTCACTCTGGTGTTCCCACCAATGTTGTAATCAATGTCCTATGTCACTGGACCACATGTTGGCTTCATAAAGGTAACCAATGTAGAAACACTATTTAAGCATATATTATACACGGTGTCCCCTGACAACCCAGCCGGGTCAGAAGCATATTACACAGGCCATGGTGACCGGTATCAATGATCACTCTGCTCAACTGGAAAGTTCACTACCTTGCAATCACCAAGGTTTACCCTGAGGTTGAATGTCACCAGTGCATCACTGGCCAGAATCTCCAGACGTTTCAGTGTTGGATCCTCTCAGGATCGGATGACACTCGTCGGACTCTTGACGGAGGTCCTAACCTAGACCCACCGACTTATTCAGCACTCAGCTCCTTCCAACATTGATCTCGCAGAATCAGACGACCACTCCCAGAATAGCCTCAATCAATCTTCTGGATAGGCACTGGAATGAGTGGGCCCATAGAGCTCATGGTGAAGCTCTTGAATCTTCTTCTGTATAGTAATAACAGATCCTGTGATTGAAGAATCACAACCTTGACTGCAGATGTCCGCACTGGCCGCGATTATTGACATCAAAATTACATCAGCCTGTTGGCTGCGATCTGTTCACGCTGAGATTCGGTGGGCGACTCACCCCGACAATGTCAGTGCGCCGTCCACTCGCCTACACGGGCCGCGTGACTTTCATGACTCATGAAGAAAACCAGAGTCACGATAAGTTCCACCAACCCGTGCTGCCTGAAGCACTCGTGAACTTAGAGCTATTTCCCACGTACGCACTTGAGGGAACATTCTAGATTGTTCTATAAATAACTAGAATAGCTCCGCCCAGCACGACGTTTCTAGGGAAATCCCCTATTAATTGATATTAATTTCAAGGGAGACCAACGCCTCGCACTCCCTGCAAAGGGCTATTATGCAGAGATATGCCGATCTGTAGGCGTTTCGTCACAATCCTGAACCTATACCCCCACCCAATGGTGCAGACCCAGCCAGTCTGTCCGCCTGCTCGTTTCTCAGACCACCAGCATTTCCTGTGGAAAAGATCCAACAGATGCCACCCACCTCAGATTTGTTATGTGAAGCATGCCACTCTGTACGAAGCACGCCTGTATTTATCTTTCCCAGCATGCTCTGTGAGCCCGTTACATTCGCTGTATGTATGTGCCGTCTGTCCTCTAGCCAGCGTCATTTCCCTTTTAGGTAGCTACTGTGACCTTTTGGGACTGAGGATGAGGGCGACGTTCTGCAGATGTAATGATACATGAGGATGAGGGTGACGTGCTGCAAGAAGGGCTGTTGCCTGAGATCTGAACCGTCTGCATGTTCCCGGTGCAAAGTGGATGCTTAATACATTAACGTATGAAAGCTTGAAGAATGTAACTATCATAACTTAACTCACTGACTGCTTTCATGATAGGTAATATAGTCCAGGGCAACTCCTCCGTCTCACGCTACAGGATATTTGATGCCATCATCGGCATGAACCTAGGAGTAGATGCTTTCTTTACCATAAGGTATGTCATGTCCTCTCTAATGCGTTGCCGTCTCTGTCCTCTTTGCTGTGTTGCAGTCTCTGTCCTCTTTGCTGTGTTGCAGTCTCTGTCCTCTTTGCTGTGTTGCAGTCTCTGTCCTCTTTGCTGTGTTGCAGTCTCTGTCCTCTTTGCTGTGTTGCAGTCTCTGTCCTCTTTGCTGTGTTGCAGTATATGTCCTCGTTGCTATACTGTAGTCTGTGACCTCTTTGCTATACTGTAGTCTGTGTCCTCTTTGCTATACTGTAGTCTGTGTCCTCTTTGCTATACTGTAGTCTCTGTCCTCTTTGCTATACTGTAGTCTGTGTCCTCTTTGCTATACTGTAGTCTCTGTACTCATTGTTATAACGTAGTCTCTGTCCTCATTGCTATACTGTAATCTGTGACCTCTTTGCTATACTGTAGTCTGTGTCCTCTTTGCTATACTGTAGTCTGTGTCCTCTTCGCTATACTGTAGTCTCTGTCCTCTTTGCTATACTGTAGTCTGTGTCCTCTTTGCTATACTGTAGTCTCTGTACTCATTGTTATAACGTAGTCTCTGTCCTCATTGCTATACTGTAATCTGTGTCTTCTTTGCTATACTGTAGTCTGTGTCCTCTTTGCTATACTGTAGTATCTGTCCTCTTTGCTATACTGTAGTCTGTGTCCTCCTTGCTATACTGTAGTCTGTGTCCTCTTTGCTATACTGTAATCTCTGTCCTCTTTGCTATACTGTAGCCTGCGTTCCCTTTGCTTTACTGTAGACTGTGTCCTCTTTGCTATACTGTAGTCCCTATCCTCATTATTATACTGTAGTCTCCGTCCTCTTTGCTATACTGTAGTCTGTGTTCTCTTTGCTATACTGCAGTCTGTGTCCTCATTGCTATACTGTAGTCTCTGTCCTCATTGCTATACTGTACTCTCTGTCCTCATTGCTATACTGTAGTCTCTATCCTCATTACTATAATGTAGTCTGCGTCCTCTTTACTATACTATAGTCTCTGTCCTCATTGCTATACTGTAGTCTCTGCCCTCTTTACTATACTGTAGTCTCTGTCCTCTTTACTATACTGTAGTCTCTGCCTTCTTTACTATACTGCAGTCTCTGTCCTCTTTACTATACTGTAGTCTCTGTCCTCATTACTATAATGTAGTCTGCGTCCTCTTTAATATACTATAGTCTCTGTCCTCATTGCTATACTGTAGTCTCTGTCCTCTTTACTATACTGTAGACTCTGCCTTCTTTACTATACTGTAGTCTCTGTCCTCTTTACTATACTGTAGTCTCTGTCCTCTTTAAAAACTGTCATTTACTGCCAATATAGTACCTTGCGGTGTATGGCAGAGGGGTCTTTGAGCCTGAGGAATAAAGGCCGCCTGGCTAGTGCAGTCGCCGCGAACTCTGCAGGTTAGGATTTTCTTTTTGCCCCCGACAGAAAAAAATCCCGCACCTTACCGGGGATCGAACCCCTGGTCTCCCGAATGAGAGTCCGACGTTCTATCCACTCGGCCAGCCGCTCCTCTCTGTCCTCTTTACTGTACTGTAGTCTCTGTCCTCTTTACTATACTGTAGTCTCTGTCCTCTTTACTATACTGTAGTCTCTGCCTTCTTTACTATACTGTAGTCTCTGTCCTCTTTACTATACTGTAGTCTCTGTCCTCTTTACTATACTGTAGTCTCTGTCCTCTTTACTGTACTGTAGTCTCTGTCCTCTTTACTATTCTGTAGTCTCTGTCCTCTTTAATATACTGTAGTCTCTGCCTTCTTTACTATACTGTAGTCTCTGTCCTCTTTACTATACTGTAGTCTCTGTCCTCTTTACTATACTGTAGTCTCTGTCCTCTTTACTAAACTGTAGTCTCTGCCCTCTTTGCTATACGTCTTTGTACTTTTTGATGTACTGTAGTCTGTGTCCTCTTTGCTATACTGTAGTCTCTGTACTCTTTGCTATACTGTAGTCTGTGTCCTCTTTGCTATACTGTAGTCTCTGTCCTCTTTGCTATACTGTAGTCTGTGTCCTCTTTGCTATACTGTAGTCTCTGTACTCATTGTTATAACGTAGTCTCTGTCCTCATTGCTATACTGTAATCTGTGACCTCTTTGCTATACTGTAGTCTGTGTCCTCTTTGCTATACTGTAGTCTGTGTCCTCTTCGCTATACTGTAGTCTCTGTCCTCTTTGCTATACTGTAGTCTGTGTCCTCTTTGCTATACTGTAGTCTCTGTACTCATTGTTATAACGTAGTCTCTGTCCTCATTGCTATACTGTAATCTGTGTCTTCTTTGCTATACTGTAGTCTGTGTCCTCTTTGCTATACTGTAGTATCTGTCCTCTTTGCTATACTGTAGTCTGTGTCCTCCTTGCTATACTGTAGTCTGTGTCCTCTTTGCTATACTGTAATCTCTGTCCTCTTTGCTATACTGTAGCCTGCGTTCCCTTTGCTTTACTGTAGACTGTGTCCTCTTTGCTATACTGTAGTCCCTATCCTCATTATTATACTGTAGTCTCCGTCCTCTTTGCTATACTGTAGTCTGTGTTCTCTTTGCTATACTGCAGTCTGTGTCCTCATTGCTATACTGTAGTCTCTGTCCTCATTGCTATACTGTACTCTCTGTCCTCATTGCTATACTGTAGTCTCTATCCTCATTACTATAATGTAGTCTGCGTCCTCTTTACTATACTATAGTCTCTGTCCTCATTGCTATACTGTAGTCTCTGCCCTCTTTACTATACTGTAGTCTCTGTCCTCTTTACTATACTGTAGTCTCTGCCTTCTTTACTATACTGCAGTCTCTGTCCTCTTTACTATACTGTAGTCTCTGTCCTCATTACTATAATGTAGTCTGCGTCCTCTTTAATATACTATAGTCTCTGTCCTCATTGCTATACTGTAGTCTCTGTCCTCTTTACTATACTGTAGACTCTGCCTTCTTTACTATACTGTAGTCTCTGTCCTCTTTACTATACTGTAGTCTCTGTCCTCTTTAAAAACTGTCATTTACTGCCAATATAGTACCTTGCGGTGTATGGCAGAGGGGTCTTTGAGCCTGAGGAATAAAGGCCGCCTGGCTAGTGCAGTCGCCGCGAACTCTGCAGGTTAGGATTTTCTTTTTGCCCCCGACAGAAAAAAATCCCGCACCTTACCGGGGATCGAACCCCTGGTCTCCCGAATGAGAGTCCGACGTTCTATCCACTCGGCCAGCCGCTCCTCTCTGTCCTCTTTACTGTACTGTAGTCTCTGTCCTCTTTACTATACTGTAGTCTCTGTCCTCTTTACTATACTGTAGTCTCTGCCTTCTTTACTATACTGTAGTCTCTGTCCTCTTTACTATACTGTAGTCTCTGTCCTCTTTACTATACTGTAGTCTCTGTCCTCTTTACTGTACTGTAGTCTCTGTCCTCTTTACTATTCTGTAGTCTCTGTCCTCTTTAATATACTGTAGTCTCTGCCTTCTTTACTATACTGTAGTCTCTGTCCTCTTTACTATACTGTAGTCTCTGTCCTCTTTACTATACTGTAGTCTCTGTCCTCTTTACTAAACTGTAGTCTCTGCCCTCTTTGCTATACGTCTTTGTACTTTTTGATGTACTGTAGTCTGTGTCCTCTTTGCTATACTGTAGTCTCTGTACTCTTTGCTATACTGTAGTCTCTGTCCTCATTGATATACTGTAGTCTGTGTCCTCTTTGCTATACTGTAGTCTCCGGACTCTTTGCTATACTGTAGTCTGTGACCTCTTTGCTATACTGTAGTCTCTGTCCTCATTGATATACTGTAGTCTGTGTCTTCTTTTTTATACTGTTTTTTTTACTTTAGTTAGCTTAGTCGATGGATCAACATCACGGCACACGGGTGAACCCCATAAGTGCTCCGTTTTCCTCCTAAATCAAAACCTGAGTCTGGAGAAACTCAGCTCATTACACGAACTCCGTAGCACTGGCGACGATCTTTAAATACTTTGGGTAAATTTTTAACTCGAAATTTTGCCGGGCAGCGCCGTTAGGCTACTCTTTTTCGATTTCCAACTGCCAAGGTATTTTGTACGTGCGCAAAATTACACACGGGCGTCCGATCTCACTACCCAGAGACCAGGGAAAATCTGATTACTAGAAGTCCACGAGAAAAAGTCCCGGTCATCACCGGCGCTTGAACTCGGGACCTCCAGCACGCGAGCCAGACACCATACCTCAAGACCACGCAGTGCCCCGCTGCCCCCATCAATATTTCTCGTCCCTATTTACTGCTATCTACTATTTCATACCATAGACTACAGTATAGCAATGCGGACAGAGACTACAACAGTTACAGTATAGCAACGAGGACAGAGACTACAACAGTATAGCAACGAGGACAGAGAAATTGCTATACTGTAGTCTCTGTACTCTTTGCTATACTGTAGTCTCTCTTCTCTTTTCTATACTGTAGTCTCTCTTCTCTTTGCTATACTGTAGTCTCTGTACTCTTTGTTATACTGTAGGTCTCTGTACTCTTTGCTATACTGTAGTCAGTGTACTCACCTGCTATACTGTAGTCTCCTGCATACAACTAGACAGAAAATGCAGCAAGAAAATCCGTCTGCTGTGGAGGCGGAAGTACAAGCGTTTGATTTTCGAGAATTCGTTAGACGGTGATGCTGTCATTTACACAGATGGGTCGGTCGTCCAACATGTGAGAAGCTCATGGGCCTTTACGGCCCAGGCCGAAGGGAGAATTCTGAATGAAGATGATGGTGCTTTTGTTGAGACCA
Source organism: Cepaea nemoralis (assembly GCA_014155875.1). Lineage (NCBI taxonomy): Eukaryota > Metazoa > Mollusca > Gastropoda > Stylommatophora > Helicidae > Cepaea > Cepaea nemoralis. The sequence goes on from JACEFZ010025491.1 coordinate 222,626, forward strand.
AATGTAGCCTGACTGTGGAAGTCATGGCAGTAAGTAAAGCAATAACATGGCTCGAGACACTCGCCTGGAACGATGTTGCTTGTAGCTCGTCTGTGGTGATAATTAGTATATCGTCCACATAACGACGGAAAAAGGCCAAGTTGTTGATGTCTGAGGATCTCTTTTCTTCTAAATATGCAATGAAGATGTCCGCTAGAATAGGTAAAAGAGGACTCCCCATGGCCACTCCGTCAACTATTCCTAACTAAGTCATACCGCCAAATTGACGGAGTGGCCATGGGGAGTCCTCTTTTACCTATTCTAGCGGACATCTTCATGGCACACTTAGAAGAAAAGAGATCCTCAGACATCAACAACTTGGCCTTTTACCGGCGTTATGTGGACGATATACTAATTATCACCACAGACGAGCTACAAGCAATATCGTTCTATGCCACAATGAACAAGACGCATAAAAACATCTCTCTATCTATGGAACACGAACACAACGAAGCGTTGCCGTTCCCCGATATTCTAATGAGACGTAGAGCAGACGGCACAATTCAAAGATCGGTGTATCGCAAAGGAACATGGACTGGCCAATACCTAAATTTTCAGAGCTTCACACCTGTCCAGTACAAACGGGGCTTAGTACAGACCCTGTTTGACCGTGCTAGAAAGATATGCACCCAGGACACACTGACAGAGGAATTTGAAACTCTGAAGAATGTCTTAAACCTGAATGGGTACTCTACAGGATTTATAAAGCGCCACTGCCAACAGCCCAAACCAAAACCAGACGTAACTACAGTCCCTAAACTCAAGGTATTCATCCAGCTCACCTTTCGAGGGGATGACGTAATGCAACGTCTACAAGACCGGCTTACTACAGCAGTAGGCCGAACATTCTGTGCTGCAACTCCAGTCGTTAGATGTAAAACCGTACCGATTTCTACGCCAGCAGTCAAAGAGCCTGTTCCTCTGTACGCCACAAACAATTGTATTTACCAATTCACATATAGATGTCAGGCCTTCTACAAAAGTAGAACAGAGAGACAGCTTAACAAACGAGTGTCAGAACACATACCTCAATGGGTCAACAAGATACAACACACAGGAGATGCTAGCCTCGTGGGGCCGACACACCGGAAGCTCCCGGCGTCTTCAATTGGTAGGCACATTATCGAAAGCGTCCATGTGGTGGATAGAGACACTACCTTTCGCGTGTGTTTAACACACAAAATACTCGCTTGTTAAAGTTTGCAGAAGCAATTATGATCAATCAACGCAAGCCAGAATTGTGTAAACAGAAAGACATGTTAGTCAGCTTAAAATTACCACGGTAGATAATTGACATTACTGTGCGAATATGTGTATATTTCAACTTGAAGGATTTATCTAGTTAATTCACGTAAGGTGTGTGATGTCTGCAGTATGTACCTGGCGAGATGCAGCGAAATATGCCAGGCAATAAATCGTGCAATCTATTGTTTGTGTCTTCGTTATTCAAATATGAACAATGTTCCGTTTTAAGCGCCATTGTCTGTCTTACACATCGTGGAATTTGTTGTAAGCCACATGTCTATCTAACACATTGTGGTATTTGTTGTAAACCCCCATTGTCTGTCTCACACATTGTGGTATGTGTTGTAAACCCCATTGTCTGTCTCACACATTGTGGTATTTGTTGCCTTAATTAAGCCGTTTATCGTTTACCCACCCTCTTATATGTCTGAGCCGTATTGCACTCAGTGAAACTGCCAATCGTGATACGCGGACGAGCATGTAATGTTTGTTTGTTTGCCTATACTGCAGTGGCTTTCTGGTGTCCTATCTGAACATGAAGAAAGTCCTCCAGAACGGGTGGAAATTTGATTGGGGACATTATTTCTTACATCGGTACTGGAGGTGAGTGTTGGCGTAGTTTCTGTTATGAGTGATGTCAACCACTGATCGTCTGATGATTTGAATTGATTTGATTTGATGTGATTTAACTTTATTTTCAAAGGGTCACACATTGGGCACGCAGCCCTGTCTTATAACATTAGGCCCCTCCAATCACTCATCTTTCGTTCATCAATAGTGCATTATGCATCCAAATAGTAAAAAAACAAAAACATTGTGAAATGAATGTTGTAAACATAAACAATTCATATTACCATGTTGTAAGAGACATCCCCCAACCATCCACACATTCCCCACCCACCACACATCCCCTCACCTGCACACACATCCCCCATCCACCCACACCCACACACACCCAGGCACTCATACATGCCAAACCCAAAAAACCATCGCACACCCACCCACCCATCCCCCACATAAACAACCCCCACAAAAACCCACAAAAATCTCTCACCCACACAAATCCCCCACCCACACATCCATAGACATCCCCCAACCGACAGACCCACCCACCCACCCATACATCCTCCTTCCATCCACTCACACGCACACACCTCCAACCACCCAGCCAAACGCACATCACCCAAACAAACAACCCCCACCAACCTACACATCCCGCACCCACCCACACTTTCGGCCCACCCACCCACACACACATTCCTCTCCCACTAAACCTCCCAACCCACTCATATATCCCCCCACACACATATCCCCACCCACCCATACATATCTCCCTACCCACACACACACCCCCTCCACACAATCCTCGCACACACACCCCATACGCACGCACATTTCCCATCCACACACACACATACATCTCCCCACCCACCCACACATCCCCCACCCATTCACTCACATCTCCCACCCACACACACAGACACCGACAACCCACATATATATTCCCCACCCACCCACATTCACCCACACACATATCTCCCATCCACACCCCAACCCATACACAAATCTTCCACCCATCCCCCACCCACACACCCATTCCACAACCCACACACACACATCCCCACAACCCCTATAGAGACCCACACATCCCCCACCCACCCATCCATACACCCAAACACCCAGACACTGTACCAGTATACCTGAGGTACACTTCTCTGTCCCCGCCCTGCCCTGACCAACTCACAAGGATTATACGTCTACTAGACCCAAAAAAGTCGGGACTCCATCTTTCCTTCCCTCCCTACCTATGGACACCCACCCATATGGGGCTCTGACCAGACAACAGTCGTACTCTCACTACATAGACATGGTAACAAAAGCAAAGTTTAATTTACAAGATAATCTAGATTTGAAGGCTGAAAAGCCGGGAAGAAAGTAGTCTATGTACACAGCATGGATAACAGAGGCGAGAAGAGCTAGAGATGATCCATAGCTCATCAGGCAGCATGTGATATCTATTCCGTGCTATCAGTCCGGTCAGTGCACTGCACTGACCAGGATATCTCCAGGCAAAGCGTACTTCCAAGTTGTAGACACTTCCTGCGTCCTCAAAGTCCCAGGTGATTATTAAATCTGAATGACCATTCTAATCTCCTACACCAGAATGTCACAACCACAATGTTCCCTGCTGCCGTCACCCAGTGACATAACTAACATCGCTGGAATTCCACAAATTGTCTGACATGGCGACCCTAGGGCTCTAGGCGTCCCCTCGGATATTCTCAACTGCAGCACAAACACTGAAGCGTGGTAGCTCCCCACAGTCAACAATGTTAGGTAGACCCGGCTTGGTAAGAAACATTCTCAGAAGTTCCATTTACGTTCAATAATAACTAATGTTCAATTAGGCGATACTCAACCTGAATAGTGAAACCTCAATTACACAATAAGTCCTCACTCTGAGCAATTGAGTCTGATATCATCTTGAGGAATCACAGAATCAATGTCTAGTTAGACGCTCCGGTTGTAGATCCCATCTGGATCGTTCAACTCAGACCTCGTCGGACTTTCAACTGCTGCATCCGATTGTACGGACAGCTATATCTCATCAATATAGTCTTTGGTTTGCTCTGACAGTCAAATAAATCGATGAAGTGCTCTAATATAGAAACATAAAAAATCGTAGGGGTTTCACTGGAGTGAGCTATTCCCCAGTAATAATAATATTATTTTATGAGCGTCACCTGAAAGGCAAATCCTGAAAGGAGAGTAGGTCGGTGAGAGCATTCGGCTACAACTGTGACATGCATGCACATAAATAATATCTCATGCAATAACAAATGTATTACACTATCATCAAGGGATACTGGATCTTCTCTCTCACCAAGAAGTTCAGGCATGCAGATGCATCAGTTGTCAGATAGCCATTCGAATAACTCGTCTGGGAAGCACGGTTTCAGAAAGTAGTGGTGTTGTCCGTCTGACCTTGGTCATCGGATTCTGTTACCTTGTGCTATCCCTCTCCTTCATCCATCATCAACCTTATTATACACCTAAATTATCTAAGTGTATTGGTTTATCTCACATGAACGTGTCCGTCCTGACAGTTCCTCATTACCATCATAAATAAGCAATCAATCAATTAATTAAGCCATTAATCAATCAATTAATCAATAATCCATCAATAAATCAACAATCAGGTAATAGCTTCTATTCTGGGATCTCCGTCCCAGAGAATAGAGAACTCCTCTTTGTTAACCCCGTCTTCCTGAAAGGCAAAGAGTATCATTCCCTTTCTACACGTAGTTCCATCATATGTAGCTGGTGTAACCCCACCCCCGTTCCCTTACCCCAGATTAGCTGTGGTCAAAGTATGAACGGTTTAAATGGCTTGTTAGGCCACCCAGCTCCCTTTTAGAATGACAACTAGCAACTCATCCGCTAATTCCTGATGTCTCTCTTAAAATGTATTCAAGACTTCTCTTTATCACCATACCCCTAGTATATGTGTCCCGAACTAGCAGGATAGCGCTTATAGAGAAGTATAGAGTAGGTTATCTAAAGTTCTAATCGACTTCTCGTCGACGTTACACACGCTAAAGCACTCGGCTGTGATGCGTTGTAACACCATACGCCGTTCTTTCTGATTTTGCGAGTAATATCTACACCACGATCTCTCATGAAATAAATCACTACCACAATCACTGACAAAACACAGCACCACACCCCTTGGAAATACAGCATCGCTGTTCATGGAGAAAGTCACTTTCTCCGACTTCTAACCACGAGAAAGTCGTATTGTCTGAGGTCTTAAGTGGTTGGGTACATGTCGCCAAGCCATCGATCTTTCACGCGACCCTTTTAGAAAAAAACTAGACAGGACAAATCAGTCGGCTTCCCCAAGTTATGAATAGCATGTGAGGGAAAAAACTCTGCTAAGGCCGGCCTACTGGGAATTCACTACTGCGAAGACACGCGAATTGGATCATCCCCCGACACACACCTCTACTCATCCACCCAAACACACATCACCAACCCGAACATCCCTCACCCACACACACATATCCCTCAACCATCCACAGATTACCCACCATCCCACACATCCCCACCCACACACATCCCTCACCAACACACACACATATCCTCACCCACTCACACATCCCCACCAAAACACACATCCCCGACCCAAACATACACCCCACGCACACATCCTCAACCCACACACATTCCCTACACATCTTCCCACCCACACACAAACACACCCCACCCATAACCCATCCCCAACCTACACACACACATCCCTCAGCCCCCTAACACCCCCAAACACATTTCACCAGACACATATCCCCCCCCCCACACACACACATCCCCCACACACGCCCAAACACACACATTCTCACATCTAGACACATACATGCCTCACATGATCAGTGCAGCTAATATGAACAAACTCCCACACTTTACACACACACACATATATACTGGCGATTATCGTAAGCATTCTCACAAAAATGTAAACAAAATGGAGAAAAAATTATAATATACATTGTGTAACATAAAAATTGTGATGCCGTTCAATAAGTTAATTCCTTAAATTGACATAAACATGACGGATTAAGCAGTGCACATGTTATCGTCAGTAAATGTTAGAAAATCAAGTGGCAGTAAAACTGATAATATGAAAGATGAGGATAAAACAAATATGGAATAGCACGTCACATGACATACATTCGCTCAAATGTCTCCATCTCTCTTTCTTCTTTTTTTTTTCTTTCACACACACTAACTAACTCGCTGCCTGCCTGCCTGCCTGCCTGCCTGTCTGTCTGTCTGTCTGTCTGTCTGTCTGTCTGTCTGTCTGTCTGTCTGTCTGTCTGTCTGTCTGTCTGTCTGTCTGTCTGTCTCTTAATACTGATTTCATGCCGTTGAAGATATGTTTGCCATTCCTATTCTCTTTTTTATTTCCATTTCACTTCTGCCATCGTCTGTTCTTATATGTCCGAGATAGGAGAAACTTCGTCATTGTTCTAGTACAGTGGTTCTCAACCGGTGGGGAATTCCCCCCCCCCCTCCAGGGGGGAATTATAGGGTTTCCAGGGGGGGGGGAAATTAAAATTATTTCAAGATCGCGTAATTACAAGAACGGATTACCTGATATTGTTTTCCTCTCCATACTTTACAGTTCTGCACTTCTTGCTCTTCTGAAATTAATTTTATAACGTAAGTATTCCTGAATCACGTTTTATGTAGACGTCTAGACTTGTTTCTAGTAAGTGTTATTAAATTTAGCTTCCATTTTTACGTACATTATGTGTGTGTGTGTGTGTGTGTGAGTGTGTGTGTGTGTGTGTGTGTGTGTGGGGGGGGGGTTATAGGGAGGAAATACGAAAAGGGGGGAAGGGATGACGTTCTGAAAATATGGTGAAGGGGGGCACAGACCAATAAAGGTTGAGAACCACTGTTCTAGTATCTCAGCGTTTACTGTGATGTTCATTGATGACCTTTAGTAGTAGTATTAGACGGTGGAGGACCAAATTCCATCTTTCTTGGTGAATAGCAGATGGTTAAAGGCCTCTACTACGGTACAAAGATGACTGTAAGCGGGACATGACTGCGAATGTCATTAATATTGCACCTTGGGAGCAAGTCACAGCATCGCATTGAGTGGAGGGCAAAGATATGAAATGGAATAATGACAAAGGAGAAAATGATTGCAGATAGATCACATATCTAGCCTGTGAGCCTCAAATGGTGCATGAGGGTGGAAATTACCAAGTATTCAAAAGCCCTTTTTGTGGAGGAACATTCACCGGGAGAATTGGGTTGTAGTTATGCAATGTAACAAACTATCGACTGTTGTAGTTGTTGTGTCTGGTTGTATGCGTGTCGCTACCACCATAGGTTGTAGGTATGCAATTGTTGAAGCGCAATGTCACAAACTATCGTCTGTAAAGATGGCAAGGTGCCAGCATGCGTTTATTAATAACACAAAACATTAAGTAATCGATATTTCGGGTGTTTTTTGACAGATTAACACCGACCTACATGGTGATCTTCATCTTGGTAGAAGGCTTGCAAAGATTCTTTGTGTATGGCGCCACGGCGCCCACAGTGCAACCTTCAGATAAACCAGCCTGTGAAAGAAACTGGTGGTTGCTACCTCTGTACATCAACAACATCTATAGTGTAGATATGGTTGGTATCTCTTCCGATGTTAATGTGCACGTAGTAGTAGTTGTAGTTTTAGTAATAGTTGTAGTAGTAGTAGTAGTAGTAGTAGTAGTAGTAGTAGTAGTAGTAGTAGTAGTAGTAGTAGTAGCTGCAGTAGTAGTAGTAGTAGTAGTAGTAGTAGCATAGTAGTAGTAGTAATAGTAGTAGTAGTAGTAGTAGTAGTAGTAGTAGTAGCAGTAGCATTAGCAGCATCAGTAGTAGTAGTAGTAGTAGCAGCAGCAGCTGTAGTAGTAGTAGTAGCAGTAGTAGTAGTAGTAGTAGTAGTAGTAGTAGTAGTAGTAGTAGTAGTAGTAGTAGTATTTGTTGTTGTTGTTATTGTAGTAGTAGTAGAAGCGTTAGCAGTAGTAGTAGTAGTAGTAGCAGCGGCAGCAGCAGCAGAAGGAGTAATAGCACATGAATTCCTGAAGACTGATTAACTCTGCCACACATATTGGTATATGTTCAGCTACTGGATTTGCTAATTGTCGTTCCGTTCTACCTATGTAATTTGCTTTGTACTCACAATTGAATTTATAAATAGTTAGATTTAGAGTACGGAGCTAATAGCTCCCTCAAAGATTAAGTAGTTATCGGGTTAGTGTTATATCTGATCATTGCCCTATGCAGTCGTCATGTCAGGAAACGCAAAGCTCGGCCATATCTCAACATCGGTTAAATTGTTAACAATGAAAAGGCGTCGCGTGTATTGTATTCGATGAATTATAAGCGATTGCTCAAATATACCGAACCAAGCAGGATTCACACGTAGCTATTTCATGTTGTACAGACGGACATAAAACTAGATTGCAACTGGAACCATTAGTATTGAGACTCTTCGCTAATTGTTGAAGACGAGGTCGCAGCGCGTATGGGAAATCCACGAGTTCTGTGACATTTGTTCTTGGCTCAACTCAACTCCTCAACTCAACTCTTACTGACAGCAGACAACCACGAGAATATCACAACACAATACATGGCATGATTACAACTGGCAGTCAAATCAACATTATTCAACATGATTACACAATAAACACACCTGGGCGTGGCGATGGCAGTTTATGTCTGACGCCGTGTATTGTAATCTTTTGGCTCTTTCGTCGCCCACAACGTAAGTGGAGCGGCTGGCCGGGTGGCTACAACGCAGGACTCAACTCTTACTGACAGCAGACAACCACGAGAATATCACAACACAATACATGGCATGATTACAACTGGCAGTCAAATCAACATTATTCAACATGATTACACAATAAACACACCTGCGCGTGGCGATGGCAGTTTATGTCTGACGCCGTGTATTGTAATCTTTTGGCTCTTTCGTCGCCCACAACGTAAGTGGAGCGGCTGGCCGGGTGGCTACAACGCAGGACTCTCATTCGGGAGACCCGCGTTCGATCCTTCGGTAAGGTGTAGGATTTTTTTTTCTGTAGGGGGCAAAAAAGAAAATCCGAATCTGCACAGTTAGTGGCCGACTGCACTAGCTACGCGGCCTTAATTCCTCAGGCTCAAAGACCCCCCTGCCATACACCGCAAGGTACTATATTGGCAGTAAATGACAGTTTTCAGTTTGACAGTCGCCCACAATGTGGCAAAGACTAGAACACCCATCGCATAAATAGCGATTATGTCGCGTGGAATAACTAGCAATAGACTAGAAAACTAGCAATAGTCAAACTCTGTAAGGAGATAAGGGGCGGAAATAGCAATTAGTTCAGTAAATTATTGACACGAGATACTGATGTAATATACTGTATTGTAATCTTTTGACTCTTTCGTCGCTCATAATGAGGCAAAGACTCGAACACTTATAGCATAAATGGCGATTATGTCGCTTGGAATCATCTGTTAGAGTTATCTGGTCACGGCTTAAAGAAACAAATGAAAATCAATGTATCCAGGCAACGGCAAATTGGTGCATACTAAAAATTCGATCGCCGAGAAAACTAGCAATTGTCAAACTCTGTAAGGAGATAACAGGCGAAAATAGCAATTAGTTCAGTAAAATATTGACATGAGATAATGATGAATGCAGCTGTGGAATTGCTTAAATGACAGATACATATGTCAGGGTCTTAAACTTGGCTCGCTTTCCTAACTAGTGTGAGACAGTACAAATACAACGTGATTTGACGTAAGACTCAACGATACATCGTTTGGTGGATTTATTAACATATCAAATACAGAACGATGATCACAAATACATATAATGAATACTTTACAACTTACATCCACAATACAGTCACAAGTCTGACTCGCAAGATGTCCAGACACTCGCCTTTCAATACAGAAACCACACAATGCCTTTCTCACACGTCCGTCCTGTTCCGTGTCCCCAGAGCTGTCTGGACCTGGTAGGCAACTTGCCTCCTGCCTGACGTGGCGTCACGTGGCAGTCGTGCGTCTTGCGTTGGCGGCCTGACCGCTGGTCAGCCAGCGATCTCGCAGGCCGGTAACTCATTCGCCTGGCGGCGCAACGAAGTGGTTGCATCCCTTACTGGGAGCTAAGTCGCCTGGCGGTCGTAACGATGTCCCTGCATCGCTGTCCACTGTCGGACTCTGACACGCTCCCCCGGTAACTCCATGAAAGATGTCGTCTTTCATGCTATGTCTGTACCTGTTGGGTTAATAGTATACCCTTGTCAGAGTCTACCTTTCCATTGTTATACAAAACGTTATCAAAATTACACACATGCCATAGAAATATATAAGAACTGGGAGTTGGGTACAAAGACATGTGGTGCTTCATGTTTAACACATATCAGGCTTCACCCTCTCGATGGCTGGTTACCTCAATCGTATTATCACCCAGTCGGATCAGTAGCACCAGCTTCACGCATCTACGTCAACGCAATTTGAAAAAAAATAATAATATGGTTCTTGAAACAAAAACCATCTCGCGAGACTGAAATACGACTTTATATAAGTCGTATAAAACACTCAAACCCTGTCCCTACTTGGCCAGGAGTTATTGTGTTGGTATACAATGTTGGCAACCCTTTGCCATGCCCAGTAGATGCCTGCCTGTGGTGTCAACACTTTAACAACAACATGTTATATTACACACAACACATTAGCATATACATTTCAAATTATGGCCCTTTGTGTGAAAATGTAATAACAATAAAATGAAAGGGAAATAATTTTAACATTAGTGAAACACAATAATTTACAATAAGTATTTAACTTCTTAGTGTCATTGCTTGACGTTTCTTCATATTAACGGAAAAAAGTCGGTAATATGAATACGTTAATCAAGATATGATTCTAAGATTACATTAGAGAAATAAATAAACACACAATTCGTGTATTCAATTTTATAGAATCCTAAATATTTTAAAATCGTCAAAACTTTTTAACATTTTCAATGTTGTCTGCTATTTTTGTTCTAAATTTATAATTAATCCGGAAGTACACACGAGCTGTACAATCAGCTGTTGGTTAAGATTGTAGAACACACCTGTTCCGGTTTGATGTAGTTTAAAGAAGGAACAATGTTCTCAAAGTTCGTGGTGGATTTTGGTACACAATCTTCTGGATTACGATCGAATGTTCATGTGTTAGCTGTTTCAGTCGAACACTAAAGATTTCGGTTCACTGCAGAGGTGTAGAAAAGTCGTCACTGTTCAGTTTTACTTTCACACTCGTCATTAAAATGTTCCTGGAAGAATCAACACGAAGTTGTCACTCTCAAGTTGGATAATTCGCTTCAGGTAAGTGCGAAAGTGACACTGTTCTTGTACGTAATATATACAGTTAATAAAGTTCGCTTTCTACCACATACTACACATTTATACACGACAATCACTACATGAACTAGTAAAATAAGAACACTATATATAATGGGAGTAATCCCTATCACAATATTATAGACATTACACAGCTTTTTGTGAATGAAACAACACTATTCACTGCTAAATGGCTGTGTCGGTCTGAGTGTATTTCTACATACCGCACTCAGACATTGGTGCTCACTGGGTCGGTCGGACAACGTGACAAAAGATCGGCAATTGAATTGGTTCTGCCTGGGATATGTCGAACCTCAAAGCTATAATCTTGAAGTTTCAAAGACCAGCGTGCAATCATATGATTCGATGGCACACCTGAATTCATCCATCGTAAGGGGCTGCTGTCTGATTCTACGATGAAATGGCGTCCTAGAAGAAATCTAGATAATTTGGTGATCCCTACTACCAGAGCTAGGGCTTCTAGTTGAGGAATGGACCATGCCCGCTCTCGGGCTTTCAGCTTCCGGGATACAAAATAAACTGGGTGGAGGATGTTGTTATACTCCTGCAACAGGACTGCTCCAATCGCGACGGAGCTAGCATCTGTGCGTAATCTGAAAGGTAAACGGATATCGGGCAATTTAAGGATAAGATTATGTTTATTCTTATCGGAAAAACATGCTAGCACTTTATGAAATGCGATTTTTAGGCATTCATCGTGTACAATTTTCTCAGGTTTATCCTTTGTTAGTAAATTAGTAAAAATCTCGGTCAGTTCCGAAAAATCAGGAATAAATTGCCTATAGTAATTGATTAGGCCCAGCAAACTTCTGACCTGTTTTTTAGTAGTCGGAAGTGAGAGTTTTAGTATCTTGGACACAATTTTATCGTCTGTCGTGACAAAGCCATTGGATATTTTGTAACCCAAGAATGATATTTCCTGGTAGGCTATGTCTACTTTTGCCGGCTTCACTGTCAGTCCGTGCTGTCTGATCCGTTCAAATGTTTGGTCTAATGTCTTAATGTGTTCTGTCATTGTCTGTGTGTGAATGCATATGTCGTCAATATAGCAGATTATGTTAGGAATGTCTCTTAGCAGTAGTCGTGTCATACGTACGAATGTGGCTGGGGCGTTAACTAGCCCAAATGGAAGTTTGCACCATTCGTACAGTCCCCAAGGTGAGGCGAAAGCTGTCAGATGTCTGCTCTGTTCGTCTACAGCAATCTGCCAATAACCTTTAACCATGTCTACAGTCGTGAAGAACCTAGCGTCTGTCAGTTCTGTCAGAAGATCGTCAGTGTTTGCCATAGGCTCAAGATCTAGAACAGTTATTTTATTCAGTTTTCGGTAGTCGATGCACAGTCTTATGGTATTGTCCTTTTTGCGTACTATGACCATGGGAGATGAGTAGTCTGATTGGGATCGTCTTATGATGTTATTTTTCTCTAAGTTGATGATTTCTTGATGTAACTGTTCTTTGTAATGTAATGGGATGGTGTATGGTCTGCATCTAATGGGTGCGTTTGATGTGAGTGCGATGTGATGCTGTACTAATTCTGTTTGTCCTGGGTTGTTGGAGAAGATGGTGTTGTACTGTTGTATAAGTTGTTTGCAACTGTCTGTGTCTGCCTTGAGTTAAATTTGGGTTGATTTTGATCTCCTTCAAGCAGTCTGTCGTGTCTAATGCAGGTGTTGGAATTTCGTCACTAGCATCGTCGTCTTCGTGATCTATTATCACTGTACAAGCTGTTGTATCGTCTTGTGCGTCGTCTCTGTTGTAGTAAGGTCTTAGCATATTTATGTGAAATATTTTGTGTTTGTTTTTTATAAGGATCTCGTAGTCTACAGGTGAAATCTGTCTTGTCACTTTAAAAGGTCCCTGCCAAGAATCAGTCAGAAGGTGTCTGTCACTAGGTAGCAGAAGAAGAATGTCCTGTCCAGGTGTCAATGTTATTGTCCTGTTACCTTTGTCAGCATACTGTCTATAAGTAGCACCAGATAGTTTTAGTGCATTCTTTGCAATAACACAAGATTTGATGATTCTTTCACGCAATGATGTCACATATAAGTATGATGATATGGGTTTAAGTACTGGTGTAGAGTCAGTTAACATTTGGTGGTAAATGGTCAATGGGCCACGTGGTTTGGCACCATAGATAAGTTCAAAAGGAGAGAAACCGGTACTAGCATGTGGTACCTCGCGATAAGCAAAAAGAATAGCTGGTAGATATACATCCCAGTTGTTGGGGTGTTCTTGCGTCACTTTTGCAAGCATGTGCTTAAGATCCCCGTTAAACTTCTCTATTACTCCGCTACTGTGAGGATGGTAGGGGGAATTGAAACACTGCTTAACTCCCAGCATTTTGGTGAAAGCTTGGGTGGATGCGGCAATAAATTGAGTGCCCCTATCAGATTGGATAGTATCTGGAAACCCTATCCTAGAAAAAATATGGAAGAACACTTCCATTATTTCATTGGCAGTTATGTTCTTTAACGGAATAGCTTCTGGCCAGCGACTACATTGATCAATCAACGTTAGAATAAATTTATTCCCTCTAGTTGTTGTATGACTGAGAGGGCCCACTATGTCAACCGATAGCTTTTCAAAAGGTCGACTGGCTAAGTCGGTGACTTGTAACTTTGCCTGTGGGTGTTTGCCCTTTTTAACCAATTTCTGGCAGGTGTCACAACTTCTGCAATATTCTTTGATGTCATTGCAAAATTTTGGCCAGTGAAATTGTGTCAATAACCTTGATCTGGTCTTAACGTATGCCATATGTCCTGCAAGAGGTATATCGTGTGCAAGATGTAAGGCTTGTTTGCGGTAACTAGTTGGCAAAACAGTTTGCTCTGTGGTATTGTCACCTCTGGTGTAATACCTAGTGAGTATGTTATTTTTCAAAGCAAAATGCCATTTCGCATTTTTGGTTACTTTTGGCTTTCGGCCGATCAGGTCAAAGTATTTTGACAATGAAGGATCAGCTTTTTGGGCTGTTACAAATGCTTCCTTCATGGTGTTAGTAGGTTGTGAAACTGGGCTGATCAATTGTATCGCCTCAGTTTGATTTACTACATCTTGCACTCTAGCAGTAGCTCTTGTTACTGCGTTCACACACTCAATGATATCAGATGATGATGATGGAACAATAGTTTCAATGGTGTCATGAGAACTTAGTGCTACATTAGCTACATTAACATCAATAGGTGGTGTGACATTTTCAATGATGACATTTGATGGTGATGTTATGGTATCATCATTACATGAAGATGTTATGTCATGAGGTTTATCATTTACCTCAGGTAAATTACCAATAATTATATCACAAACTGGACTGGTTAGTGCAGCGCACTTTACTTTCCCAGTGAGGAAAGGTGTATCAATATATGCCCATGCTAATGGGTATCTTTCAATATTGCCTGAGAATGTTCTACATGTTACGTGCCTGCCTGTGTAATCTGTAGGCAATATGAACGTTCTTTTCAGGCCAATGATTGAACTGCCTGTATCGCGAAGGACTGTAGCCGGTTCGCCATTTACATATCCGTGATGGATGATTATTTTGCCTTTTGAGTCTACTACCAAATTAGCTTCTTCATTGGCAGTAGGGATGGTATGACCGCATGTTAAAATACCATCTTCAAAGAAGGTGTTACAAACATAGCATGTGTTTTCGCCGTATCTGTCAAAAGCCTGTGCTGAGTTCACAGGATGTTTCTCTGGCTCTTCTTCTTCAGAAGTGGAATTGTCATCCAAGGCGGCACCTGCTTTTTTTATCATCTGCCTGCCCTTACAAGTATTCCGATGGTGTCCGAACGCCTTACAGAGAAAACATTTAGTCGCACTCTTGAAGGTTTCACGTTCCTGATTTCGTTGATTTACCTTGTGTTGTAAGTACTTCTCATACCCAGGGTTTTTATCACACATCTCATTCGGATGATGAGACTTATTACAATGAATGCAATGATAAAATTTCTCAGAGGTAGGCTTACGAAATTTCTGCCTACTATAGGTTTGTTTATCATAATTAGCCGCTGCTACAAAGTTAATGTTAGTATCTTCAGTAGCAAAGCAATGTTTGTTGGCTGTGTAGTAAGCCGACCCACGTCTTTCAATCTCATCCACACTAGAGCATTCATTCTCTAACAAAAATTTTGCAAAGGCTGAAGGAATAGATGACACAATTTTGTCTCTAATGATTAGATCTTCCAATCTCTCATAACTTTTCTCAATTTTGGCTGCTGAAGTCCATTTGGTGAAAATATCTCGGACTAAGCAGAGGTAGTCAGAGAACGTTTGAGTCGGTTTTGGGCTCAATTTACTGAACTGTTCTCTGTAACCTGCCTCATCTAACATAAAATGTGCCATAATCTTAGATTTCAGATAATGGTAATCTTTTCTGAGGTCTTTGGGGATGGTTTCAATAACTTTAAGAGGTTCCCCTGACAAACTCCTCATGTACACAATATTCCATTCAGACAGTGGAACTTGATAATGTTCCATTAAAGTTTCAAAATTTTGGGTAAAGGCTGCGATGCAGTCACCCGAGGTATAATTACGTACAATACCTTGATATTTCTTATACTGGTTTTCTTTCTCCAGTCTTTCAGATTTCTTATACTCTTTGTTCATCGCAGTCTCAGTGTCAAGTTGTTTCATCTTTAACTGTAACTCCAGTTCTTCTCTTTTACTCTGAGCTGCTATTTCTGCCTTTTTCAACTCACTATCTATCTCAGCTTGCTTTGCAGTCAGTTCTAATTCGGCTTGCTTTGTCTTTTCAGACAATTCTGCTTGCTTTAAGGCTGTTTCTGCCTCTCCTTGTTTGGCAGCCATCTCTGCCTGTTTTAATGCCCTTTCAGC
Source organism: Cepaea nemoralis (assembly GCA_014155875.1). Taxonomy (NCBI): domain Eukaryota; kingdom Metazoa; phylum Mollusca; class Gastropoda; order Stylommatophora; family Helicidae; genus Cepaea; species Cepaea nemoralis. Next base: position 238,704 of record JACEFZ010025491.1, read on the forward strand.
TGCTCTTTCTTCACGCTCAGCCACTTTTTCCTGTACTTGTAGGTATTCAGCGTATTTCTGCTCACTCCACTGTGTTAGTTCCTCACCATGTAACTGTAACTTTATGCCCATATCAATGAAATCAAATAATGAAGACATGATGGAAAAATGTCAATGAAATACCAGCCACACACAATATGTTATAAGTGGTTAGTAATCAACAAATTACAATCTGTTTATATGGACGATATGTGCCTAAAAATGCATTTTTATAGTATACGAAAAGGAAAAAGTATACTCAAGTGCCCTGGATGCGGTGAAGAACGGTTGGAAAATCGGGCTAGGAACTGTAGGGTCGTTACTTCGAATCGCAAATGACCTCTACGGCAAGGTTTCGGATGGTACGGAAAAACCTGCTTTTATTTTGGAAGAAGATAAATTAGCGTCTATTTGTTGGTGTGTGCCTGCTTGTCACTAAGTGTTGATTAGGTTTGTATGGCGTTGAGTATAATTGTATGTCGTAAGTTTGTCCGTCAACAGTTTTTTTACAATACACGTACTTTCTTTCCAAACACTTTTCGCGTTCCACAAACTCAATTCACAAAGACAATCTACAAATATCTTAACACTCTACAACATTGATGACACATCACTTACATCAAGATGACATTCAGTAAGGACATAGACATCAAGTTTACAAGATGGCGACAAGGTCAAAATGGCGACAAGATCACAATGTCGACAAGGTCAAAACGGTGACAAGTTTCACAAATCACAAATGTTTTACACGCTTACAGGATCAAACAAAATGTATGCATTGTACGTTTACAAATGGTCTTACACATGTTTAAATAATGTAGTAACAATCAAAATGAGCCTTCCATGATCACATTTAAGTTTAAATCTAAGTCTAATTAAATTCAATGTTCAACAAGGACAAGCTATTCACGTTCAAATAACTAACTAATTTAAAGCTGGACGAGCCCCCACGTTCACACATGTCAGGGTCTTAAACTTGGCTCGCTTTCCTAACTAGTGTGAGACAGTACAAATACAACGTGATTTGACGTAAGACTCAACGATACATCGTTTGGTGGATTTATTAACATATCAAATACAGAACGATGATCACAAATACATATAATGAATACTTTACAACTTACATCCACAATACAGTCACAAGTCTGACTCGCAAGATGTCCAGACACTCGCCTTTCAATACAGAAACCACACAATGCCTTTCTCACACGTCCGTCCTGTTCCGTGTCCCCAGAGCTGTCTGGACCTGGTAGGCAACTTGCCTCCTGCCTGACGTGGCGTCACGTGGCAGTCGTGCGTCTTGCGTTGGCGGCCTGACCGCTGGTCAGCCAGCGATCTCGCAGGCCGGTAACTCATTCGCCTGGCGGCGCAACGAAGTGGTTGCATCCCTTACTGGGAGCTAAGTCGCCTGGCGGTCGTAACGATGTCCCTGCATCGCTGTCCACTGTCGGACTCTGACACATACTCATATGTGCTGCTGGGTATTTTGGCTTACAACTTCTCTATCTGAGGACAGACTCAATGGAGGTATCGACAACAGCAAGTTAGTTAGTTACTTATTTAGTTAGTTAGTCGACAGATCATCCTCATTTCACATCGAACCATTCAGTCCAAAGTGCTCGAATCCTCTCCTCAGCAAATACCGCAGCGTGTAGCGGCTAACGACACCAGTTCTGTGTTGTTGTTTTTTTATCAATCTTCTTTGCTCTTGTTTGGCCACCCCTCTTTTAATTTGCTGTTCTCGCAGTCTGGCCATGGTTGCAGATTCACAGTCACCACTTGGTTCACGCAAAATTCTTACTTCTCATAGAGCATTCAGAATGTCAGCCTGGTCCATGGCACGTCAGCCCTCCACCGTAGCCTCACCTGCGAGCTTGTCAGCCCGCTCATTTCCTTGTACTCCCGCATGCCCTGGCACGAAGATGAAAATAATCTTTGCCAGCCGAGACCACTCCAGACACAGCAACCATTCTCTTCGGATCGACCCCACCCCTGTCCTCTTGATCATGTTCATTGAGTCACTAAGGAAACAAGCCCTAGTGAATGTCTGTGTCTCGAGCCATGTTAATGCTTTACTTACTGCCATGACTTCCATAGTCAAGCTACTTGTGGTCTCAGTGAAAGCACCAGAGTCCTCCTTCACAATTTTCCCTCCGGCAAGAGCCGTAAAGGCCCATGAGCTTCTCACATGTCGGACGACCGACCCATCTGTGTAGATGACAGCATCACCGTCTAGCGAATTCTCGAAAATCAACTCTTTTACTTCAACGCTTGCACAGCAGCCCGATTTTCTTGTCTGCATTTTCTATCTACTTGGATGCAAACTGAAAAGGATGTGCAGAAATCTGTTGGCACTTGTACCCTCTCCTCGCCAGATTCTAAGTCCTCAAGTGAATACACCTGTTGAAGAATGTCTTCGGCTTGACCCATCCACGACCGTCCTCTTTTTAACCTGCTGCCCTCCACCTTCATAATTTCACTATGCAGTGGATGTTGTGTGTTTGCGTTAACTCTGAGGTAGGCGCGTGCCTCTGCAAACTGTATTCTGTCTTCAATGGTTGGAAAATCAAGAAGGTAGCGCATCGCCCTGCATGCTGTATCTCTTGTACATCCAAGAAAATGCGCATAGATTCATTCTGTATCCTTTCCATCCTTTCTATCTGCTTACGGCTGAGAGTCAGAATTGCCATCGCGTACTCAAAAACAGACATGACCAGCCCCTCGTACAGAAGACATAGATGGCGCTGCTCACAGTTTGCTGCCGCCATCACCCGCATCGCAGCCAAACCCCGCTTGGCCTTTGTTATCACCTGGTCTATGTGCTCATTATAAGAAAGGCTTCGATCAAACCGTATCCCCAGGTAATTCATTACCTGCGTTCTTTCCACCGTCTCTGAACACAGCTTTGCAGTTGGTGTTGGAGTGTTGACAATATGATTATTCAACGAGAACCAAGTCACTGTTGCCTTTGTTGGTTTGACCATTGCCCCAGCTTCATCACACCAAGTACTTATGCGATTGAGTTCGGTTTGTAGTTCCACAGCAACCTGATCTATATCCTTATCCTGACGTACACTAAAACATCATCGGCATATGACAAAGTCCTACCAGGCTCAGTATTTTGCTCACTGATGATTCTCACTGTGTAGGCGTTGAACAGTACCGGAGATAATGGTGATCCCTGTGGTAGGCCAGGATATATTGTTGTTGGTTCCGAAGTCCAACTGCCACATCTAAAAACTACTTTCCGTTGGAAGAGGGCTGCAACGATCCAACTAAGAAGGAATGGACTTATTTTGAGTTCAAGAAGCTGAAGCATTAAAAAATCCATTGGTACTCTGTTGTACGCGTCCTCAAGATCGATCGCTGCAGCAAAGATTTCAATGCCTGAGTGGAAACCTTCATAGGCATCATGGGCAAAAACTGCTGCATTCGTCCAAGTTTCTCTTTTTGGACGGTATCCACCCAGAGTAGGTGGGAAAACACCTTGTCTCTCTAGATGGCTTGATATTTTCCTGGTAATTTACTTCTCCAGCAGCTTGCCTATTGTGTTCTGCATGGTTATAACTTGATATCCCTGAATTTTTGTGTGGTCTTTGCCAGGCTTCGGCAAGGGAACCAGATAGCTGTGTAACCACTCCTCCTTGATGCTAGCACTCCTTATACTGTTGTTGTATATGTCTGCTAGTTCTCTAGTTCGTTGTCGGTACACCTACTGATGTCGTCGTATTTTATGCCATCAGGCCCTGGAGCGCTGTTTTTTGATCGTCGAAGCACAGCCTTAATTTCTTTCGCTGTCACTGTATCTTCATCAGAAGTGTTCTGGGCCTTGCACCTGTCTGAGGTGACCTCCTTGGCAAGATTTCGGCCTCCCCTGTCTGTCTGGTTGCTCTGCTCTAGATAGCGTTTAAAAATGGATTTGCCCTTGACCTCGTCAGTCCTCTGCCAGATGAGGTAGGTACCTTGGAAGTCAGAAATGCTCTTATTCTTGACTATCCCACTCATGCTTTTATGTAGTCGCCAGAACAATTTGAGTGACTTGTCTGTGTTTACTCTTTTGACAAGCCGTCTCCACTTCGAAATTCCACCAAAGTGGCTGCACCCAGCTTTTTTTCCTGCCATGAAGCTTTCTGCGCTTGTCACTTCTTATTTTACTCACCACATCTTGCCCTGTACTATCATACTGGAAAGTCTTGACCGTTAGCTTGTGCTGCCTGGTTCTGCTTTCTCCACCAATATGCTGCACGGGTAGTGGTCGCTGCGGTGGTGTCGTAGGACACCCCATCTACACACTGTAGTGAGTGAAGGAGAAACCAGCGCCAGATCAATAGCACTGTCCTCATCGCCTGGACGGCTTGCTGTCCTGGTGACACATCCACTGTTGATACAAACCAGGTCAATGGTTTCAAGTGCAGTTTCGAGCTCCTCCCCCTGTGTGTTGGAGGAAATGTTTCCCCATGATCTGCCTTTAGCTTTGAAATCGCCACAGAAAATAACATTTCTCTCGTGACCTAATATTTCACTTAAACACTGCCACTTATGGGAATCCATACTCGCGTTGCGAGCATAAACATTAACCAACACGAATGGTATACTGGATTGAACTCTTAACGCCTGTATTTGTATATCGTCACTGTACCAACTGGACATGCCTAGCTCTGACGCCACCATGCTGTCGCGAATGAGAATCGCCATTCCCAGATGTCGTCTGTTGTAAAAACATTTGAAACCGGCAATTTGAAGTAGCTGATCACCCAGTCTCGTCTCCTGGAGCGCTACTATGTCATTCCTGTAAACCAGGGTTTCTAGAATAGAGTCCCGTTGTTTTACGCTGGCGCAGTTCGAATACAGAATACGGATATTCCTGAGTCCCAGACGGTCACACTTGAGTCTAAAACGCCTAAAACCACCACGCTTACTTTGTCGTTTGCGACCTGCCCGGCGTCCATGTTGCCTCGTTAGGTTGACTGCCGACCGCTCGGAGAAAACACATTGTTCCGCCATGTTGAAAAACCGAAAACCACAGAAAGCACATACGCTGCAAAAAAATTCATTCAAGGATTGCTTCGCTTAATGCACGAAACTCCGTAGCATCGGCGCAGATCTTGAGTAGAAACTCCTGGTTTTACATCCTGGCACACACATTACACGCAAGAAATGAATAAATCCATCTCCTACGCGAAAAAGTTAACGATCACAAAACAACACGACCGTCCGTCGCCATCTTGAAACCGGAAGGACAACATCAAGTTGGCGGTTGCTTGTGTTAAATATAATAATGGTAACATTTGGAGGTGCATGGACAGGAAGATTAGCCAGTGTGTTGCCGGGGCATATAAGGGAAGCGAAAAATAGTAACACTGTTGCCTTCCATAAATATCGTAAGAGGCGACAAATGAGGCTTGGGCTGAGACCTAGTCTGCAGTCTATTGGGACTTCCGGTCCCCAACATGGCGGATAGGCATGTAAGGCCTCGGAGTGATTACGCTTATGGCTACGGTTTGCATTCGTATTTTCCTCATGTTGGACTGGTAGTGCATGGTTCCGTCGCCCTGCTACTGAGTGAGTGCGTGGCGCGACACTATGAGATGTGAATTTCGCGTGGAATGCTTTTACATCTGTCCGCGGTTGTTGTAGCATGAATTACATGTTCGGAACGATGGCGGTCGGCTGTTGCTGATTTAACTGGTTTGCCTTTTCAGTTCACGAGGTGCATTTTTCAGGAGACTCCTGAGAGTCGTCACTGGAGCTACGGAGTTCGTGCCTTGTAGGGCGCTTTCGGCTGGTCGCCCTGCGGAAAGAGACAGAGCCATATGGAATATAACACGGGTCAATGAACTCTTTTTGGTGACTGCCTATTCCATCGAAGATGAACTGTATTTTTCGTGGAGGACTTTTGTGTTGGCATTATGCACAACCAACCAACCAAACAACCAACCACCAACCAACCAACCAACCAACCAACCAACCAACCAACGAAGCAACCAACCAACGAAGCAACCAACCAAGCAACCAAGCAGCCAACCAACTAACTAACTAACTAACTAACTAAATAACTAACTAACTAACTAGACAGCTTAACCTCTGACCTGTAATCTTGCCTGTCAACACTCTGACATGTCCCAACTTGAGATCACCTAGCATCATATCATAAGAGTTTTTCCTTTAGCTTCTCATTTTCTCTTTCTTTGATGTCTATCAGTGTGAGATTTGAAATAATTCTCCGCACAAAGCATCATTGTCGACTGTTTACAAGGTAGAGTTCGTTGCCTTTGTTATTCCACTGAACCATGTTATGTTTGCTATGTGTCCGTTGTATCTTAATGTCAATGTTTTTGTGGTTGGTTGTTCGGGGTAGTCTTGTAACGTGACCAAACCGTTCTGACTCGATGTTTGTCGATGGAATCTACCGCTGGCTTTATGTCCACTTGCTCGCTGGTGTTATCATGAACCATCCTTACAGTAGCTCTTCGTCTGGGCAAAGCCATCCTCACTTGGTTTTGATATCATGTATTCGACAACTTTATTGTTCACATTGTCGCTTAACCACATATTCAACAGTTTAAGACGCACTAACATTTATGTTATCTTTGTTCGTGTTTTCATCTCTGTTATTTGCCCAATCAAATGTTCAACTAAGTTTTATGTTGTGTAATAATTAACTGATTTTTCCAGGCTTGTTTTGACCACTCCTGGAGTCTGGCTGCGGACTTTCAATTTTATCTCATTAGCCCACTGATGCTGATTCCCTTTTACTTGTGAGTATTATGGCTGTTTTAATGGTAAGGAAATGTTCGCATGAAGACTGTTTCATTGACAATATCAGACTGCTTCATTGACAATGTCAGGTTCTTGATTCCATCTTAAATATTTTATAACTCAAATGTGTGAACTTTAGACTACATCATTAAGTGTGACTGGTGTGGTTAGGTGGAGAAGAAAAACATGCGTTAGAAGGCAACAGGGTTGACTTTAACTCACCTGGATTTACCTCACATAGCTCATACTCTCTCGGAAATCGTCGCACAGAGCACGAACTCCGTAGCCCATGTGACGACCCCGCACTGATCTCAGAAAACAATCATCGGCTCCATCCGCAGGTGGGGAAGAGGGGAGGGGGTGGGATTCAGATGTTTTTGTGTAAAATAGCCCTGGGCTCCCAGATCGACCCTGTCTAACTGGGTACCAATGATTTCTGGGGAAGTGAAGGCGGCCGCCGTGATACTGACCACACCCCCGCCAAGTGTCTATTGTTCTATAAACATATGGTCTAGCACTGTATGTCCATTGTTCTATAAACATATGGTCTAGCACTGTATGTCCATTGTTCTATAAACATATGGTCTAGCACTGTATGCCCATTGTTCTATAAACATATGGTCTAGCACTTTATACCCGGTGCGCATTAACGCTTGTATTAGGGTCGTATAGTTTTCTTTTAAAATTTATTAGCGAATAGATTAAATGCCTGTTCGACTCACAATGATCATAGAAATGCTAAAGCGTTATTTTGGTTCGTTCATCTCTACAGCCACAGGAATGCTGGTGTCGCTAGTTGCCTCTTCTTCACCATCGCCCAGTGGATCATCTCCGGCTGTCTGACTTATCATTTCAAAACACCCATTGGAATAGTCGGGTATATATCCTGTTATATTTTATATACAATTTTCACAATTATATTTTCTCCTTCTTGTTCTTGTTCTTCTTCCTATCCATTTAGATAAGAGGGGGCTTTAGATGAAAACCATACAAGTGTGATAGAAATGACAATAACCATGACATTGTCTTTGTACCTGTCAGTATTGTTGTTAAGGATCTCAAGAGTGTTCAGTACGGGACATCACACTGAAGTCGAACGCGGTGACGTCATAAGAACAGTTTAAAGATGACTAACCCACTTTTGACATTGACCAAAGAGGAGCGGCATTCTGTTATCCGTCTTTTTTTTTAATCAGTGAAGGGATGAAACCTATAGAAATTCATCAGCGAATGAAGGTCATGTATGGTGATGCATGCTTCTCATTTTTGCAAGTGTATGGTTGGAGTCAATCAATCAGGTACCGTCTCCACAATGAAGGTTGGCTACAAGGATCTCCATCTCAGTCTGTCTCTCGCCATGATAATACATTCTGTCAGATTGATGTTGGTCTATCTCTTGATGTTATCTTCCCACTTGTATCGCTGTCTGCCTCTTGCTCGCTTGCCCTCAACCTTGCCCTCCAGTATGATTTTTGTAAGAGTGTTATGTCTTTTAACGTGGCCGAAATATTTCACTTGCCTCTTTTTTATTTCTTTCATCAACTCTCTTGTTATTCCCAGTTTTTTCTAAAGCCTCTGTGTTTGATTGATTTTGTTTCCATGAAATACGACATATTCTTCAGTATATTCACATCTCCAAGGCCTCTATTCGACTTTCTAGTTGCCTGTTTAATTCCCAGGCTTCCCCGCCATACAGTAGTAATGAATATACGTAGAATTTGATAATTATCATATTTAAAGCGTTGTTAATCTCTCTAGATGTTAATACTGATTTCATGTTGTTCAAAGCATAGTTAAGTGAAATACAATTTGGTTTCAGGAAAGGTAAATATTGCACTGATGCACTATTCACACTTAGACACATCTGTCAAAAACACCTAATATTGTTACCAGCAGAATATTGCGTTTGTAGGTCAGGAAAAGGCTTTCGATAGAGTAGACAAATACAAATTATTGACCATTCTTGAAGACTGCAGGATACATGGACAATTACTAGAAAACATCATAGCCATGTACCACTCGAGCCAAAGTGCAGTAAGAACACACGAAGGTATATCAGATATGTTCAAAATCAATTCAGGAGTGAGACAGGGATGTGTGCTCTCTCCTCTGCTATTTAGTATCTACATAAACAGAATATCCAAAGAAGCAAGCCTTGCCAAAACAAATTCAGAAAACTGTGAACACTTTACTTCAGATTAAACAACAAATCCACATGCAATAAATGAAGTTCTATTTACAGACGATCAGTGCCTGTTTTATAGCGACGAGAGCACAGTGCAAAATCATATTAATAATCTGAGTTCAACACGCAACTGATGCAATATGAGTATAAATATAGCCAAAACTGAAGTAATGCAAGTTAGCAGATCTCCCGGTCCACTAATTATACAGATAAATAGCATATCTCTAAAATAAGTTCAGAATTCAAATATCTTAGAAGTATGATCACAGACGATGGCAGATTGGATAGAGAAATCGAGATCAGATGTAAAAATGCAAGTGCACTTATATATCAACTATCACCCATACTGAAAGATCCAAACATACTGTCACGAAAACCACTATAATCACGATAAGATGAAACAGCAGCGGCAGGTTATATTCAAAGTTACAAATTGTTTGCAACTAGTGGGGACATCCCCGTCGGATCAAAGGCGCCGCTAGTCTATGAAGATTCCCCGGAGAAACGGGAAAAGAGTTTCCCGGTTGTCTTGGACAAGACTCAAGATGAAAGGCAAAGCGCCGCCGTGATTCGGTTGCCACATGTTGTTGACAGGAGAATGACGTCACGAGGTCAATCCCAGACTGTATAAAAATAGACTTGTGGTCGGGAGAGGGCACAATAAAGTTGACCTAGGCTAACGTGTTGAATAGCTCAGTGCTCGGAGTGAAAAGTATCCCGCATGTTTATTATCAGTGTATTTGAGAGAAAAATATGTGTCTTTCATGGCAAATTGGAGATTCAATTTCGGATTGTGAGCTAGGAATTCATAGGGTATCTACACTTAGCTTTTAAATGTTAATAATGTGGAATAGTAAAATGATAGTTAGAGTTTAGGACTTTAACGTAGTGGTTGCATTGTAGTCAAGTATACAAACAGTGTCGGCGACAGTAGACAGTCGCAGTGTTAAATTAACTAGTGTAAGAAGGCAGGTGACTCCGCTGATGGGTGGGAGATTGGGGATGGGGAGAATGTCCAATGGTGGGATCTTCCAGTGAGGTCTGCTGGGGTTCTACACTTTACATATTTTGCTCTGTCCTGGTCTTAACCCACCTCAGACCGGAGCGATGAGCTCCTCAGCCCATGACAGAGTTGGTTCACTGTCATGTATCTGAGTGAGGCTGTTAGCCTACACCCATCTAATGGAGGTCAGGGACAGGTGCTCTCACCAAGTGTATTGTTCTCTCTTTTACAGGTTCCCTTAGGTTACTCAAGTCACTGAGGTTACTCAAGTTACTTTTGTTACTCGAAGTACTCAGGTTACTCATGTCACTCAAAGTACTCAATTTACTCGGGTTACTCCGTGAAGCTAAAACCTAAATGCTTACTAGAATGGAGACCTTAGTGCAGGCAGTTATTCCGCAGCTTTTGCACTGGGCCCATGATAAAAGGGGTTTAAAGGAACAATTGTGAGAGTATTTATCAAACGTCACACGTTAGCAGAATACAAGAGATTGTTTTTTTCCGCATCATTTTGGAGAAGGAACAATCGTGAGATTAATGTTTCAAACATCACATGTGAACAGAACAATAGAATTGTTGTTTTTTTCCACACCACATGGAAAAAGTCCAGTAAGTATTATGTGTTCACACGACAGGTGAAAAGACTAATAGGTACTATTTTTCCACATCACATGGGAAAAGAACAGTATAAACTGATTAGGCAGTTATTATAACAGCGTTCTTGTGAACAGTAGAAACTTTAGACAGGAATTACATTTATTTCAAGGAACAGTATTTTCGTGTCCTCACTAGACAAGGATGTTATAAGTCTCAGAACAATAGGGACATGTAACATCGGTGTGTGATCCAGGCAGGATCAGTGTCAGACTGTCACTAGGTATTTGAGTGATCAAACAGCGACCGGTGGAAGTCTACATCTGGCAGGAGGGACACATCCCTTGGTGAGGTTATTGTGGACTGAATGAAGATGTGGTGTGATCCTTTCCGGGATGATCGGGCTGGGCTGTTAAGCTGTTTGGTCTGAGTCTGCACACACTAGAATATTCGACACACACTCTACACATTTGTCGTGTGTGTGTAAAGAATGACTGTCGTATTAGTTACTTGTTCTTCTTTATCACTTTAGTGTCGTCCCTGGAGTGAAGAGAATCAACACCCACATTATTTTTAATTCAATATCTCTATTCCGGAGAAATCCAGCAGACTCCGTCCACACACTCCCTCAATCTGAAGACACCTTCCTCTCACTCTTACTCACCCCTGGATCATGCCCCCTCTCATTCCTCCCCAACACAACACACTTGACAACTCTCGCTTCAACAAATAAAAACAAGAAATTTATTAAAGCAAAGAGTATATGTAGGAGAAGTGTATGTGTGTATAAGGTGTAGAATGTGTGACGTGTATTCTAAATCGTATATAGACTCAGATCAGTGTTCAAGAGTAGTCATTCTCATCCCTGTGCTGAAGACACACCAGCACCATGTATCCCATACAAGTAGCCTCACCCAGGTGATGCTCCTCCAGTCACGTGAAGACTTATTCCGATGTCTCTGGAACCACTAGGATGCTTGGACACCCCTGACAAACACTGTCTAATTAGAGTCTGATTCACACTATGAACTTCCTCGGTTATTTACCGGATTGTTAATCAGGAAATTCTAATCCTATTGTCACTGTTAGTGGAGAAATCTTAATGGATCTAGAGTCACTGGTTCTAAAGATTCCTCATATTAACACCACAATCTAACTGTTCTGGGTATCAGTATAAATTATGCAATGTTCTGACTGTTTATTGATACATCTATCACTTGGCTAAATCTCAATCTCGTCAACATGTCCTGCTCAGCAGAAGCCAGGTTCCCGCAAACCAACTTGGGTATAAGCCCCATGTAGCGGCCTCTCAGCAACCACTGTCTTCAGATGCTGAGCCCTCCTTGTATAAAACTTTGAACCTGCTTCTTCGTAGTAAATCATCACACACTCAAGTGGAACACTCAAGAGGAACTGTACATGGAACCTGTAGAGCAGATAACATCATGGTGAGGGCAACTCAGTTCCTGGCCAGAATTAGGCAAGTGTAGGCCAATAACAGCACTCAGATCTATAACAAAGATCCGATCTCTGTCATACGGCCAAATAACTCAATCATATGATCTGAGACATGGCAACACCAGGAAAGAATAAAGGAACGGGTAGAAACCCAGCAGATGCCCTACTGGAAGATCCTACCATTACAATTCCCCTCCTCCCTCTCAACCATCCTTAATCTCTCTAATTATTATTTCACTACATTGTTCTCAAATTCCTGAGTAAAATGATATATAACACAAGCTACTTGAAGCCACACAATAGAATACTAGTGCCGACGCTCCTGTGATACTTTCTAGCACTGCACTTATAGAACATTCTATCACTAATCATAATACATTATATCACTGCACCTATAATACATTATATCACCGCACGGTACTGTACTCTATTCCTAATCATACTCTTAAGTTAGATATAATTAATTGCCTACCATATGTCTATTCCTGTTGTTACTCGAGAAACTAGGCAATCCGATTGGATCTATGTCCGCGGATAACTATCACTACTTAGATAGTCTAGTCCCTCTAATATAACACAACTCGGAATAATCCCCAATCCTAACACTTCAGAATGTTTTTCTCGACTTCCCTCTACCTGTTTTACTGCACTGGTTTTATATGGGTGCTTGAATGAGTCACCAGAAAGTCCAGACGCCAATCAGTCCAGAATTTGGCTTTTGTCTCCTGTTTCCCCACTAACCAGAGTCAATTAGCTGTCAATTTTCCTTTCATCTGGGGAGTTCTTTGTCTCATCCAACAAATATCCGGGTTGTCTGTGAGCCAGAGACCTTTCTCCCATTGCAGAATCCTTCTGACCTCTAGCAGGCATTCTGTCTATCACTTGCAACCGACCAACCTCCGTTTGTAGACAAATGTCGCCAGTACACACCTCTCGAACAACATCCTGTCATCAAACTGTCGACTATGTGTAGACAACTCGACGTGACTCCCTTTGATCTCTATACACACTGTCGACCAGGTGCAGAGAATCTGTACCGACGTATTTTCCTCAGTTTGTTCACCATCACAGAGTTCAATTGTGTTTAGCAAAATAATGTCGGGTCTGGTTGTCATCGATCGACTGACAAGTTTATTTTATCCTGTGACATAGGCCCCCTCCTAAGAGAGTAGTCCGCAACAACTCTTCTTCTTGGAGGTTCGATCCAGATGATCTATTCCTCTTCTTCAGGAGCTGGATGTCTAGACAGGAAATCCGCTCCAACCATTTTCCTTCCCAGGTATATACTCCACTGTAAAGTGGTATGGCTGAAGTAGCAACGACCATCGCATCAAACGGGCGTTGAGCTTTCTGAGAAGTGGCCAGGAATATCAAAGGTTGATGATCCGACTGAACTCGAAACTGAACTCCATACAAATAAGGTTGGAATTTTTGTACCGGCCCATACAAGAGCCAAACACTCTCTCTCAACGGTCGAATAATTCCTCTCAGCGGGAGAAGTTTTCTTGCTTGCGTATTGCCACTGGTTTCAAAACTGAAGCATCGCCTTTTCCTTCCTGTAACAAAACTGCCCCAATCCCAATCCCACTTGCATCCGTTCTCAACACAAATGGTTTGGCTACAAGGTCCGGGGAGCTGCTAAACACATGGTTTGCTGACCAAGGTCTTCCTTCAATGACCCTGTAAGGTTTAAACCCAAATCACCTAGCGTCACCCCACGCGCCCACCCCCTCGCCACCACCCCGCACCCCGTCGTTATTTATTTTTATTTTTATTTATTTTATTTTATTTTTTAATAATTAATTAAAATTTGTATACACCCACTCAATAGTTATCTGCCCTTAGAAACATAAAATATTAGAATTATCGCCCTTAGATATGACCTAGATACCACCCCTTACCCCTTACCCAACTATATGACCGAGGGGGAGTGAAAATCAACCGAGGTCAAGGTCAATCCGGATTAATCCGGCAAATCATACCCGAAACGTGCATTGTATACTACTAATATCTACAAATCACGTCAAATATCTACAAATCACATCAAATATCTTCAAATCACGTCAAATATCTACAAATCACATCAAATATCTACAAATCATGTCAAGAGAAAACATTCTCTCTTGGCTTGTTCGCATATGCAACATGAATATTGCTTGTTCACAATACGAGAGATTTATATTGCTTGTTCACAATACGAGAGATTTATATTGCTTGTTCACAATACGAGAGATTTATATTGCTTGTTCACAATACGAGAGATTTATATTGCTTGTTCACAATATGAGAGATTTATATTGCATGTTCACAATATGAGAGATTCATACTGCTTGTCCACAATATAAGAGATTCATACTGCTTGTCCACAATGTGAGAGATTTATATTGCTTGTTCACAATATGAGAGATTTATATTGCTTGTTCACAATATGAGAGATTTATATTGCATGTTCACAATATGAGAGATTTATATTGCTTGTTCACAATATGAGAGATTTATATTGCTTGTTCACAATATGAGAGATTTATATTGCTTGTTCACAATATGAGAGATTTATATTGCTTGTTCACAATATGAGAGATTTATATTGCTTGTTCACAATATGAGAGATTCATACTGCTTGTCCACAATGTGATAGATTCATACTGCTTGTCCACAATGTGAGAGATTTGTACTGCTTGTCCACAATGTGATAGATTCGTACTGCTTGTCCACAATGTGATAGATTCATATTGCTTGTCCACAATGTGATAGATTTATGCTGCTTGTCCACAATGTGATAGATTTATACTGCTTGTTCACAATGTGATCGATTTATACTGCTTGTCCACAATGTGATAGATTTATACTGCTTGTTCACAATGTGATAGATTTATGCTGCTTGTCCACAATGTGATAGATTTATGCTGCTTGTCCACAATGTGATAGATTTATACTGCTTGTTCACAATGTGATAGATTTATACTGCTTGTTCACAATGTGATAGATTTATACTGCTTGTTCACAATGTGATAGATTTATATTGCTTGTCCACAATATGACAGGCAGGCAGGCAGGCAGACAGACAGACAGACAGACAGACAAACAGACAGACAGACAGACAGACAGACAGACAGACAGACAGACAGACAGACAGGCCGGCAGGCCGACAGGCAGGCAGGCAGGCAGGCAGACAGACGGATGGACGGACAGACAGACAGACAGACAGACAGACAGACAGTCAGACAGGCCGGCAGGCCGGCAGGCCGACAGGCAGGCAGGCAGGTAATATGTAGGTTATGTAGGTATGCAGGTGGGCAGACAAGCAGGCTGTCAAGTGGGAGGGAGAGGAGTTGGTAGGTAGGTAAAAAGGTAGGTAGAAATTTGTAAAGATAGGTAGGTAGGTTACTAGGTAGGAAATTAGGTATATGGGTGGGTGGATGGATAAATGGATCTATGTAGTTTCTTACCTGTAATGAAGGCTGGGAGTTCGCCAGCTTGGCATTCAAACAGAAAAGCAGGACTGGTGCAAGAAAGACCATAACTGATGACGTCATGCTCCTTATGTCTGAAATACAAGTATTCAAACAGTGTGAGATATACAAGGACTATCTTCATTGCCCTCCGACCTAAAGTGCGAGGATCTCAGTCTCAACAAATCTAAAGCCATGCAGAGATGATCATTGTAAATATGATATTTTATTTTGCTGGCACTGAATTGTACTATTGCTATTATTGGGGAGTGCACTAGACTGATTGTTGGTGTGAGGATTAGCTTTCCCTTACCAATGTCCCTCGCCAGCAGGTGAACCAACTCCGACTTCTGAGGTTCTTGTACTTCACGTCGCCAAGTCAAGGACGAGAATTCAATATTTTAGTCCAACTGACCGGTGTTCTTAGTTAATAACTACCTCAGCATCAACGCATATTAAGTTCTAAAGCCAGGGCTCCAATCCGCCGGACCATGAGAACCTTCAATTTCGTCCCGATTAACTTAACTATTCGAAGCCGAGTAGAAATGATGTTATCTGACAGACAATAGGATCAACAACTTGTGCCACATATAGTAAAAGGCAAAAGATCAAATGGTTCGGCCATCTCCTTAGAATGCAACACCATCAACCACCAGCACTGGCCCTACATCAAAGAAGATCGAATATTAGAATAAGAGAACGCCTAAGGATAAAATGGATTGAGGATATCAAAGACATTTTACAATCATGCGGAATGACACTATTCAGTGTCGCCCATCGAGCGATGAAACGTCAGCTATTCTTCCCGAAGACACATGATCTTATGGTAAAGGGTTCTGATTGTCCTCTGAGTAGTTATATAGGAGGTCTATCCCCCCCCCCCCCCCCCCCAAGGAGAAGGAGCGCTCCTTTTTACTAAGAATAAAGAAGGAGGAGCGGTAGGAGCCGGGAGGAGCGGTCGTTTTTTAGTAAGCGCAAAGAAGCAGGTGCGGGACATAACTCATGAGTAAATAATCGTCTGTTTTTGTGATATTACTTCCCCTTTTTGAAGAATTCTATTTTTTTAAAATAAAAATTTAATGATTATTGTTATCATGGGTTGTAGTCGGCGGGTCTTAGTGGCGTTAGTTGTTAAGGGATGGGTGAGTGGCGAGGTAGCTAGGTAAATGCTTCCGAGCACTATCATCATATCTTTTTAGAGCTTCAAATTAAAACCTTACAAATGTCAAATGGCCAGTAGTATTGATTTTAATGGGTATGGCTTAGCGAAAGTCGGTGTTAAGGAGTGGGTAGCGGTTACTAGTGAGCCGTAGACGGTCGTAGTGGTTTAAACACTATCATCATACAGATTAAAAATGAAAGCTTTAAAAAGTAAAGATGGTGGTTAGCACTGGATGTAGTGGATATGGCTTAGTGACATTCATTGTTAAGGGGTGGGGTGAGTGGATGAGTAATTAGAAAAACGCTTCTGAACACTATCATCGGGTTCGAATCCCAGTGGGGTTGTCTAGTGGTAGAATCCCTAATCAGTTTACGATCTTCATATGTCTCTTGAAGGACTTGCTCATTGTTTTTTTTTTTTCTATCTGCCCATGGTATTCTTTACATTTTCCTTAGAAACCACATTTCCACAGCCATGAGATGTTTTTCTGCTTGTCCGCACAATGTCCACGTTTCAAACCCATACAAAAGTATAGGCTCTGTGTATCACTTCAATTCTCTTTTCCTCACTGCAATTGACATCTTTCTATTGGTTAGTATGTTTTCCAAATTGCAAAAAATGCAACCTTTGCCATAGCGATTCTTGTTCTATATGTTCTAATCTTTTCAAGGCACCTACCATCAGATGTTATGTCAGATGTTATGACTGTTCCGAGATAGTTGTACCGATTCACTTTAAGAATATTCTCCTTTCCCCGTCTATTCATTCATTCATTCATTCATTCATTCATTCATTCATTCAGGAGCATGCCCTTTGCAGAACCTCGCTCCCATAACAACCTTCCGGAAAACGTTTCGGTCATAAGCAAGATGTCCCGCGTCTGATACACCCATCTGGAGATCATCCGCCACATCCTGCACCCATCTTCTCTTTGGCCTTCCTCTTCCTCTCTTCCCATGCATATATCCCTCCGTGATTATTCTCACCAAACTTTCCCGTCGTTTGAAGTTACCAAAATATTTCAGTTTTCTTTCTTTTATCGTCTTTAATAGCCAATCTTCTTCAATATTCAGCTCTTGAATATGGATACATTTTTTATTTTGTTTATCCAAGATATTCTTAGAACCCGTCTATAGCAATTATATTTAAAGGTATTTATGCACTGTTCAGCTTGTTTAGTAAGTGTCCATGTCTCACAGGCGTATGTTGCAATGGGAAAGGTGCCTGCTCTTAAAAATCTAATTTTTGTAGGTCTATCTGTCCCTCTCCACAATTTATTCAGTTGTTTCAGTCTTTGAAGAGCAACAGTTATTTGTCTTTTAATTTCTTTCATTGCGTCACCATTGTCGGTAATCAGTTACCGTCTATTATTATTATTTTTTTTTTTTTTTGCAAATCTTTTTACAGGACATGGCTGTCAACACCAGCATTTTACTGCTGTTGTTGATATCTTGGCAAGTTTACGTTCAGTAGTTTGCCATTGTTTTCTGAACGACCGTCTCCCATACCAACTCGTTAAAACCCACCATAACGCGGTCTGTTGCCAAATCGGTCGCCGCTGTGTTTCGAACGCAAGTAAGCGGGCTTACGAATCGCGTCCGTAAGGCCTTTGCCACGGAGACCGGCTACCGTCTATTACATTGTATTATTTCTTTCTTCCTAGAGATGACCCATTATCGTATGTTATTTCGTCCTGCCCTTGTTTACAATCGCAAAACATATTTGATAATTTTCTCATAACATAAGCATGATGGATATTTTCTTGACGCATCCCTATCGCGCACTCCGCGTAATGTTTACAGCAATACAAGAAATTCCCACATGTCTGATAGACATCAAGTCGACCCCATGGTTCTCCCGCCAGGATCGTGGAGAAATTAAAAAGCCAAGTAGGAATTCCGAAATCGTTTGAAATATGTCAGTTGGGTCGTTCTTATCGAAAGCATACGACGGAGAATTCATTTCCCTGAATGCGGTAATTTTGTCAAGCGTGGGTAAGTTTATCTTGTGCGTCGGGGATAAATTTACAGCGGTTCTAATCTTGTTGTCGGCTTGGGTTCGCGGGGCCATCGTGAGATGACAGTTCGGATTATAGGGATGACAGACCTGACTGTATCGATGTCATAATTGTTTGCAGTGATGCGAGCCGCGACACCAAGTTAAGACCCGGTTTTGTCAGTGCTGTTGATAATGCATCCTCTCTGTTGTAACAATAGTCATGAAGTATGGTGTTGATAGAGTAAGATTTTGACTTGTTTTTGTTCTTCTCATTGTTACTTTTCTTTATTTAGCTTGTTGTGACGGATTCATTCATTCATTCATTCATTCATTCAGTAGCATGTCCTTTGCAGAACCTCGCTCCCATAACAACCTTCCGGAAAACCTCTCGATCATAAGCAAGATGTCCCGCGTCTGATACATCCATCTGGAGATCATCCGCCACATCCTGCACCCATCTTCTCTTTGGCCTTCCTCTTCCTCTCTTCCCAGGCATATACCCCTCCATTATTGTTCTCTCCAAACTTTCGTGACGTTTCAAGTGACCAAAATATTTCAATTTTCTTTGTTTTATCGTCTTTAATAGCCAACCTTCTTCAATGTTCAACTCTTTAAGTATGGATGCATTTGTTCTTTTCTTTACCCAAGATATTCTTAGAACTCGTCTATAACATTTATATTCAAAGTCGTTTATGCGCTGTTCAGCTTGTTTAGTAAGTGTCCATGTCTCACAGTCTTACATATTATTAATATTATTAGTAGTATTATTATTAGTATTGTTATTAATATTGCTGTTGTTATCATAATAATTATCATCTTCCTTTTCTTCTCTTCTTATCCTCCCCCCCCCCCCTTCTCCTCTTTCTTCTTCTTCTTCTTCTTCTTCTTCTTCTTCTTCTTCTTCTTCTTCTTATTATTATTATTATTATTATTATTATTATTATTGCTGTTGTTGTTATCATCATCATCTCCTCCACCTTCTTCTTCTTCTTCTTCTTCTTCTTATTATTATTATTATTATTATTATTATTATTTAATATTATTGCTGATGTTGTTATCATCATATTCTTCTTCTTCTCCTCCTTCTTCTTCTTACTTCTTCTTCTTCTTTCTCCTCCTGCTCCTTGTTCTGGTGTTATTCCCCACCCCGCCTCCAAGCCTCTTGTTCTTCAAGAAGAAAGCCAGCAAACAGACGAAGACCCAAAAGAATCATACGAATAAAACAAACAGGAACACGAAGAGCAAACAGAAAAGAAGAGAAGTAAACACAAAAGGAAGAATCAACAGAACACGCAAACACGAGAAAACTATGACCAGAAGTACAGGAATATGAAAACAAGAATTTGCAAGAACAACCAGAACTAGGCAAATAAGAACAACCAGAATGAGACAACAAAGAACAAGTATAATAACAAACAGAAGCCCAATAAAAAGATCATTTCTTGCATCTCTGATAGTACTTTCAGTATATGAATTCTCACATTTCGATATACGTTTTCTCTTATTTCGCTTCAGAGGTCACAGATTGTGAGAATTGTATGGATATTTTGCCCTGGCCATACGGGGTACGGGGGAATGAACTGGCTGATAGACTGGCAGGGAATGCACCTCTTGGTGGTAGTTTGCCTATAGACAAGGGGGAGGTGGTTGTGCGCTTGTGAGGCCAGGTGGAGAAGGCGGAGGAACAGATTGAGAACCCATATGTGGAAAGAATGAGATTACGGGGGATCAGAAGGGGTTCTGGAAGACTCTCAAAACTGAGAGGGAAGACCATGAGAACTTTTAATCAGATAACGGTAGGAACGATTAGTAGTATGACTCTTCGCTGGCTGTTGAACGAGGGGACGGAGCACGTATGGGAAGTCCTGAGTGCAGTGATGTCGGTTCTTAACTCAACTCAACTCAACTCTTATTTCGCTATGTGTACTCTCGTGTTTCGCTATTCGTGTTCTCATATTTCGCTAGCTTTATTCTCGCGTATGTTACGTTTCATATTTCAGTATATGTTTTATCATGTTTCGGTATATATTTTCTCACGTATATTATGTCTCGTGTTTCAGTATATGTATTCTCACATATATTATGACTCATGTTTCGGTGTATGTATTATCATTATATTATGTCTCAAGTTTCGGTGTATGTATTCTCACGTATATTATGTCTCATGTTTCAGTATATGTATTCTCACGTATATTATGTCTCATGTTTTGGTGTATGTATTCTCACATATATTATGTCTAATGTTTCAATATATGTAATCTCGCGTATATTATGTCTCATGTTACTGTGTATGTATTCTCACGTATATTATGTCTCATGTTTTGGTGTATGTATTCTCACATATATTATGTCTCATGTTTCAGTATATGTATTCTCACATATATTATGTCTCATGTTTCAGTGTATGTATTATCATTATATTATGTCTCATGTGTCAGTATATGTATTCTCACATATATTATGTCTCATGTTTCGGTGTATGTATTCTCACGTATATTATGTCTCATGTTTTGGTGTATGTATTCTCACATATATTATGTCTCATGTTTCAGTATATGTATTCTCACGTATATTATGTCTCATGTTTCAGTATATGTATTCTCACGTATATTATGTCTCATGTTTCATTATATGTATTCTCACGTATATTATGTCTCAAGTTTCGGTGTATGTATTCTCACGTATATTATGTCTCATGTTTCAGTATATGTATTCTCACGTATATTATGTCTCATGTTTTGGTGTATGTATTCTCACATATATTATGTCTAATGTTTCAGTATATGTAATCTCGCGTATATTATGTCTCATGTTACTGTGTATGTATTCTCATGTATATTATGTCTCATGTTTTGGTGTATGTATTCTCACATATATTATGTCTCATGTTTCAGTATATGTATTCTCACATATATTATGTCTAATGTTTCAGTATATGTAATCTCGCGTATATTATGTCTCATGTTACGGTGCATGTATTCTCACATATACTATGTCTCATGTTTCGGTGTATGTATTCTCACGTATATTATGTCTCAAGTTTTGGTGTATGTATTCTCACATATATTATGTCTCATGTTTCAGTATATGTCTTCTCACATATATTATGTCTCATGTTTCGGTGTATGTATTCTCACGTATATTATGTCTCATGTTTCGGTGTATGTATTCTCACGTATATTATGTCTCATGTTACGGTGTACGTATTCTCACGTATATTATGTCTCATGTTTCGGTGTATGTATTCTCACGTACATTATGTCTCATGTTTCGGATCCGTTATATGCTTTCTCATATATATATATTTAGTTTGTTAAACATCCATTACCTTACCGAGGATTCGACCTCTACTCTGCCAAGTGGAAGCCGAGCTTTCTAGCGCACGCTTGTATATAATTTCTCCTCGCCGCAAATACTCCCAGACAGCTTATAATCCACTTTTCCGGTACTTAGCAGACGGTAACTTTATTCTTCTTCTTCTTCTTCTTCTTCTTCTTCTTCTTCTTCTTCTTCTTCTTATTATTATTATTATTATTATTATTATTATTATTATTATTATTATTATTATTATTATTGTATTGCTGGCACCTTGACAAACGAAAGCTTTAAAAACATGCATAATAACCTTTCCATAGCACAAAGCCTGGGCTGAATTGTAGAGACCATGTGTTGCCCGTGCAGCATGATCCCTCTCTCGACCTGCCTAGTTTACTCCAGAGGAAAGGTAACACCGATAGATCAGGAACAAGACAAGCCGCAGAAGCTGTCGGATTAGCAAAGCAATGCTCTGACTGTCCGCCTGTCGGAGCTTCCATCCTCCTAGACCAATTGCCGACCACTGCTTATGTCGCCTAGTCTACCCTGCCATGACATTTAGTCTTTAGGTTGTATTTCCTCACACCAGGGTAAGGCTTGTACACTCCCAACTGCACTCCTCCGTCCGAAGCCGTTGGCACAATGTGGGGTGTCGCGTTTGGTAAAAAAAACGCACAACATTCAGCGCTAACAGAAAGCAGGTAGTACCGTCTAATGTCATACGGTAGCTTAGTCGACTAAGAACTAACTTTTGATTATTATTGTTGTTGTTGTTGTTGTTGTTGTTGTTGTTGTTGTTGTGTGAGTTCCCGGAAATCTCTAATAAAACATTACTTGCTATTCTCCTGAGTTGGCTAGTGTTCATTGTCTACTTTATAAAGATAAGTCGTTTTATGAACTCATCTTAGAGAAGAACAATAAAATAACTGTTTTTTAAAAAAAAGATTAAAGATAGCCAAATATAAATTAAATACAGTTAGAAGGAGGTTAGCATGGCCGAATGGATAAAACCGCTAGCTCCTACACTTCCGGTGTACTGATGCCGAGGTAGTGGGTTCAACCCTTACACCGGTCAGTTGAACCAAAATGTTGAATTCTCGTACTTGACTTGGGGGGAGTAAATTACAAGTACCTCAGAAGTCGGAGTGGGTTCGCATGATGGCGGGGGACACATGTAATAGGGAAAGCTAATCCATATGGAAAAGTCAGTCCAGGGCACTAGAGTAGCACGTGTATGAAATACGCTTGAGTTCAAAGCGAGCGGGTGCGCGCGCGCACATACACACACACATACACACACACACACACACACACACACACACACACATATATATATATATATAATAGAAAGACAGGAGTCATGGTGATATCAAAGAAACAGATTGTGCCTAAATGTGCAGTTGAAGTACAGGACATTATTTGGGGGCAAGTGCAGAAATTTAGACATCTAGGCACATGGTTAACATTAGATGGAAGATGCATCACTGAGATAAAGAACAGAATAGGAGAAGCAAAAACTGCATTCTATCTATCGCATGGGGGACGTTCTGTGCAATATGTCACTGTCTTTGAAAGTTAGAAAAAAGAAGACTTCTTGCATGCTACATCAATCAATCAATCAATCAATCACGTGCCATGCCGGAAAGCATGGGCGGTCATGACTCGCCATTTCACTCGATCACCAGTGTCGTGGATCAGCTCAGTGTTCCTGTCTCGTCCATGCCATGTGGCCAAGCCATCCAGGTATTTTCCTCTCGGTCTTCCTCTTGGTCTGTTCCCTTCGATCTTGCCAGTTGTCACCAAGTTCTCCAATCCATTTCTTCTCATAACATGTCCAAACAATTGCTACATAGAACCAGTTTAAACATAAGCCTGCGAGTCTTGGACAATTAGTGAACAGACGAAAACATCAATGGAAGCCTCGGAGATGTGGTTTTATAAAAGAATGCTGAAAATTAGTCTGACAGCCAAAAAGAGCAATCAGGATGTTTTAAGGGAAGCTGAGTCGCAAAGACAACTTACCACAAACATCAGAAAGAGGCAGTCATCGTGGTTTGGCCACGTCATGGGACGACAAAAACAGGAACATGTTGTGACAACCGGAAAGATTTATGGAAAGAGAGATAAAGGAAGACAGCGTGAAAAGATTATTGACTGTCTTGTTTCATAGCAAGGAACGGACTCAACATACGAACTGATCCATGACGTCGGAGATCGTAATTTATGGAGAGGCATAATCGCCCATGCCAGCCGGCAAGGCACTGGATAATGATGATGACGATGATGATGATGATGATGATGATGATGATGATGATGATGATGATGATGATGATGATGATGATGATGATGATGATATAAAGTTAGAAAATGAGATTCGTTGTCTTAATCAATACTTATAAAGGCAAAATCCTATTTTTTGGATTAATCTATAATTTTGTTTACTTCAAACTGGCAACTTGTGAATTTTTCTACATAAATAGAAGCCAGAAGAAGCCACACAAAAAGTAAGTATTTTGAAAGAAACGTAGTATTTCTACGGATTTTACGGCTGGAATGTAAAATAAAAGCGACTGTAAAGACAGATAGTGTCTCGTCAAGCGTTTAGAAGCTGCTTGTATACTATACTATGCTATTGCACGTTGAGGTAGAGTAATATCTAAAAACAGTTTTTAACGTTCGGTTGCTATGAATTCTACTGTAGTCGACACATAACTGCTAGCTAGATGTGCTACTACTGAAGAATTGGTAGCGGTTCTCGCCGCATTGGTGACTTACGGGTTAAGTGAACCGGCCGTTCAGAAAGCAATGGCAAACTACTGAGCGTAATATTGCTAAGAAATCAACAACAGCGGTAAAATTCTGGTGTTGACAGCGATATCCTGTAAAGGATATGCGAACAAAAAAAAAGTTTTCTCTATAACCAGTGCCCCTCGCCATCAGGTGAACCCACTTCGACTTCTGATGTACTTGTATTTTACGTTCCCAAGTCAAGGACGAGAAGTCAACATTTCAGTCCAACTGATCGGTGCGTGGAATAAACCCGCTGGTCAGCGGTCACAGGTTTAAGTGCCAGCGCGTTGTTCAACCACGCCCACCACCAATTTCTAAAACTTATCCAGTATATATTAGGCAAGGCTGGGAATCCGTGAAATCCACACAATCGTGAAACCCTAGATTTTTTTATGACGCGGCCACAAATTCATAAACTGGGTATTTATCATTGTCCAGTGTGTAATGGGAGATACAGGGAATCATTGCGGCCTTAATCTGGAGAAGGGAGATAGACAGAATCCATCCATCCATCATGTGCCATGCCGGAAAGCGTAGGCGATCATGACTCGAAATTTCATTCGATCACCAAAGTCGTGGATCAGCTCAGTGTTCCTGTCTCGACCATGCCACGTGGCCAAGTCATCCAGGTATTTACTTCTCGGTCTTTCCCTTCGGTCTGTTCCCTTCGATCTTGCCAGTTATCACTAAGTTTTCCAATCCATTTCTTCTCATAATATGCCCCCCCCCCCCCTTTCCAAAAAAAAAACATTGACTGTCTATGTCTAATTTCTTTAATAAATTTACGATTTTCATTTGTTTCCTGTAGTACTTGGTCATTGGTTTTTCTGTCTGTCCATTGTATTCTTTGCATTCTCTTCAGAAACCGCATTTCCACAGACATCAGATGTTTCTCAGCTTGACTGCTCATTGTCTAAGTTTCACATCCATACAAAAGAACATGCTCTATGTACCCCCTCAACACTCTTTTTCTCGTTTCAATTGACATCTTTTTATAAGTCAGTATGTTTTCCATCTTGCTAAAGGCTACTTTTGCCATGGCGATTCTTGTTCTAATCTCTTCAAGGCATCTCCCATCAGATGTTATGACTGTTCCGAGATAATTGTACCGATTCACTTGTTGAAGAATATTTCCATTTACTTGTATATTACATTGTGGTATTTCGCTCTTCCTAGTGACGACCATAATCTGTGTTTGTTTACAATTTAATTCTACCCCAGTTGTTCACTGTGTGCAACAACCGCATCTACTAATTGTTGCAGATCCTGCTCATTGTCTGCAATCAATACTGTATCATCTGCATATCTAATGTTATTGATGTTTCGTCCTCCAATGCTGATTCCATTTATTTATATCATCTACATTTCTGAAAATATTTTCACTGTATAGGGAAAAAAGATCTGGAGACATTACACATCCCTGTCTCACACCTCTCTTAACAGGCTGATATTGTCCCACTTCATTATCAATCCTTATGGCAGCTTGTTGTTTCCAATATATGTTTTTTTTTATAAGTCTAATGTCTTTCCCTTCAATTTGTAAATCTGCAAGGATATCTACCACGCTAACATGTCTGACGCTATCAAAAGCCTTTGTGTAGTCAATAAAGCAAATGTGTATATCCTTGTTTACTTCTATAGCACGTTCAATAACTGATCGCAGCATATACACAGCATTTACTGTACCCTTTCCTTCTACAAACCCACATTGTTCTTCCCCTATTTTAGGTTGTATTTTCTTCCTCACTCTTTGCGTGATAATTCTTAGCAAAATCTTTGTGATGTGACTCATTATACTAATTGTTCTATGTTGATCACATTCCAAGGTTCCTGATTTCTTTTGGATTGCAATAAATACAGAGTTACATAATTCAGGAGGTATATTTCCAGTATCATATAATGTGGTCAGCAGTCTGGTGACTTGCTCTAGTCCATATTCTTCTAAAGCATTAATCATTTTTGTTGTGATGTTATCTGAACCGGGGACCTTGCCAGCTTTCATATGTTTAAGAACATTCCGAACCTTCATCTTCAAAATTGGCGGTCCTTCATTATTAAATCGAATATCATACTGTTCATCTCTGTTATCATCATAAAGGTTTTTCACATTATCTAACGATACATGTAGAATCTGATCTTTTTCTATTATGATTTTGCCATATTTTGTTTTTAGACAGCCTGCTGATGTACTTGTTCTTTTATTAGTAAGTTCCTGAATTCTTTTGTGCACTGATTTGGCATTTTGACCGTTTTGTTGTTTTTCAATTTCTATGCAATTTTTCTCAAGTCCTGCTTCTTTTGCCTCCTTACATAATATTCTGATTTGTCTGTGAATTTCTTCATATTTGGCAGGATTATTTTCATTGAGTCTTCTTGTTTCCATTAGTTGTACAATTTCTTCAGTCAACCATTTCTTACGACCCACTTTATTTAATTTTGGAATAGTTTTTTTCTGCAGCCAAACTGATTAAATTCTTCAACATTTCCCATTGATCATCCACATCTTGAAGTAGGATCTCTAGATCAGACAATATATCAAATCTGTTCTGTATTTTCTTGTCATTTCTCATAAGACATAATCATTGTGGCCTTAAACTGGAGAAGGGAGATAGGCAGGATCACATCACGGCGGCCTTAAACTGGGGAAGGGAGATAGACAGGATCACATCACGGCGGCCTTAAACTGGGGAAGGGAGATAGGCAGGATCACATCACGGCGGCCTTAAACTGGGGAAGGGAGATAGGCAGGATCACATCACGGCGGCCTTAAACTGGGGAAGGGAGATAGGCAGGATCACATCACGGCGGCCTTAAACTGGGGAAGGGAGATAGGCAGGATCACATCACGGCGGCCTTAAACTGGGGAAGGGAGATAGGCAGGATCACATCACGGCGGCCTTAAACTAGAGAAAGGAGATAGGCAGGATCACATCACGGCGGCCTTAAACTAGAGAAAGGAGATAGGCAGGATCACATCACGGCGGCCTTAAACTAGAGAAAGGAGATAGGCGGGATCACATCACGGCGGCCTTAAACTAGAGAAAGGAGATAGGCAGGATCACATCACGGCGGCCTTAAACTAGAGAAAGGAGATAGGCAGGATCACATCACGGCCGGCCTTAAACTAGAGAAAGGAGATAGGCAGGATCACATCACGGCGGCCTTAAACTAGAGAAAGGAGATAGGCAGGATCACATCACGGCGGCCTTAAACTAGAGAAAGGAGATAGTCAGGATCACATCACGGCGGCCTTAAACTAGAGAAAGGAGATAGGCAGGATCACATCACGGCGGCCTTAAACTAGAGAAAGGAGATAGGCAGGATCACACCACGGCGGCCTTAAACTAGAGAAAGGAGATAGGCAGGATCACATTACGGCGGCCTTAAACTGGAGAAGGGAGATAGGCAGGATCACATCACTGCGGCCTTAAACTGGAGAAGGGGGATTGGCAGGATCACTGCGGTCTTACATTAAAGAAGAGGGATAGACCACATCTTGATTGTCATCAGATGCTTCTCGTCTTGTCTGCCAGTTGTCCATAATTCACATGCACACACTAGTGTGGGCTATACAATAATTTAACACACTTTTCGATAAATATAATTTTACAACTTTAAATTGGTTAGTGTGTTTTTAGCCTTGCTACAGGCTACCATCGCCATATGGATTCTAGTTGCTACTCTCAATAAGACGTCTTCCGTCAGTGTGTGCGCGTGTGTACGTGTGTGTGTGTATGTGTGTGTGTGTGTACGTGTGTGTGTGTGTGCATGTGCGTGTGCGTGTGCGTGCGTGCGTGTGTGTATGTGCGTGCGTGCGTGTGTGTGTGTGTGTGTGTGTGTATGTGTGTGTGTGAATATGTTCTGAAGAAGTACAGAACAAATGTATCATTTTGTTTATGTAGTCACCACTGCGTTCAATGCAAGTCCTCCAGCGCCGATAAATTGTTTGGATTCCTGTAGAAACAAATTCTCTTGGTCGCGTGTGTAACCACTCAAGCACCATTTGGTATACCTCTTCATCGGACCGAAGAGTCTGTCGCAGAAGTCGTGCCGTTTTGAAAATTCCTACTCCACTCATACACTTGCTGGACTGACAGGCATGCATCACCATACTGGACCTTCATTCTCCGAAGAAATTATATAGGTTTTACCCCTTCACTGATTAAAAACACCGATAAAAGAACGCTACTCCCATTTGGTACATGTCAAAAGTGTGGGCCATTTTTAAACTGTCATAATGACGTCATCACATTAGTCTACACAGTTATGTCACGTGCTTAAGACTCTTGACACCCTTAACGACAATATTGACAGGATACAAGACAATGAAGTGGTTACTGTAATTTCTATCACTCTTTTAAGGATTTGATTTGAAGCCCCTTTGTATTTTTCATTTATTCACTTCTATTGATATATAACTCTGCAGAATGCACCTGACGAGATGTAGCAAAGTATGCAAGACAAAAAATTAAGCAACATATTGTTGGTTGCTTCTGAGTTTCACATCCCAAATAACTCTGGTGTTGATTGCGACGTCCTGTGAAGGACATGCAACAAACTGAAACTCATGCTGTGCGGTAATACAACAGTTTGATGACTCCACGCAGAATGCAGTGTTGTATGTGGAAATCCTGCTTGCCAACGGCGTTACGTCCGCCTGAGAGAACCAATTCGATATGAACCCAACAAGAATGGCACTGGAACAATCAACCCGCACTTAATGCGATGTCTCCCGTGAGAGCACGTATCGGCTTGTCCCTGGTAATGTCGTTTCTGTGTTAAATCACAGTAGCGTCCTGCATTACTCCGACCTATTTACATAG
The DNA here is from genome assembly GCA_014155875.1 of Cepaea nemoralis. Taxonomy (NCBI): domain Eukaryota; kingdom Metazoa; phylum Mollusca; class Gastropoda; order Stylommatophora; family Helicidae; genus Cepaea; species Cepaea nemoralis. The sequence goes on from JACEFZ010025491.1 coordinate 268,261, forward strand.
CTCCAATGTCTGATGACCAGGGGAATCGACTTGCCCGTAAGCGAATCGGCATACTGCCCTTAACTCAGATATAAATCAGATAAACTAATTAATTCTCATGGAATAATTAATCGTCTTAAGCGACTTCCCAAATCTACCAAGGGCGTATATATAGAAATATTGTCATTGCAAAATGTCTCAATTAAAACATCAGTACAGTAGTTTTTTCCTAATTAACCACCTTTAATTTGATATATAATACAACATGTCTGCTACATATTTTTAAAAATTTAGATTATAACTGAGACACTTCCTTACTTATAATTTTTCGCCATCCATTTTAGTTCGGTCTAAACCAAGTTAGCTAGTTAGTCGAGGTTCCTACTTCACAGCACAGTGTCGCCCTATTATGTTCCGTTCCTGTGCCAGTGAATATTGATAGGTAGGTCTAAACTTACTTTTGGTTTGGCACCGAATCAGTTAAATAGATCAGATTACATAAACCAGATTGTTTGTTTTGTCCGGCCAGTGACACACACGACCTTTTCTTGACGATTTCCAACTACGGAGGTTTTTTTTTTTTTATTATTATTTTTTTTTTGACAGGTACATCCTCCAAGTTTTTCGCACTTATCGAAGGAACAAACACCCGATCCAAAATCAGATGAAGAGGCGCGGTAGCTGAGAGATTATCTTGTCCGTATCTGGTTTAGAATGGATCAGGGTCGATCCCTGGGTAGGACTGTTCATGTCGTAGAATCATCGGTATCTGATGTTATCACGCGCTCCCCTGATTTCTTGGGTAGTGAGTTCGAGTACCAAATCTCAGATAAGGGTGAAAAACAGGAGGTGCCGTTGAAAAAACACGTTACGCACGTTAAAAATCTCACGGCAGTTGGACATTATAAAAAGTAGGCCTTAAATTCACTCGTCTGGCATAATTGTTAGGCGAAAGTAAGACTACACACGGTTAGGCAGCAGGGTTGCCAGATTGGCTTTTTAAACGCCAAATCCGATAAATCTGGCTTTACAATGTTTGGCGTCAAAATATCAGTTTGACGTTTTTTTTTTTTTTTCTTGGCTTTTTTTTTATTACTTGTAATGGCATAATAATAGTTAGCTATACATGACTCTTTTTTTTTTAATTGGTCAAGTTAAGTTTTATCTTGTTTTAACACAGTTTAGCTAAAACAAATGCAAACCAATAAGCTTTGCTTATACTGCTTTTGGTTCATTCTAGAAAACGAACGTAACAACTAACAAGTATTAAACACGTATGGTTTTCGTAGTGTACTTGTACTGTTCTATGCGCACTCACGCACTGAGCAGCCACCTTACTGTTCAGTTAAGTTTTCAATTTAATTATACCTTCATGGCAAGTATTTCTTATTATTGAGCCTATTATCATGATACAGTGGAAACCATCTTATGATACTAATTGGAAATATAACCATCAATGGGAAACGACATTTGTGTGGCTCAAGAAATCCACTAATTATTCTGAATCGGCATATTGCAAATTGTGCCGGTGTAATATTGTTCCAAGACTTTCAAATCTCGCAAATCATCAAAAACCAGAAAAACACAAGCGGAGCGCGCCATCTTCTTCACAAAAACACTTTCCGTGATGAAAACAAGTAAGAAAATTGATGATAAAGTCAAATTAGCAGAGTTACAAATTGCTGTTAGCATGGCCTGCCATAGTGCCATACACACCATCGGTCACTTAGGTGAAATAATGGTAGCCCATGGATATGGTAGCACTCTTGGTCAGATAAAACTTGCACCGAACGAGGTGCATATCACTGATAAGAAATGTTATTTCACCATCTTTAGAATCTGATCTAATTCTAGATCTGCAAAACAAGAAGTATACACTCATCATTGATGAGTCCACTGATGTCTCGACCCAAAAGTATTTGTGCATTTTATTTAGATACCTCAGCGATAAAAGAATTGAAATTACTACTAGTTTTGTAGGTTTGAAATTGTATATTCTAAGGAATCCTGTGCTGAATCTCTCAACAATGAAGAGGAATACTTATTTGAAGAAGAGGTTTCATGTGATGTAAATATATTTTAATAGATAGTTTTACTGGGTAATGTGTGGGGTTTTTTTTTTGGTTTTTTTTTTTTGGCTTGTTTATTTCATGACTTGGCTTTATTTGATCATTGTGATCTGGCAACTCTGGTAGGCAGAGTCAGTGACCTTGAGCAGTGGTTTTCAGCCGGTGGGGAATGCCCCCCCCTCCCCGGGGGGGGGGGGGGGGATTTTAGGGTCTCCAATGGGGGGGGGGGGGGGGGGAATTAAGATTATTTCAAGATCGCGTTAATATAACAACCGATTACTTGATATTGTTTTTCCCTCAATACTTTACGGTTGTGTACTTCTCGCCCTTCTGAAATTCGTTTTATAACGTAAGTAGACCCGCAAATCACGTTTTATGCAGACGTCTAGACTTGTTCTAGTATGTGTTATTAAATTTAGCGTTCAATTTTTACGTATACTGTGTAAGAAAAATAAAGGGGGAGGGGGGATTTATAGGGAGGAAATACGAAAGGGGGGAATGACATTCTAAACATATGGTGAACGGGTGCATGGGCCAAAAAAAAAAAAAAAGGTTGAGAACCACTGGTCTAGAGGAAACACACCTGGCACATATATAAGTCCCTGTTGGACACACTGACCTGGGAGGTGCGCATCTAGGTGTGACCTTCTCCCCTTGAGAGAGGAAGGAAGGAGAGGAATAATAATAATGAAATCAGAGAATGCTTCAGATAAAGACTCACAGCCTACCCCGTGTATCCGAGATTAGACGGCCTTGACCTGGGAAGACTAGAAAGAAACAACTGTGCAGAATAAACTAAAAGAAAGATTAGGACAGATCCTATACATAACAAATCAACAGTCAAACCAGATTATAGGGGTCTCTATGGCCGAATGGATAAGAACATGTGTTCTTAAACATCCTGTGTGTTGATGCTGATGTTAGGGGTTCAACCCCTACAGCGGCCAGCTGGACTAAAATGTTGACCTCTCGTCCTTGACTTGGGGACGTAAATTACAAGTACCTCTGAAGTCGGAGTGGGCTCGCCTGATGGCGAAGAACACTGTTAATAGGGAAAGCTAATCCACGCGTAAAATGCAGTCCAGCACTACTAGAAGTAGTGTGTATTGACTACGCTTGAGTTGAAACGAGCAAGCCCCAAAAAAGAAAACAAAATAAGATTACAATGCACACAAGTTCCCAGCTTGGAGACTAGTTTCAAAGTTTCACATATTGGTCACGCAGCCTCATCTTACATTTGGCCCTTCCAATCACTCATCTTTCGTCTGTCAATTATCTATTGAGCATGTTACTTTCACGTAGAAAACCATCATTGTCAGATTCAAGTTATGAACATTACCATGTAATGAGACAGGCTGGCAGCCAGAAACATATACACACACACATTCATAAACACATATATACCTTCATACATACTTACATGATTTACACAAACTCTGACATTTATGCACCAACTCAATAACACACAAATAGACACCCCCTCGCATACTCTCTCTCTCTCTCTCTCTCTCTCTCTCTCTCTCTCTCTCTCTCTCTCTCTCTCTCTCTCTCTCTCTCTCTCTCTCTCTCTCTCTCTCTGGTATTGAGAAAACGAACATTCGGGTGAAATAGAAAGAAGAATTAAGTTGAGTTGAGCTAAGAACTGATATCACTGCACTCAGAACATTCCCACACGTGCTCCGCCCCTCGTTCAACAGCCAGCGAAGAATCACACTACTAATTGTTCCTACAGCTATCTGATTAAAGGTTCTCCTGGTTTTCCCTCTCAGTTTTGAGATTCTGCCAGAACCCCTGCCACTCCCTCGCAATCTCATCCTTTCCAAATACGGGTTCTCAATCTGTTCCTCCACCTTCTCCACCTGGCCCCACAGGCACACGACCACCTCTCTCTTGTCCATAAGTAATCCACCACCAAGAGGTGCATTCCCTACCAGCTTATCAGCCTGTTCATTTCCCCGCACTCCCGCGTGGCCAGGGCAAAATATCCATACAGTTCTTACAATTTGTGACCTCTGAAGCGAGGTGAGCCATTTCCACGCCAAACATTGCTTTCTCCACCTTACTAAGCATATTCCTTGAGTCCGTGATAAAGGTAATGTGTGGTTCAGTCTCCTCTAACCAACATAATTCCGCTGTAACTGCTTCCATCTCCATTCTCATGCTGGAGGTCGTAGTCTCATATGCCATACTCTCCTTTTTTTTTAAGAATAACCCATTAGCCTTCGTAATTAAATCCAAACTCCTGCGTCTGTTTCTCACCACTGACCCATCGGTATAGATCATTATGTCACCTTGATGTGTGTTACTCTGGATCAGTTATTGCACCTCACACTCCGTGCGGCCCGCTGCCCATTCTCTGAACTCACGACCCAGTGTTACTATTACATTGAGCCAGTCCGTCATGTCTTCCGGAACTTCCACCCACTCTTTTTCACGATTGATGGTCTTTAAATCACACATCTGACGTATAGATATTTCTGCCTGTGCCATCCAGGACCCGTCTCGTTTTAGTCTATGATCCTTGACCATATCCATGGCTTCATTCAGGGGGTCATCCCTATCTGCAGCAACTCTCATGTACCATTTGGCCTGAAGGACCCTATACCTATCCACCATTGTTGGTAGCGCCAGGATATGCCTCATTGGGACATATTCACCATCCATCATTTTACAGCGCGTAAACATTTCACACCAACCCAGAGATTATCAAAACAATTACTGCACGATGGAGAATTGAACTCACCAAGTGACACTCATAACAGACAAATGCCAAGTTAAAAATAGGAAAGTTAGCATCAACAGACTGGAAACCCATTGGGAGGAAGACGTCACGTGAATATAGCGTTGACCCAGCTCAGGCGTCGTTTTATTGAAACCGCGCACTTCCCAAACTTCTAGGCTGTCGATGAGACGCAAAGCCTATGTGTCCAGCTTTCAAAATTTTACAACCGGCAGTTTGATTCTGGTTTTGAGGTAAGCTTGTAAATTCTCAGATCTAAGTGATACCAAGATGTATGAAGCAGAGGTATCCAGTGTTGTACGTCCAATTAATTGTATTTTTGATAAAATAAATCTCTGAAAAGGTGAAAACTGCCGATCGCAACTTCCAGTTACACAGAGCCTTTTTCCCCGGCGAACCAGACATCTTATACTTTCTCAAAACTGCAAAACTCTGACATTCTTTACTACATTTACTTACTTTACCAGATGCATACAACTATAATCTATCACAGAATAATGTATGAGGTGAAACTTCCAATGCACTCAAATGCATTTCATCAAAATCTTTTATAAAATGCTTCTGCAGAGCCAAGCCAGTTTGTGCAAACGAGTCACTACCTCACTTTAAATTGTACTTATTTCTGTCTATTTGCAATCTAAAGAGCTGAAACAGGAATTATATTCTTCCTTTCCTCTTTACGAATGGAAAAAATAGTAGTTGATGGAAAATAATTGTATTCATGTGTCGGATTTAATTTAAAACAGCGCACTCTACAGATTGCATTGCTTAGAATAGGGTTACGTTCACAGACGCTTTTGTGATAGCCGAACTAAGTAATCTGTCCAGACTTAAAGGTGAAGATTACCTCGGTCTATAGCCAACTGTGATCGCCGACGGAATGGACATGATGTGCACTGGTAATAGATATAGGAGAAGTATAAGTAGACGAAAGGAAGGAAGAAATTGGTAAAGGGTACTTTAAGTAATAACCTTTTTACTAATGTATTGTGTCATGACCTTGTATAGATTACATTTTGTAACAAATACACATCAGAAATCTGTATGTTGGACATGAACCACAATAAAACACACTAGATGAGTTAAACTCAGATTAACTGCTGAAGGTGAGGGAAAGTAGTATAAGCTATAGAACCCCACACAACAGAAGTTAACTCAACACAATACACCTCACAACACTCCATTCAACACCAGAACAACAGCAGGAACAAGGAAAAGATTTAGAATAAGAAGAGGAAGACAAGTAGTTGCTTTGGAAGGTACAGATAAACAATTATATACACAATGTAGAACAAAAAGAGTTGATGTAGATGTTTAATTGTATGTCATTTATACAAATGCATCTCATCCTTGTCTTGATCTTGCCTGTCAGCTTCATTACAATGATCCAAGGAACATCACATCAGCACTCTTTATCTGTGTCTGACTGTACACTTCTCACTGAACTACAGGTCCACTGAAGAAATGCATACAGCAGGTACCAGACCACAGAAGATGCATCCAGCGTAATAATCTCTGACCCCACCCCAAATCAACACAACAACACTTCTCCTGATTTTGTCCTTCCTGTTATGTTGTGTTTACTCTATGAACATGCTGTAAAGGATTATGCATATCTATGCGAATTTTGTACAGTGATGCCTTGGTGCCAACCTGACCAGAAAGAGGGAAGATGAGAGAAGAAGATGACCAACACCTGTGATGGAAGATAACTCAAGCCTTGAGCAGAGCATGGGAAGTCTTCATAGAAGCTAAACTGGCCAAAACTGAATTGGATCCATCAGACCATGGACCCAGGCTTATCCACATCTCCCATTCACACGGTTACCTTTTTCCTTGACACAAACTTCACCCCTCTCAGGAACTGATTTTCCTGAATAATGGTTTACATTTTGTGTCAAAGACTCAACCGCATCCCCTCCGCCAGGGAGAGCGGTCAATCCTGGAGGGACCAGGAGGAGATACGGTGCCCGAGGCAAGAGCAGGGGAGATGAGGGAATCGTGGAAGGTTAGCCACTCCCTCAGAATACACGCAGGCGGTGTGCAGAGAGTTAGCACTCTAATCACGATACCACCACACCTCATGAAGCCAGAGCACCGTTGAGTAGACACTCAACAGGCCACGTTTTGCCAGCAGCGTGCGAGGTGAGGTAACACGCACGGAGGAGAAGGTCACCCCCGCGTGGTGTGTAACCAGGGGAGAGATGTTCGACAGACGGGAGACTGGACTTGGGGGCGTTCACATCGTTTAGAATAACGTTAGGAGTTGTGTGTTCGCTAGTAGATAGAGTTAGCCTAGGGTTAGCAGTTTGTGTTAGATGATTCTGTGGCTGTATATTGTGTATTGCATTAGCGACTGTTTACCGCTTGTAAGCGAGCCAACGGCAATAAAATGGACCATGCATTTTGCCTCCCACACGACTTGCAAGTTGTCTTGTACGAGTGTGTGAGAAGTACCCGATGATGCCTGTCAGTTAAGTTGTTGACAGGCCAGGGTAATTGTGGTGTCAAGAAGTGGTGCTTGGACGATAGAGCCAAGCTAATACCCACAGCCAAGGGTAATTGTGGTGTCAAGAAGTGGTGCTTGGACGAAAGCGCCAAGCTAATACCCACAGTAAATGGTAATTGTGGTGTCAAGAAGTGGTGCTTGGACGAAAGCGCCAAGCTAATACCCACAGTAAATGGTAATTGTGGTTGTCAGAAGTGAAGCTTGAATGTAATATTCAAGCTACTCCACTCGTCCACGAGGCTCGAGACTAGGATTTAATTTGTATAGTGACGATTATTTGTGCAGACGAGAGAAATTTTGCAAGCTAGAAATGTGCCTATCGTGACGTATTAAACTGTTTAATTGTGTTTATGAAATATTTATTTAGTCAAATTATGTATTCATCAAAGCTGTAAGTATTAATATTCTTGCTTTCTCATATTTATTTATATATTTACCTTTTTGTTGAGAAATGAGTACCAAAAATGATTCACGGCGGAGCGATATAAAGCTAGCCAACAATATCGATTTTTCATCGCGCTGTGCTGTGACGTCAGATGATTGACAAACAGTCGTCTGGGCTCATTAGCATACAGCAATCGAGTGTGTAGAAAATTGCTAAACAGCTGCTCGCCTGAATCGGTACGTTATATCATTTGTTAGTTATTTATTTCAACTACTAAAGGAATATATTTATTTATTTAAACATTATGATGTTATTTTTATTTCTTTAAAAGCAGATATGCATATTTTTGGTCATATTTTCTATGTGTTTACCGTCACGATGGAACTATTTTTTGGCCAGGCAGATGATACTTGCCTGCACAACACGTACAGAAATTAAATAGATTAGTAACATAAGGCAATAACTGATAGAGCAAAGACAGGACATTGACATTTAATTTATTTAATACATATTCTAGTTGTTCGTGAATCTGTCTGTCATTGTCTAAGTCATTGTCCATAGGGGTCTGGGTTAACATATCGTGTAATAGGCCTGATTACTACGGCCCTGCATATCAAAGGGCGAACTACACCTGATTACGGCCCTGTGTACCAAATATAGTGTGCTGGTAACGACACGTGTCTCCACCCTAAAGTACCAAGGTGACCTGTGGCAACGGAGTTCCGTTCCCCGATCCTCGGGAACGTTAAAGCTGAGTACACTTATATATTTTGGCATGCAATTTGATTAATAGTGCATCTCTTTTTCAGCTGTAACGCATTGACATATTTGTATACTCTGTTTTTCTGCAAAATAAATCTGGGCAGGGTATAAACAGAAAGCACAACTGATAGTGATCAGATAAGAACCAACATAACACATCAGAGATAAATAAGTAAATAAACAAATCAGTGTAGGTAAACGCTAGCCAATTACCAGATAACATGGCAACTTTAAGTGACTTTATTAAGGAAGGCAAAGCATTAGGACACACGGGAAAAGAATTAGAAAAGTATTCTGATCAAAAATATAAAGAAGCAAAAGATGCTGAGAGAGAGGAACGCACACGAAAATGGGATGCTGAGAGAGAGGAACGCACACGAAAATGGAATGCTGAGAGAGAGGAACGCACACGTAAATGGGATGCGAAGAGAGAAGAAGATGAACGAATAAAACAACACGAATTGGAAACTAGACGAAAAGAAATAGAATTAAAACATCAAAAAGATATGACACAACTAGCTGAGATAACAAAACAAAAAGAAAAGGATAATGAGCAACAACAGTTAGAACATGATAAGAAGATTAAACAACAACAATTAGAACATGATAAGAAGATTAAACAACAACAGTTAGAACATGAGAATAAGATGAAAGAACTACAGGTAGAAGCTGAGACACGGGTAAAGATGAAACGTATAGAGTTAGACTCACGCGCAGAAATCGCTGCCACTAAATTAAAAAGTCAGCAAGAGGAAAATAAGTTCAAGAAATACAAAAACATTATCAAACCATATTGCAAAGACGATTCAATAGCAGCCTGGACAGATAATGTAGAGTATCAATTTAAATATCACCAAGTTCCTGTAGATATGTGGGCCCCTATTTATATGAAGAATCTAAGTGGTGAGCCCCTTAAAATAATAGAATCTATCCCTAATGAGCTTAAATCTAACTATCAATACATCCATGACAGGATTATGCAGCACTTTTTACTTGATGCCCCTGGGTATCAGAGTCAGTTCTCAAATTTAAAACCTAAACAAAATGAGACATTCATTGATTACGTCTCAAATGTTCAGATGGTACTAAACAGGTGGCTGAAAGCAGCTAACATAGGAAAAGACTTTGATAGATTAAAAAACTTAATTGCTATGGACAAGGTTATATCTACCATACCTTCTCCTTTTGCTAGATTTTTGCAGCAGTCAGACATTGAGAACATCGAGCAGTTTGAGAAAAAAGGCTCGAAATATTTTTCTGCAAACAGAGATATTTTTAAGACCTCAATTGACTCGGAAATAGTTTCTTGTGTGAAAGACCAACCAAAAAATTATCAGAAGAATAGAAAACCATTTCATAAAATCCACAAGAAAGAAAGTAAAGTATCAAAATGCATCTACTGTCAATTTTTTCATGACACTTTTTCAATGTGTGACAAATCGCCAGATTATCCGGCACATCTGGAAAATGTCATCAAAAAGCAGCAAAGTAAAAGATCAGCACGCAGGCGTGCGATCAAATGTTTTTTTTTGTTCCTGTTATGGCCATTATAGTAATAAGTGCCTTGGCCGGCAGCATATGAAAGCCAGTAATGCCATTTTGATTGACACCTCTTCAGATGGTGGTAGTGAGAATGAGTCTGAGAGTGAAAGTGACTTACCTAATAACCAAGCAGAAAATGTTTGTGGTGCATACGATATGTTGAGCTTCGACAACTGTGAACGATGTCACCAATTCCACACAGACGCGAAACTAGAGTGTGGACATACAGTACTATGCTCATCTGAGAGTGTAAACGCAGCAGTAGCCTCCAGAGGCAATCTTGTGTTCCACAATGCGATGGTCAATAATGTAGCATGCCAGTGTTTGCTGGACAGCGGCAGTACCCTTATTGGTCTTCGGAAAGAACTGGTTAATCCGGGTGATTACACAGGTGATACTATTAAATGCCGTACCTTCTCGGGTAACATTGAAATCTACCCGTTGGCAAAAGCCCAGATTGACTCTCCTTTTCTCTCTGGTACCTTTACCTGTGCAATACTGAACAACCCTTGTACTGATTTAATTCTGGGGTGCTTACCTCAACTAAAACATTGTACGATTGATGAAATAGTTGCATGGGAAAAAGTAAAGGCAATCTATTACAACAGCCAAAACAGACACTTCAAAACATCATAACATATTACAAGATGAGACACTACTGATGCTTTCTACAACCAGCACAGATGACACAAACAAACAGAAACTTTTACACCACCAGAAATCTACTCTTAATGTGTCTCCATACTTAAAATTGTTAAGGGTCAAAGCCAGAGTGACCAAAAATGCATCTTGGTTATTTGGACGTAAGAATGGCATTTCAACTACAGGTCATGCTACTGGTAACCATGAACAGGTGTTACCTGAACAACACCGGTTAACTATGCCAAAATATGCACATCAAACACCGGTGACTGGTCATTTTGCATACAACAACACCAGACCAGGTTTTTTCAAGAAGATAAAATTATGTGTTCATAATATATTTGCGTGTAATGTCTGTCAACAATTGGTACAAAAGTTTAAGGGTAGACATCCTACAACTGAAGTACAACCTTCTATACTGGCTCCCAAGCCATTTGATAGAGGAAGGGTCAGTTCTACCACAAGCACACAAACAACGGTGCAAGAACCAGTGATTTTGAACTTGATCAAGACAGATTTAGGCTACTTCCATACCAGCGAAATGGCAACGACTATTCAAGGTGGTACATAACCATGGTACATGTTGACTATGAAATATCGATAAATATACACTTAGAGATATTCCATGTCAACATGCGTAAACTTTACTCTTCAAGACAACAGACAGAAGTAGAGACAGACGAACATATTGCAACAACACCAAGTGATCAGACGACAGACATACATAGCGCAACTACACTAGGTAGTGAGACTGGCAAATCCGACGAGGGGCATACATGTAGTGAACTTATAGAATACACATGAATAAATCAGAATACTGATGACTGGACAATACACCTACTGAAACTGAGACATGCCTTTGACAGAGTGCGACTCTTCGGTCTCACTGTGAAACCAAGCAAAGTCAAATTATGCCTAAAATAAATTCATTTTTGGGTCATGTCATTTCTTCAAGTCCAACTGTAGACTGACCTGAAAAGTAGTACCAAAATTATGAATCTGACCATGTCTAACAGAAAGAAACAGGTCAGAAGCCTTTTGGAATTGGTAAATTACTCAGAAATTATAATTCTATATTCCAATGTTTTAAAAGCATTGGTAGAATGAAATGTGAAAGATGCATTATTAATTTCTGCATTGTCAAAAAATTGAAAGTTCTTTTTTGTAAATATTCCAATCCTCCGCTTGCCTAATCCTAGGCTCGTTTATTATTTTAGGACAGATGCTAGCAGTACTAGGCCAATTTTTTTGAGGGCAGCTTCCACCCGAGTTGCTACGTGAGCCGTAAGATCACACCTGCTGAGTCCAGAGATTGCATATCACAGTTGCAACCCTAAGCGTCATCTATGCAGTGAGAAGGCTCCATCGAGTTCTGACGGATGTTCACTGCATTGTCCAGACCGACAACTCCCCGATCACGGTCATAGAAAGTGGTGTGCATCAAAATGACCGGAGATACAGGTGGTCACTAATTTTACCATCTGAGGTAATAATACCTGAAATCCCACATAATAATGTAGAGTGATAGTTAGTACATGAATACAGTACAATAGGCTATGTAAAATAGGTTACATATACACCCATTGTGTTCTTAAGAGTGTACCAAGTACAACGAACTATCATGTGTCCGTAGACATTAACTTAAGAACTGGGCTACAGAACTTAGATACTACCGTGTGAATCAGGACAGCTCATTTCCAACTAAGCTCCAGGCCGGTGTATCATTTGTGTGAAAGGTAGAAAACAGTGTCAGAACAGTGCTTAATTTCAGACACATAAAGACCAAAGCTACGACACCAGCGAATCTCTACACGTGCACTACCGATGAACATTATTATGACCGTAAAATGTATTTCAGATACCCAGGCAAATTATGTAGTTATATTGTGCCTATACCAATATTCAAACATGAAGGCAACTACTAACCTGAGAGAACTGAATACTGTGTATATAAACTTAATGTGATATGTAAAATAATAATTTAAAAAAAAAAAAAAAATAGTTATAAATAATTAGAGGTAGAATTAGGTAATATAATAGTTCTCATTTATTTTAAATAGGATAGTTAATACAGTAATTAAACCATTTACTTAGCTTAAGAATTAAGTTAAAATATTAGGTTAGACGTAAAAAAAAATAGGTAATTACAAGCTAAAGTAAAATTTTAATAGAAATAGTACCATTTAGAGTGTTACATTTCAGTTAGCTTTAGTTTACGTTAGTTTATTCCATATTAAGGAAAACCATACCATCGATCAAACATTACCAGTAATTACTAATATCATTTTACATACATCATTTACATAATTTAGATTAAGAACATTAATCATATGATTCATTTTCAATCTAACAACAATAGATAGTATAGTATTAGAAAAGTACATAATTTATGTTCACATCATCCAGGTAATTAAGGTACATAAGGCATATCACACTAATTACATTTAAATAGTTACATTACATCCCCTAGATTAGATAAACATAACGAGTAGGATAAACAGATAATATAATTAACCTAATAAAACTTAGGTAACACATTAAATACTTAGTTATAAAAGGAGAATAGTCTATTATAATATAAAATATGATACTTTAGGTTAGTGTAACATATTAGATGATGAGATCAAAGGGACAAGCCATCAACCCTGTCTCGCCCGTGTAAATATATTGTAAATACATGACTCGTGCAGCGATTTTCGCACAGTCATTGAGCTCAAATTTCTCAAACTGAGCCAAAGCTGTACAGTGTCACTCAACGGTTTTTAAATGATCAGAAGAATTAGTGTGGAAGGATAATAGATGTGTGACAGAGGTAAGGGTGAAAGGAGTATGACAGAAGTGTGAAAGTGAGAATGAATGAAAGATAGACGGGAGAGAATGCAAGCAGTCAGCAAATTCTTCTTCTGGCTCGATTTTTAATATGTGTTTGCGCTAATGTTGGTTTTCGCTAGGGAAATTCTGGTAGTGTGAATGTGTTGTCTGTGATATAGTTTAGAACTTAGAATACAGTATTTTGGGTCTCATAACAATGGAATGTAGTCACGAATTAGTGTTATACACCTGTTTGTGGCCACATTGAACAAAATTATGGCACTCAAAAAACTAACATACATACACAGATAAGTTAGAAATATAGAGTAGAAGTTAGATTAGTAGATTTACTACATCCAAACACGCAAACAACCAGAAAAACAAACATATAAATTGCATACACTATTTGTAGATCAAAGGCAGATAACTTTGGGGCCAGGGGACATAATAGACAACGAAGAACTAAATTAACAGTGTAAATGAAGTCTTACGCGCGGAAGCGAAGTAGGTAAAGCCGGTCGCACACACTCTTGTAGAATGGTTGTTAAATATTATATGGGGGACATGAAGCAATTCATGTGTTGACCCTAAGAAAGTCAACTTTGTATGGGTAGTAAGTTAATTTACTATGTGAGGGCAGGTCTTATAAGACAACGGTCCGGTTCAGACATACCTCTGATAAATATAATATAGCATGTGAGAAGGGGCTCACGCCAACCAGGCAAGTTTGTGGCGATTGCCAGTAGCCAAGTGAGGCTTTGCTACATTGTGACAATAGTTGTTAATAGTCTATTGGAAAGCCCAGAGCCAGGTTATCTAGAGTCTTTGACAAAAATTAGAGACACTAATTTTTTGTGTAGAAACCTCCTTGCGTCACAACCAATAAGTGAAAGTTGATGACGCAACACTAGAGGGGGCGGGTGTGTGTCAAAGACTCAACCGCATCCCCTCCGCCAGGGAGAGCGGTCAATCCTGGAGGGACCAGGAGGAGATACGGTGCCCGAGGCAAGAGCAGGGGAGATGAGGGAATCGTGGAAGGTTAGCCACTCCCTCAGAATACACGCAGGCGGTGTGCAGAGAGTTAGCACTCTAATCACGATACCACCACACCTCATGAAGCCAGAGCACAGTTGAGTAGACACTCAACAGGCCACGTTTTGCCAGCAGCGTGCGAGGTGAGGTAACACGCACGGAGGAGAAGGTCACCCCCGCGTGGTGTGTAACCACGGGAGAGATGTTCGACAGACGGGAGACTGGACTTGGGGCGTTCACATCGTTTAGAATAACGTTAGGAGTTGTGTGTTCAGCTAGTAGATAGAGTTAGCATAGGGTTAGCAGTTTGTGTTAGATGATTCTGTGGCTGTATATTGTGTATTGCATTAGCGACTGTTTACCGCTTGTAAGCGAGCCAACGGCAATAAAATGGACCATGCATTTTGCCTCCCACACGACTTGCAAGTTGTCTTGTACGAGTGTGTGAGAAGTACCCGATGATGCCTGTCAGTTAAGTTGTTGACATTTTGACAAACTTAAACTGTACATTTTGATAGTTACCATATCTCACCACACAATGAATGTTATTTATTTATTGATTGACTGTGTTTAGTCCTATGGGCATTTTTCTATTTAATTCTGTATATGCCAAACAGATGTTAAGAAAAGAAAATGTTAATAGGCCAAAAGACACTGGCCCAGTCAATAAATCATTGAACTGTAGCTATATTCTCTATTAATTTGTCAGTCCAAACTATCTGTTGATTCTCCATCTTGTTTGTGTAAAACATGTTGTCAGCAGCTCCATATATTTGTTAAATGTCTGATTAACAGATATACTTCACACAAAAATGAATTAATTAATTAAAAGAAGAAAAAGAGAGAACTCGACATCTCGTGACTGTTCCAGATCCATGTTACATTTCACCTGATTCTTACTGAGAAAGTCTTTTCAGACATTTTTCTTCAGCAATTAGAAGGGGGTTCGTGAGCTATTAGCATTAAATTCCAGGTGACAAGACAAGGGACAAACATAGTGTTTACTTTTTCCCCAAAAGAGGACCACACACTCCTAGACAAATAACGAAATTCGAGTCTGTAAATTCTTCAAGTGTCGTATTCTTGATTTATTTGCATACAAGAAGTGGATGGGGCCCAGCTTCCTTTAACCGAAATGGGTCATGCACATTAGTGATTACCAGCCGCTTCAGAATATACGACACTCATGCATATAACTAGCGTGTTCTTTGTGCACAGAAAAAGAAAAGAAGCCGTATATTACATAGAAGAACATTATCCAAGCCGAACATGCATATACAGACTGATTTTTTGCCCTGGCCATGCTAGATTGCGGGGAATGAACAGGCTGATATGCTGGCAGGGAATGCACCTCTTGGTGATAAAATGCCTATGGATAAGGGGGAGGTGGTCATGCGTTTGTGGGACCAGGTGGAGAAGGTGGGGGAACAGACTCAGAACCCATATGTGGAAAGAATGAGATTGTGGGGGATCGGCAGAGGTTCTGGAAGAATCTCAAAACTGAGAGGGTAGACAAGGAGAACTTTCAATCAGATAGCGGTGGGAATAATTAGTAGTATGACTCTTCGCCGGCTGTTGAACGAGGGGACGGAGCACAAATGGGAATGTCCTGAGTGCAGTGTGGCGGTTCTTAGCTCAACTCAACTCAAGACATTCAACAGAAAATATGACGAAGGTGTTGCGGGCGCAATTCGTAATCACATACCGCTTTGCGTTGGATTTCATACAATGGTAGAAGTGCCTGTCGTACAGAACACCATGGCAAACTACTGAACGTAAGCTTACCAAGAAATCACAGTCAAAACAAGCTGGGGTTGACTGCGAAGTCCTGTAAAGGATATGCAATTAACTTAAACAGAACTTGAAGGTGAAGGGATCCTGCGAGAAATAAACATTGTAGCCAAGAAGACATTCAGCAGTTACTGGAAAATGCTCAAGTAACTTCAGAGTAGAGATAAATATAGGGTGTTTTTAATGGCGGTGTACTGTTTTAAGCCTTTATGATGATAACAGAGATGAACAGTATGATATTCGATTTAATATTGAATAACCGCCAATTTTGACGATGGAGGTTCGAAATGTTTTTAAACATATGAAAGCTGGCAAGGCCCCCGGCTCAGATAACATCCCAAAGAAATGATTAAAGCTTTAGAATAATACGGAATAGATCAAGTCACCAGACTGATGAACCCATTATATGATACCGGACATATACTTTCTGAATTATGTAATTCTGTATTTATTGCAATCCCAAAGAAATCAGGAGCCTTGGAATTTGATCAACATAGAACAATTAGTATAATGAATCACATAACGAAGATTTTGCTACGAATTATCATTCAAAGAGTTAGGAAGAAAATACAACCTGAAATAGGCTAAGAACAATGTTGTTTTGTAGAAGGCAAGGGTGCAGTAAATGCTGTGTATATGCTGCCACATAGTGGTCACGCGCACCACCTAATAGGAATTGGGAGATTCCCAGTCTAACAATAGAATGACTTGACCACTGGGAACTAAGGCCGACGTAAGCATCGTCAGGACAGCAACGGACGTGGCTTCGAGAAAGGACATCAAGACAGCTGTGTGTTTTTCTTTGAGCTCCGTGATAAAAGGATTTGATCGTCTAGGCGAGGCATATTTACTGAAAGAAGAGATCGCCTGTTTGTATGGCATTCATACCATGTTCGGACCGGGACATAAATAAATTATAGACGACGAGTTTGCAATAGTTTGCGATAGTCCTTGAGAGATTGAGCAATTACAGAAAGATATGAACAGCTGGGTTTGTATTAACATGTAACGTCCCGTCCCCGTGTCAGGGGCCCGTTATATTTTACAACAGTGTTATATCTATTTCTGAAAAGGAGATTAATCTGAATAAAAAGGATTGTCTCGAATTGCACCAGTCTTTAAGGTGAGCGACTTTGTTACATTTTACTCCAGTTTGAGTTTTAACGCTTTGGCGGTTGAATGACATTGAGACATGTGGGGTACTTCGATCCGAGGAAACAATGGTTTAATGTAAACAAGCGACGATTGATTCCCGCCATATCAGAAGTAAACATATAAAGAAACGCGCCACGCTGATAAATTCCTTAGCACGATGCAGCATCAGGATTACGTACGATGCACCAACATGGCAGTTGATTTAATGTAAGCTGTGTTGCGTCGCCAGAAAACGATACATTTTACAAGATTGCATATTATCGTTTGCTCGGAGAGTAAGACATTATTAATAACGATTAAGATCTTCAATTTTACGGGTTGTTTATAAGAAAAGAACGACTGCCGCTTTTTAATGTAAACATTTGCACGTCAAGTTGAAGTGCACGACTATTGCAAACGACGCGCACCGTCTTAAACTCAGCGGAAGCCGGAAATTGCAGCTGGTACAAACATCAGTTACTGACTGCAAACATTCAATATTGATCTACTAAATGTGATATTATTTAGATGTCGTTTGCTACACACAAGGTAAGAGATTAAACTTGTGCTATTCCACAAATCTGTACGACAATGTGACACTTTATCAGTTTCGATGTCCGCTATCAGGAGACATACTACACTTGCTAGTACCAATTATTTACCCAGGACGGAATTAGTTTACATGCTATTTCAGCTGTATTACTTCAATTACATGAAGGGAAACTACATCCTATTCTTTACTTCAGTAAGAAGCTATCTGAAACTCAGAGAAACTATGCTGTTACTGAACTGGAGGCTCTAGCTTTAATTGAAAGTATTGAGAAGTTCTCTAGATACTTACTAGGTAGGAAATTTCTGGTTCTTTCGGATAACAAACCTTTACAAATTTTCAAATCGGGTCATCCGAAGAATTCTAGAATACATAGATGGTCATTACTATTACAGGACTATGAATTTGACATCTGTCACATTCCTGGAAAAGATAATAATCTCGCTGACATTCTGAGTCGATTATAGAATGGCAGATTTTCTTGTCGATTAGTTATAGTTGAATTATAGTTATAGTTCTTGTTTATATAAATTGAGTTCATAGTTCATAATGATATATATATTGAGATGATACTTGTATATAAAGCCTTATTAGAAAGTCAATATGACAATAACCAACAGGATAATATAGGTTATTAGATTAAGTATTATAAATAGAATTAAGGTACATTTATATCTGATATGTGTTCAAAACAGAGCCACGGCAAGGATGAAATTTATTAACGGACACAAGGGCTTGCTGTTGGAAAGAAGACAGTCAGAAAGAAAATCTTAAGTATCACTCTGTGATTGTGAAAAACATTAATTATATGTGATGTTATAAATGTTGAAATTGTGTATTAATTAGAGTTACATAAGAATAATTAATGTTTATATTAGTTAATTATGACGTTGGGTTCAGAGTAATAAGATGGTATGTTTTATGTTATGCTATATGTTTATGGATCAGTACAACAGGAGCTAAATAAGAATCAAGCGATAGTTCAAATTCCAATGGAAAATATCGGGAAAAAGTTAAGGTGGTGTCACAGACAAGCACCCTACCCATTAAATAAATGATTAATTATATCATGACTATACAACAACAAGTAGCGACTACGACTAACATGGTTACTGGGAAATCTTCATTGTTACCCTCGTCCGACACTCATGGTAATACCTAGAGCTAGGACACACTTGTCATTAGGAACAAGGTAGGGACTAATATGTTTATTAGTTGAGCTGATTTCCCTAGGATCAGCCACACGACGTTCAACGTTAGGATTGGACAGGTGTGCGTTCCCGTTATGTAGCATTTATAATTATTTTTTTTTTGAGGGTTAATGATGTGGTAAATCCTAGAACTATGTGGTGGTGGGTAAAAGAAAATTATGGTTACAGTTGTAAGTATCATATATGATGATTATGAAAGGAAAAATGACTTAGCATTTTTTTTCTGGGAGGTGGCATTATGCCACATAGTGGTCACGCGCACCACCTAATAGGAATTAGGAGATTCCCAGTCTAACAATAGAATGACTTGACCACTGGGAACTAAGGCCGACGTAAGTATCGTCAGAACAGCAACAGAGGTCGCTTCGAGAAAGGACATCAAGTCAGCTGTGTATTTTCCTTTGAGCTCCGTGATAAAAGGATTTGATCGTCTAGGCGAGGCATATTTACTAAAAGGATAGATCGCCTGTTTGTATGGCATTCCTACCATGTTCGGACCGGGACATAAATAAATTAGAGACGACGAGTTTACAATAGTTTGCGATAGTCCTTGGGATTGAGCAATTACAGAAAGATATGAACAGCTGGGTTTGTATTAACATGTAACGTCCGTCCCCGTGTCAGGGGCCCGTTATATTTTACAACAGTGTTATATCTGTTTCTGAAAAGGAGATTAATCTGAATAAAAAGGATTGTCTCGAATTGCACCAGTCTTTAAGGTGAGCGACTTTGTTACATTTTACTCCAGTTTGAGTTTTAACGCTTTGGCGGTTGAATTACATTGAGACATGTGCTGCGATCAGTTATTGAACGTGCTATAGAAGTAAAAAAGGATATACATCTATGCTTTATTGACTGCATAAAGGCAGATCTACAAATTGATGGGAAAGACATTAGACTTATAAAAAACATATATTGGAAACAATAAGCTGCCATAAGGATTGATAATGAAGTGGGAAAATATCAGCCTATTAAGAGAGATGTTAGGCAAGGATGTGTAATGTCACCAGCTCTTTTTTCCTATACAGTGAAATATTTTCAGAAATGTAGAAGATATAAATGGAATCAGAATTGGGGGACGAAACATCAATAACATTAGATATGCAGATGATACAGTATTGATTGCAGACAATGAGCAGGATCTGCAACAATTAGTAGATGCGGTTGTTGCACACAGTGAACAACGGGGGTCAGAAATAAATTGTAAAAAGACACAGATTGTGGTCGTCACTAGGAAGAACGAAATACCACAATGCAATATACAAGTAAATGGGAATATTCTTCAACAAGTGAATCGGTACAATTATCTTGGAACAGTCATAACATCTGATGGGAGATGCCTTGAAGAGATTAGAACAAGAATCGCCATGGCGAAAGTAGCCTTTAGCAAGATGAAAAACATTCTGACCAATAACAAGATGTCAATTGAAACGAGAAACAGAGTGTTGAGGTGCTATATAGAGCCTGTTCTTTTGTATGGATGTGAAATTTGGACAATGAGCAGTCAAGCTGAAAAACATCTGATGGCTGCAGAAATGTGGTTTCTGAGGAGAATGCAAAGAATACCATGGACAGACAGAAAAACCAATGACCAAGTACTGCAGGAGACAAATGAAAATCGTAAACTGATTAGATAAATTAGACGTAGACAGTCAAAAATTTTTGGACATGTTATGAGAAGAAATGGATTGGAAAACTTGGTGATAACTGGCAAGATCGAAGGGAACATACCAAGGGGAAGACAGAGAAATAAATACCTGAATGGCTTGGCCACATGGCATGATCGAGACAGGAACACGGAGCTGATACACGACTCTGGTTATCGAGTGAAATGGCGAGTCATGACCGCCCATGCTTTCCGGCATGGCACATGACTGACTGAGTGTTTGACAATATTGCCGGTCAAAGTTTTGTATTCACTCTCTGTAAAGTTCATGCAACAAAATAGGTAAATACAAAACTAGAACCGGTAATATTTTCAAACACTGCATAGTCATTAATAATACACCCTGTACAACGGTGTAGGCTTTGCTGCGATCAAACTGTTCCATCTACAACAGGGGTTGAAGTTCTAGGCAATTTTACATTCAGTAGTTTGCCATTGCCCTCTGACCGAGAAGTTAACGTTAAGTCAAATTGATCGGTGTAGGGATCAAACCGTCATCAGCGCACCTGAAGCGCAAGCGCATTATGTTCCACGTCCTTGAAGACGTTTTAAGAGTAGAGATCGTCATCAAGTACCTTGTGAGCTGGCGAAGACGTTCATGTCTCTCCACAAACCTCGGTCTTTGGTATTCTAGATAAGCTCTGCTGATGATATTCCATCATGCCATGAGTGTCGATTGATCTATAAATCTCTGGGTCTGTCACCGCTTAGCCAATGCGTCATAAAGATGTAAACAAGACCGTTACTTGTACTTATGACGTCCCACATACTCTCGGCTCAAAACATTATGATTCGTCGTAGTGTTGTCACTCAATCTGAGTTGATTAGTTTCAACAAAAATGTATTAGATGAACCAAGTACAACATTTCATTTGCAACACTTGAGCACTTCAATTGTACAAAAGTACCCTCAGTCTCCCCTACCTAGGTATGTATAAGAGAATCGGAATGATACCATACACCATACAAATCCGCGGAGAGTTTTTTGAGAATTTCATTAACTCGCCGGCAAATAAAATAGAAGATTGCCTCCTTTTTTACAGTAAAATTCAAGAGAAAGTAAATTACCTGACCAACATAATTAGTTTACCTTATTGGGTTGATTTGTGTTTGTTTAAAACCATAATTGGCAACTTACGGTTGGTCGGATCGGTTTCCGTAATTGCTACCAGGTGAGTAGTTACTGCGGGGAAAACTTGATCAGTAATTTTTTTAGCGCGTTTGAATGTTACAATCCCGGGTGTGTGATTACTATAGGCAAAAAATCTATGACAGGACAGACTGACAAACAGACTGCCGTGAGGGCAGAAATATTCTCATGTGTCCACGATATTCTCAACATTCTTCTCTGTCCATGATATTCTCAACATTCTTCTCTGTCCACGATAGTCTCAACATTCTTCTCTGTCTACAATATTCTCAACATTCTTCTCTGTCCACGATATTCTCACATTCTTCTCTGTCCACGATATTCTCAACATTCTTCTCTGTCCATGATATTCTCAACATTCTTCTCTGTCCACGATATTCTCAACATTCTTCTCTGTCCACGATATTCTCAACATTCTTCTCTGTCCATGATATTCTCAACATTCTTCTCTGTCCACGATATTCTCAACATTCTTCTCTGTCCACGATATTCTCAACATTCTTCTCTGTCCATGATATTCTCAACATTCTTCTCTGTCCACTGATATTCTCAACATTCTTCTCTGTCCACGATATTCTCAACATTCTTCTCTGTCCACGATATTCTCAACATTCTTCTCTGTCCACGATATTCTCAACATTCTTCTCTGTCCACGATATTCTCAACATTCTTCTCTGTCCACTGTATTCTCAACATTCTTCTCTGTCCACGATATTCTCAACATTCTTCTCTGTCCACGATATTCTCAACATTCTTCTCTGTCCACTGATATTCTCAACATTCTTCTCTGTCCACGATATTCTCAACATTCTTCTCTGTCCATGATATTCTCAACATTCTTCTCTGTCCACTGTATTCTCAACATTCTTCTCTGTCCACGATATTCTCAACATTCTTCTCTGTCCACGATATTCTCAACATTCTTCTCTGTCCACGATATTCTCAACATTCTTCTCTGTCCACGATATTCTCAACATTCTTCTCTGTCCACGATATTCTCAACATTCTTCTCTGTCCACGATATTCTCAACATTCTTCTCTGTCCACGATATTCTCAACATTCTTCTCTGTCCACGATATTCTCAACATTCTTCTCTGTCCACGATATTCTCAACATTCTTCTCTGTCCACGATATTCTCAACATTCTTCTCTGTCCACGATATTCTCAACATTCTTCTCTGTCCACGATATTCTCAACATTCTTCTCTGTCCACTGATATTCTCAACATTCTTCTCTGTCCATGATATTCTCAACATTCTTCTCTGTCCACGATATTCTCAACATTCTTCTCTGTCCACGATATTCTCAACATTCTTCTCTGTCCACGATATTCTCAACATTCTTCTCTGTCCACGATATTCTCAACATTCTTCTCTGTCCACGATATTCTCAACATTCTTCTCTGTCCACGATATTCTCAACATTCTTCTCTGTCCATGATATTCTCAACATTCTTCTCTGTCCACGATATTCTCAACATTCTTCTCTGTCCACGATATTCTCAACATTCTTCTCTGTCCACGATATTCTCAACATTCTTCTCTGTCCACGATATTCTCAACATTCTTCTCTGTCCACGATATTCTCAACATTCTTCTCTGTCCACGATATTCTCAACATTCTTCTCTGTCCACGATATTCTCAACATTCTTCTCTGTCCATGATATTCTCAACATTCTTCTCTGTCCACGATATTCTCAACATTCTTCTCTGTCCATGATATTCTCAACATTCTTCTCTGTCCACGATATTCTCAACATTCTTCTCTGTCCATGATATTCTCAACATTCTTCTCTGTCCACTGATATTCTCAACATTCTTCTCTGTCCACGATATTCTCAACATTCTTCTCTGTCCATGATATTCTCAACATTCTTCTCTGTCCACGATATTCTCAACATTCTTCTCTGTCCATGATATTCTCAACATTCTTCTCTGTCCATGATATTCTCAACATTCTTCTCTGTCCACGATATTCTCAACATTCTTCTCTGTCCATGATATTCTCAACATTCTTCTCTGTCCACTGATATTCTCAACATTCTTCTCTGTCCACGATATTCTCAACATTCTTCTCTGTCCATGATATTCTCAACATTCTTCTCTGTCCACGATATTCTCAACATTCTTCTCTGTCCACGATATTCTCAACATTCTTCTCTGTCCACGATATTCTCAACATTCTTCTCTGTCCATGATATTCTCAACATTCTTCTCTGTCCACGATATTCTCAACATTCTTCTCTGTCCACGATATTCTCAACATTCTTCTCTGTCCATGATATTCTCAACATTCTTCTCTGTCCATGATATTCTCAACATTCTTCTCTGTCCACGATATTCTCAACATTCTTCTCTGTCCATGATATTCTCAACATTCTTCTCTGTCCACGATATTCTCAACATTCTTCTCTGTCCACGATATTCTCAACATTCTTCTCTGCCTACGATATTCTCAACATTCTTCTCTGTCCATGATATTCTCAACATTCTTCTCTGTCCACGATATTCTCAACATTCTTCTCTGTCCACGATATTCTCAACATTCTTCTCTGTCCACGATATTCTCAACATTCTTCTCTGTCCACGATATTCTCAACATTCTTCTCTGTCCACGATATTCTCAACATTCTTCTCTGTCCACGATATTCTCAACATTCTTCTCTGTCCACGATATTCTCAACATTCTTCTCTGTCCACGATATTCTCAACATTCTTCTCTGTCCACGATATTCTCAACATTCTTCTCTGTCCACGATATTCTCAACATTCTTCTCTGTCCACGATATTCTCAACATTCTTCTCTGTCCACGATATTCTCAACATTCTTCTCTGTCCACGATATTCTCAACATTCTTCTCTGTCCACGATATTCTCAACATTCTTCTCTGTCCACGATATTCTCAACATTCTTCTCTGTCCACGATATTCTCAACATTCTTCTCTGTCCACGATATTCTCAACATTCTTCTCTGTCCATGATATTCTCAACATTCTTCTCTGTCCACTGATATTCTCAACATTCTTCTCTGTCCATGATATTCTCAACATTCTTCTCTGTCCATGATGTTCTCAACATTCTTCTCTGTCCATGATATTCTCAACATTCTTCTCTGCCTACTATATTCTCAACATTCTTCTCTGTCCATGATATTCTCAACATTCTTCTCTGTCCATGATATTCTCAACATTCTTCTCTGTCCATGATATTCTCAACATTCTTCTCTGTCCATGATATTCTCAACATTCTTCTCTGTCCACTGATATTCTCAACATTCTTCTCTGTCCATGATATTCTCAACATTCTTCTCTGTTCATGATATTCTCAACATTCTTCTCTGTCCATGATATTCTCAACATTCTTTTCTGTCCACGATATTCTCAATATTCTTCTCTGTCCATGATATTCTCAACATTCTTCTCTGTCCATGATATTCTCAACATTCTTCTCTGTCCATGATATTCTCAACATTCTTCTCTGTCCATGATATTCTCAACATTCTTCTCTGTCCATGATATTCTCAACATTCTTCTCTGTCCACGATATTCTCAACATTCTTCTCTGTCCATGATATTCTCAACATTCTTCTCTGTCCATGATATTCTCAACATTCTTCTCTGTCCACGATATTCTCAACATTCTTCTCTGTCTACAATATTCTCAACATTCTTCTCTGTCCACAACATTCTCACCATTCTTCTCTGTCCACGATATTCTCAACATTCTTCTCTGTCCATGATATTCTCAAAATTCTTCTCTGTCCACGATATTCTCAACATTCTTCTCTGTCCATGATATTCTCACAATTCTTCTCTGTCCATGATATTCTCAACATTCTTCTCTGTCATGATATTCTCAACATTCTTCTCTGTCCATGATATTCTCAACATTCATCTCCGTACACGACATTCTCAACATTCTTCTCTGTCCATGATATTCTCAACATTCTTCTCTGTCCATGATATTCTCAACATTCTTCTCTGTCCACGATATTCTCAACATTCTTCTCTGTCCACTGATATTCTCAACATTCTTCTCTGTCCACGATATTCTCAACATTCTTCTCTGTCCTACGATATTCTCAACATTCTTCTCTGTCCTACGATATTCTCAACATTCTTCTCTGTCCACTGATATTCTCAACATTCTTCTCTGTCACGATATTCTCAACATTCTTCTCTGTCACGATATTCTCAACATTCTTCTCTGTCCATGATATTCTCAACATTCTTCTCTGTCACGATATTCTCAACATTCTTCTCTGTCCACGATATTCTCAACATTCTTCTCTGTCCACGATATTCTCAACATTCTTCTCTGCCTACGATATACTCAACATTATTCTCTGTCCACGATATTCTCAACATTCTTCTCTGCCTACGATATTCTCAACATTCTTCTCTGTCCATGATATTCTCAACATTCTTCTCTGTCCATGATATTCTCAACATTCTTCTCTGTCCACGATATTCTCAACATTCTTCTCTGCCTACGATATTCTCATCATTCTTCTCTGTCCACGATATTCTCAACATTCTTCTCTGTCCATGATATTCTCAACATTCTTCTCTGTCCATGATATTCTCAACATTCTTCTCTGCCTACGATATTCTCAACATTCTTCTCTGTCCATGATGTTCTCAACATTCTTCTCTGCCTACGATATTCTCAACATTCTTCTCTGTCCATGATATTCTCAACATTCTTCTCTGTTCATGATATTCTCAACATTCTTCTCTGTCCATGATGTTCTCAACATTCTTTTCTGTCCACGATATTCTCAACATTCTTCTCTGTCCATGATATTCTCAACATTCTTCTCTGTCCACGATATTCTCAACATTCTTCTCTGCCTACGATATTCTCAACATTCTTCTCTGTCCATGATATTCTCAACATTCTTCTCTGTCCATGATATTCTCAACATTCTTCTCTGTACACGATATTCTCAACATTCTTCTCTGCCTACGATATTCTCAACATTCTTCTCTGTCCATGATGTTCTCAACATTCTTCTCTGTCCATGATGTTCTCAACATTCTTCTCTGTCCACGATATTCTCAACATTCTTCTCTGTCCATGATATTCTCAACATTCTTCTCTGTCCATGATATTCTCAACATTCTTCTCTGTCTACGATATTCTCAACATTCTTCTCTGTCCATGATATTCTCAACATTCTTCTCTGCCTACGATATTCTCAACATTCTTCTCTGTACATGATATTCTCAACATTCTTCTCTGTTCATGATATTCTCAACATTCTTCTCTGCCCATGATGTTCTCAACATTCTTTTCTGTCCACGATATTCTCAACATTCTTCTCTGTCCATGATATTCTCAACATTCTTCTCTGTCCACGATATTCTCAACATTCTTCTCTGTCCACGATATTCTCAACATTCTTCTCTGTCCATGATATTCTCAACATTCTTCTCTGTCCACGATATTCTCAACATTCTTCTCTGCCTACGATATTCTCAACATTCTTCTCTGTCCATGATATTCTCAACATTCTTCTCTGTCCATGATATTCTCAACATTCTTCTCTGTACACGATATTCTCAACATTCTTCTTTGTCTACGATATTCTCAACATTCTTCTCTGTCCATGATGTTCTCAACATTCTTCTCTGTCCATGATGTTCTCAACATTCTTTTCTGTCCACGATATTCTCAACATTCTTCTCTGTCCATGATATTCTCAATATTATTCTCTGTCCACGATATTCTCAACATTCTTCTCTGTCCATGATATTCTCAACATTCTTCTCTGCCTACGATATTCTCAACATTCTTCTCTGTCCACGATATTCTCAACATTCTTCTCTGTCCATGATATTCTCAACATTCTTCTCTGCCTACGATATTCTCAGCATTCTTCTCTGTCCATGATATTCTCACCATTCTTCTCTGTCCATGATATTCTCAACATTCTTCTCTGTCCATGATATTCTCAACATTCTTCTCTGTTTATTGCAATCTTTTATGTTTATCGCAATTTTTTATGTTTATCATACTTTTTTTTTATGTACATCACGATTTTTTAAGATTTGATCTCTCAAAGAAAAGGAAATTATCAAAGCATTCTTCTTCTTCTTCTTCTTCTTCTTCTTCTTCTTCTTCTTCTTCTTCTTCTGCTTCCTCCTCCCCGTCTTCTTCTTTGTGCACTTTCAGATGTCAGTATGAAAAAAAGGCAAATAAAACAGGCTTTAACATAAGCTTGTAGACATGCCTATAGAGGATGACCTGAAATGGAACGGATGTAGTCCGAAATAGTTTTCTCTGTTCTACAAACACCGGACACTCCTGCTACAAATGTCTAGCTGTCATGTTACCAGTTCCACAGTTACATTCATCAGTGTCTCCCATGTTCAGTTTATTAAACATTTGGATATTTCTATTCACGTGATTCTAATACGAGAAAAAGAGTGTTGAGATGCTACATAAAACCTTTACTCTTATATGTATGTTTAGCTTGGACAATGAGCAGTCATGCTGAAAACATCTGATGGCTGTAGAAATGTGGTTTCTGTGGAAAATGCAAAGAATACCATGGACAGCCAGAAAGACCAATGAACAAGTTCTTCAAGAAACAAATGAAGATCGTAAACTGATTAGAGACATTAGACGTAGATAGTCACAATTTTTTGGGCATGTTATGAGAAGAAATGATCTGGAGAACTTGGTGACAACTGGTAAGATTGAGGGGAACAGACCAAGGGGAAGACCAAGAAGCAAGTACCTGGATGGCTTGGCCTTGTGGCATGGTCGAGACAGAAACACGGAGCTGATCCACGACTCTGGTGATTGAGTGAGAGGGCAGAACATGACCGCCCACGCTTACCGGCATGGCACATGATGGATGGATGGATGGATTCTAATACTATTTTGGTAAACTTCCTAAGTATCTGCCAGTTTAAATGTTTAGTACTATGATGAGTTTAGCACAGTTTGCTGCTCAAATCTAGCACCTAGTTTAACAATAATTCTGAAAATAAAAATTGCTACTATTAATACAACTGGTCTGAAGTTATTTGCATATCCTTTACTGGACGTAGCAGTCAACCCCAGCATGTTTTGACTGTTTGTGATTCCTGGGTAAGTTTACGTTCAATAGTTTGCCATTTCATTCTGAACGACTGGCACTTATGCCATTGTATAGAAACCAACGCAATGCGGTCTGCTTTCAAATAACCTGCTGCTGTCTTTCGAACGCAGTATGTAGGATTACGAATTACATTTGTAACTCTTTCGCCATATATTCGACACAACTTGTCTACACAAAGCAATAACAAGAATCACTGCTTCAAAACAGCGCAACCTACTTTCAACAAGGCAATGACAAGAATCACTGCCCCAAAAGGGTTCCAAATGTTGCTGTATGTAGCCGAGGCGCGGTGTTGGGGTGAGCGCCCAACATTGCTTAAATACCTCAATGGCTCGTGAATACATAACCTATGCAGCAAAAGTCCAACTCCTGGTCTTCACGCGGCGGACCTGTTTAAACTAACAGGAGAAGGGGCGACGGCGAATCTCTGGCGCCGGAAAATAACCAGTATGCTCTAGATGTGTATGCACGTACATGCATGCGCAGACAGGTGTGTGCGCGTGTACACATCTACACTCGAGTGAGACCACAGTCTGCTCTAGCAAAGAAAGGTGCTGAAGTCGGAGGCAACCAGCCAAGAGGCGCACCACAGAAATAGGATGCCACGCAATCACGCAAAATGGAATATGTCGACTACTGCTAATCGTTATGGTGCTCGTCCTGCTTTGGACCCCCAGGCAGGTGCAGTGCCGGGCCCTATGTTTCGAAAGGGTCCAACCCCAACTACTGGAGGTCCTTCTCAGATGTCCTGTGGAGCCAGGGGACATGAGAATAGGATGACTGGCCTTACCAAACGAAGACTTAAAATAATGCACTGGAATGCGGAGGGAGTCAGCAACAAAAAAATAGAATTAGAAAAAATCTTGGACCAAGAAAAAGTAAGCATATGTTGCTTGCAAGAAACTCACCTCAATGAAAATATAGCCTTCAAAATCAGAGGCTACCAGTGTTACCGATCTGACCGAAAGGACAGGCGAAAAGGTGGGATACTGACCCTTGTAAGAAATAACATCATGGCTTCCCAAATCAAAGTCTACATGGAAGGGGCTGAGTATCAGACACTTAAACTTAAGACAGGTAATACAGATCTACATCTGATCAATTACTACTGTCCAAGTGACCGCCCACAGGCACTGGACACACTACCACTAAAAGAAAAAATGATTGTGTGTGGCGATTTCAACAGCCACTCGCAGAGCTGGGGCTATGATCACATGGACCAGAGAGGAGAGAGACTGGAAGACTGGCAGGATTAGAATAGATTCATGTTGATTAACAAGCCGTCCGACCCACATACTTTCTACTCGAGATCATGGCACTCTACAACTACACCTGACCTGGCTTTTCATTCACCAGACCTGGAGTGGAACATTACACGAATTGTTGGGAAACAACTTGGTGGCAGTGACCATCGGCCAGTCTCTCTAACCGTAGAAAATGAGCTTGTAAGTGAAAGCAGCACCCTCTCGAGGTGGAACTACAAGAAAGCAGACTGGGCAATGTACAAGCATCGCACCAGCATACTGGTTAGAAACCTGAACACTGAGAAAGACATAAATAAAGTAGTTGAAGAGTTTGGGAAATGCATACTACAGGCAGCGCGAGAAACAGTACCAAGAGGAGCCCGTAAACAATATAAACCCTACTGGAGTAGTGAACTGGAACAGTTGCATAATGATGTTGAAGTGTGTAGAAAGCAAACAGAGGCCACACCCAGCCAAGAGCACCACAATAAATTCCAGCATGCAAAAGCCAAATTTCAAAGGGCCAAGCTGCAGGCTAGACGGAAAAGCTGGCAGGAGAAAACGGAGTCTCTGAACTTTGAAAGAGACACAAGGAAATTGTGGAAGCTAATAAAACAGCTTAATGACGAGGGCACAGGGAGAAACTCAAAAATTGCGCTACATAAAGATGGAAAAATCTTAACAAGAAAGCAAGCAGCTGACCATTTTGCGGACTCGTTCGCACAAGATAGCAATATCAAAATTAGTCCAGAGAAACAACAAGAGATTCGAGAGAAACGACAACATACAGGACAGAAGGAAATAGTACATGAGGTTCTGGAGGCACCCATCACAATCAGCGAACTGGAGCTAGCCATATCAAAACTGAAAATGAGAAAGTCACCAGGAGCTGATGGTATCTCCAATGAAATGATCAGGAACCTAGGAACAGAGGCCAAAACAAAGCTGTTGCAGATCTTCAATAACAGCTGGACCTTAGGCAGTGTTCCACAAGCCTGGAGAGAAGCAATCATGATACCCCTCCTAAAATCAGGGAAAGATGGTTCCATTGCCTCTAGCTACAGACCAATTAGCCTCACCAGCTGTCTCTGCAAAACACTGGAGTGCATCATCAATCACAGACTGCAGTGGTACATTGAAAGTAAAAACATCCTTGTGCCACAGCAGGCTGGCTTTAGGCAGTGCTACTCTACGGAAGATCAGACAACCTACCTCTCTCAAGAAATTGAGGATGCATTCCAAGAGAAGAAGCTGATGCTTGCGGCATGGATAGATCTGAAGAAAGCCTTTGACAAAGTCTGGAAAGAAGGTCTGATGAAGAAACTGAGAAACTGCAAAGTCAATGGAAGAATGTACAAATGGGTGAAAGCATACTTGCACAACAGAAGAGCCCGAGTACAGATAGACGGACTCAAGAGCAAGAAAGTACTACTGCGTCACGGTGTCCCCCAGGGCGGAGTCTTGTCCCCCACACTTTTTCTAATCTTCATCAATGATCTTGTTGCTCACCTACCGCATGGAATTAAAGCGGCAATGTACGCCGATGACCTGGTTCTATGGAGCACAAATGAATATGCATCAGTGGCCACCAGATTGCTACAAAGAGCTGTAGATACATTTGCTGCATGGGCAAATAGATGGTGTGTCAGTATAAACACTGACAAGTGCAGCACCACCCTATTTACCCTCTCTCCAAAACAAAAGGCAGGGATCATCCAGATAAATGGAACACCCCTAAGAGAAGATAAAGAACCAACATACCTTGGAGTAACATTTGATGGCAAGCTGACATGGAGAAAGCACATCAACAAAGCAGTAGCAAAAGCCAGAAGGAAAATAGCCATCCTGAGAAAGCTAAGTGGAACCACATGGGGAGCCAGTACGAAAATACTTAGCAAAGTTTACCAACAGAGCATACGACCACACCTGGAATATGGGTCAACTGCGTGGTGTTCAGCATCAAAAACCACACTACAAGAGCTGGACAAGGTGCAAAATCAAGCACTTAGAGTCACCACAGGAGGGATGAGATCAACCCCTATAGTGGAAATGGAGAAGATGGGGAGGACACAGGCACTGAGTGAGCGCAGAGATACGAAAACGCTAATACAAGCAGAAAAGTTCCTCAGCTTGCCAGGCCACCCTATGAAGAACAGATTTGAAAACCTAGCTATGGGGCGGTTGAAAAGAAGTAGTTTTATCCACCAGGCCAAACGACTCTGCAGAGAAACCACTGATCTGCCCACAGTTGGTATCCCCCTAACAACTATTCCAGAGCGAACTCCATGGAAAGATGAGCATAGACTATCGTTACAAATCCAGACAAAAGTGAGAGGAATATTTGACAAGGAAGAACAGAAAAGTGTGCAGCGCAGAACAGCCACTCTCAGCTTCCTTGATGAAGAATACCCACAGGATCTCTGGATCCGAGTTTACACAGATGGATCAGCACAGAATGCTGTTCGAAATGGAGGAGCGGGAGTGTACATAGAATACCCAAATAATACTAGGGACACAGCCAGAGTACCGACAGGAAAGTACTGCCATAACTATGATGCTGAAATTGAGGCAATCAAGATAGCAACAGAGAAATTACTAAATAACAGCAATGGTACACAACCTGTGGTGCTACTAACAGATGCAAAATCAGTACTCGAGGCGCTCCTCTCTGGGAAATTGCCAGTACTAAGGACACTACTTTCTGAACTTAGCAGTCAGCATAAAGTCACCATACAGTGGATACCATCCCACTGTGGAGTACCCGGAAACGACAGAGCTGATCAATTGGCTAAGGAAGGAGCCAAAGAAGAACAGCCTGATGTGCCCGTTACATACCACCAAAAGAAAAGAATGATCAAATCAGCCAGAAAGCCACCAAAACCTGCTCAAGATGACTACCACGTTATGGACAGACCAGAACAAGTCATTATTCTGCGCCTCAGAACAGGACACAATAGATTACGCAACCACATGTATACAAAATTCAAGATTGGTGAAACAGCCATGTGCACATGTGGATTGGCGTCGCAGACAGCAGAGCACATACTCCAAGACTGCCCAAAATATAACATATCTAGGCAAACCTTCTGGCCTAGAGAGACGACAGTGGAAGATAAACTCTATGGACCACTGTGTGAACTGAAAAAAACAGTTCAATTCATGCAAGAGACGACATTGCAGATGTAGACATATTTCAAGCGAACGAAAGAAGAAGAAGAAGAACTGCCCCAAAACAGCGCAACCTACTTTCAACAAGGCAATGACAAGAATCACTGCCCCAAAACAGCGCAACCTACTTTCAACAAGGCAATAACAATAATTACTGCTCCAAAATAGGGCAGTCTGCTTTCAGCAAGGTAATAACAATAATTACTGCTCCAAAATAGGGCAACCTACTTTCAGCACGGCAATAACAATAATTACTGCTCCAAAATAGGCAGCCTGCTTTCAGCAAGGCAATAACAATAATTACTGCTCCAAAATAGGGCAACCTGCTTTCAACAAGGCAATAACAATAATTACTGCTCCAAAACAACGAAACCTACTTTCAACAAAGTAAGTTAAACAAAACTTCAACGTAGCCAAATGATAAAAGCGCTCGATCTTACACTTCCCGTGCCCTGATGACGGCTTAGGCAATACAACGCCAAAGCCGGTATTAAGTTGCAAGTAAGCGTTGACTTGTCGTTCAGAAATCTACGGTAAATTTCTTTCTTTCTTGTGTTCTTCACTGTTCTATGCTATTAGGCTTCGCAGGCTTGTTTTGTGATTAATGTATGAACTAGGGTCGCTTGGTACGCTGAGATATTCTGGGTTTTTTAATGTGTTGATGATTCCGTCGATCCATCTTTTTCGCTGTCTTCCCCGGTCTCTTGATGTTTCCATTGTCATGTTGTAAGCTCTTGCTGCTGGCGACATTGAGTTCATTCTCTCTAGGTGGCCAAACCAGTTAAGGCTTTGTCTATAAATGAATTTAACAACTGGTCTTGCTGCAACTATTTTATAGATCTCCTCGTTTCTAATATGGTCCTTTCTTGATTTGTTCCCTGTTTTTCTCGGGCATCTCATTTCACAAGTAGTGAGTTTTCTTTCGTGTTCTTTGGTTAGTGCCTAACTGCTCAGTGTAGGGGTTAAACCTCCTACCCCGACATCAGCGTACCAGAAGATTAAGCGCACGCACATTAAGCCCGCAACACATGGTCTCTGCTTTTACTAAGTTAACCAATTATCAATTGTTGGAGTTGGCAGAGACAATTGCCATTCATTTACAAAAGGCAACTTTGTGCAAACAACAAGACATGAAAGTCAGTTTATAATTACCATGGTAGACAATTCAAATTACTGATTGAATAGTGTGTTGTATATATTTCAGCTTAAAGTATTATCTAATTGCTTTAGTTTATGTTGTGTGATGTCTGCAGTATGTACCTGACGAGATGCAGCGAAATACGCCAGGCAAGAAATTGTCCATGTTTGTTATTTCGTTATTTAAAATAAACAATAATTATCCAAATGGAAACAATTCAATGGATGGTTAATACAACTGGTCTGAACAAAGCAATAAAAACAAGTCACTGCACCAAACAAGTAAAACTTACTTTTAGCTGTCTGGATAGACTTGTTGGCAGCAAATGACACTTCTATGGAGATCCCTCGTCTATTTATGACAATGTTGGCCTGCTGGTGTACCGTTCTTTTTGACTACGTTTTATTAATTAATGTTTCTTTTGTCTGCAGAATACAAATAACAGTCTTGACAGACTTCGTTGCGGTTAGTGAATCAAAGCTATGAATTTATTTAACTAGATGTAGGTATTATAAAGGTAGTGTCGGGGATCATCCGCGCATCTTTCCCTGTTCTGGGTGTCTGGCCATTAAATCACAGATCATATAGCTTGTCTGTTTGCACGGACGTTGCGTCGGCCACGCCTCTTGTTGCACTCGTAAATACCCGGATTGGGTTGTCAGGGGCGGCAACGACCAGCACGAGTGGGGCTTCAAAGTGTGATAGTTTTAGGTATTTGTTTATTGTTTGGCGATAAGTGTATGAATAAGTATGAATTTATCTCCTAAATCTCCGTCTGATTGTTTCTTTCTGTCTTATTTCTTGACTAGTACTGTACTTTGTTTTTCTTGCTTTCTATTTCTTTCTTTCTTTCTTTCTTTCTTTCTTATTTACTTTCTTTTCTTCTTTCTTTTTTCTTCATTTACTTAGTCCGAAACTTTTATATTTCCTCCTTTATTTATTACTTAAAGATTTCTTCTTCTTCTTCTTCTTCTTCTTCTTCTTCTTCTTCTTCTTCTTCTTCTTCTTCTTCTTCTTCTTCTTCTTCTTCTTCTTCTTCTTGTCTTTTATAATATGAATACGTGTACACCGGTGTAGAGTGAGTGAGAGAGTTAGGGAGTCTGTGTGTGAGAGAGAGTTAATGAATTTGAGAGTGTGTGTGTGTGTCTGTGTAGAGAGAGAGAGAGAGAGAGGATGAGAGAGAGAGAGAGAGAGAGAGAGAGAGTTGAGCGCACGCATGTCCTGTAACATGCCATTCCATATTTTTTGTGTATTCTCATCTGTCATATTATCATTTTGTATGCCACTTGATTTTATCATGTATAATATAACATTACTGTAATGTGAGTGAGAGAGTCATTGAGTGGGGAGGGAGGGAGGGAGAGAGAGAGAGAGAGAGAGAGAGAGAGAGAGAGAGAGAGAGAGTTGCGCGCACGCATGTCCTGTAACATGCCATTCCATCTGTCATATTATCATTTTGTATGCCACTTGATTTTATCATGTATAATATAACATTTCTGTTATGTGAGAGAGTCAGTGAGTGGGAGGGAGAGAGAGAGAGAGAGAGCAAAGAGAGAGAGAGTGTGTGTGTGTGTGTGTGTGTGAGAGAGAGAGAGAGAGGAGAGAGAGGAGAAGAGAGAGAGAGAGAGAGAGAGAGAGAGAGAGAGAGAGAGAGAGTTGAATTGCATCACTAATTTTACGCTACACAATGTATATGTACAATTTTTCCTCCATTTCTTACAATTTTTGCGAGAATGCTCACGACAATCGTCAGTGTCTCAACTGTGTGTAAAGTGTGGGAGTTTGTTCTTATTAATTTCAGTGATCATGCGAGGCATAATGTATGTGTCTAGACGTGAGGATGTGTGTGGGTGTGTATGTGAAAGATGTGTGTGTGTGTGTGTGTGTGAAGATGTGGGGAATGTATGTGTGGAGGGTTGTGTGTGGGGATGCGTGTGGGTTGATGGGTGATGTGTGGATGGATGAAGGGATGTGTGGTCGGTGGGGGATGTGTGTGTGTGTGAGGGATGTGTGTGTCGGTGAGGGTATTTGGGAGGATGGTTGGAAGTATGTAGGTGTTGGTGGGTTTGGGGGTGTGGGTAGGGAGGGTGAATGGGTGTGTGGGAGATGTGTGTGGGTTGGGGGATGGATGTGTGATAGGTGTGGGGGTGTGTCTGTGAATGGGATATGTCTGTGTCGGTGGGAGTGTGTGAGTGTGGATGTGGTAAATTTGACTGGGTCGAGGATGTATGTGTGGGTGGTGAGGATGTTTGTAGGTGGGGGATGTGTGGGTGGGTGGGGAGATATGTGTGTGATTGAGAGATGTGTGGGCGGGGATGTGTATGCGGAATGTATGTGGTGGGATGTGTGTGGGGGATGTGTTATGGGTGGGTTGTTGTGTGGGAGGGGAGATGTGTGAGAGGTGGGAGAGGTGTGGGATGTGCAGGTGGAAGAAGGATGTATGTGAGGATGGGGGATGTTTTGATTTTGGCTGGGTGGTTGGGGTATGTGTGGGCGGGAAGGTAGATGATAGATCCATGTATTGATGGGTGGGTGGGTGATGAGTGGGTGAGAGTGGTTGATGGATGAGTACGTGAGTGTGTGGATGTGTATGAGAGATGAGTGTATGGCTGGGGGATGTGTGTGTGTGGTGGGAAGATGTGTGTGAGCGGCGGATGTATGTGGGTGGGGTATATGTGGGTGGTCTGGTGTGTGTTTTTGGATGAGAAATGCATTGGTGGGTGGGGATGTGTGTATGGGTGTGGGGATGTGTGATTGTGAGTGTATGGGTGTGAGATGTGTAGTTAATGGATTTGTGCTTTGGGGATTGGAGATTGGAGATCGGGGGGGGGTGGGGGGGTTGGCGAGAGAGTGGGTGGGTGGAGGATGTGTGGGAGGTTGAGTGTGTGTAGGTTGGGTGGGTGGGGGATGTGTGTGTGTGTGGGTGCGGGATGTGTGGGTGGGGGAGATTGTGTGGGTGGGAAGATTTGTGTAAGTGGAGGATATGTGGGTGGGTGTGGGTTTTGTGTGTGGGTAGGTGCCGGATATGTGAGTTGGCGGGAATATGTGTGTGTTGGGTGTTGGATATGTGGTTGGGGGATGTGTTGTTTGGCTGAGTGGTTGGCGGTGTGTGGGTGGTGGAGGATATGTAGGTGGGTGAGTGTTGGTAGGTTATGGGATGGGTGGCTGCGCTATGCACTGATGAACGAAAGATAGTGATTGGAAGGGCCGAATGTAAGATTGGCCTGCGTGCCCAATTTGTTACCCTTTGAAAATAACGTTCTATCGTTCTTCTTCTTCATTCTTCTTCTTCTTCTTCTTCTTCTTCTACTACTACGACTACTACTACTACTACTATACTACTACTACTACTACTACTACTACTACACTACTACTACTACTACTACTACTACTACTACTACTACTACAAATTAATACTACTACTAATAACCTACCACTATTATTAACTACTACTACTATTACTAAACCACAACTTTTACTAAACTACTACTTCGAAACTACTACTACTAACTACACTACTACTGTTACTAACTACTACTACTACTACTATACTATTACTACTACCACCACTGCTACTACTACTAAACTACTATCTTACTACTAAATTACTACTACTACTACTAAACTACCTACTACTACTACTACTACTATACTTACTACTACTACTACTACTACTACTAATACTACTGCTACTACCTCTATTAAATTATTATTACTACTAACTACTACTACTACAATACTACTACTAACTACTACACTACTAATAAACTACTACTACTACTAAGCCACTACTACTAAACTACTGCTACTACTACTACAACTACTACTAATACTACTACTACTACTACTACTACTATTACTACTACTACTACTACTACTAAACTACTTCTACCTCTACTACTACTACTACTACTACTACTACTACTAATACTACTACTACTAATACTACTACTAAACTACTTCTACCTCTACTACTACTACTACTACTATTACTACTAATACTACTACTACTACTACTACTACTACTACTACTACTACTACTACTACTACTACTACTAAACTACTTCTACCTCTATTACTACTACTACTACTACTACTACTTCTACTACTACTACTACTACTACTACTACTACTACTACTACTAAACTACTGCTACTAAACTACTACTACTAATCTACTACTATTACTAAACTACTACTACTACTAAACTACTACTACTACTACTAACATACTACTACTAAACTACTACTTTTACTAACCTACTACTACTAAACTACTACTACTAAACTACTACTATTACTAAACTACTACTACTACTAAACTACTACTACTAAACTACTACTATTGTTAAACTACTACTACTACTAAACTACTACTACTAAACTACTACTACTAAACTACTACTATTACTAAACTACTACTACTACTGAACTACTACTACTAAACTACTACTATTAAACTACTACTACTAAACTACTACTACTAAACTACTACTATTACTAAACTACTACTACTATCTAAACTACTACTACTACTAAACTACTACTGCTACTAAAACTACTACTACTAAACTAATTACTACTACTACTAAATTACTACTACTAAACTACTACTAATAAACTACTACTACTAAACTACTACTATTAAACTACTACTACTACTACTAAACTACTACTAGTACTAAACTACTACTGTTACTAACTACTACTACTATACTAAACTACTACAACTATACAACTACTATTACTAAACTACTTCTACCAAACGACTACTACTAATAACCTACTACTACTAAACAACTACTACTAAACTACTACTATTACTACACTACTACTCCTAAACCTACTAGTACTAAACTACTACTACTACTACTACTAAACTACTACTATTACCAAACTACTACTGTTACTAAACTACTACTACTACTAAACTACTACTACTAAACTACTACTACTACTAAACTACTACTATTACTAAACTACTACTACTACTACTAAACTACTACTATTACTAAACTACTACTATTACTAAACTACTACTATTACTAAACTACTACTACTGACTAAACTACTACTACTACTACTAAAACTACTACTATTACTAAAACTACTACTACTACTACTAAACTACTACTATTACTAATCTACTAACTACTACTAAACTACTACTATTACTAAAACTACTACTATTACTAAACTACTACTACTACTAAACTACTACTATCAACCAAACTACTACTATTACTAAACTACTACTATTACTAAACTACTACTACTAAACTACTATTACTAAACTACTACTACTAAACTATTACGACTAAACTATTACGACTAAACTACTACTACTAAACTACTACTATTACTAAACTACTACTACTAAACTACTACTACTAAACTACTACTACTAAACTACTACTACTAAACTACTACTACTAAACTACTACTACTAAACTACTATTACTAAACTACTACTACTAAACTACTACTACTAAACTACTACTATTACTAAACTACTACTACCAAACTACTACTACACTACTTCTTTTTTTTTTAAAGCATATCCTTTTTACAGGACTTAGCTGTCAACACCGGCATCTTTCAGCTGTATGTTGATCTCTTGGCAAGATTACGCTCAGTAGTTTGCCATTGCTTTCTGAGCGGCCGGCTCACATACCCCGTAAGTTACCGATGCGATTCGAACCACTGCTGATTTGAACCGTCATCACGTTACCTGACGAGAGTATACGAGATTACGGAGAAAAGTTATAACCCCTAAGCCACGAAGCCGGCAATAAACTACTACTACCTCTAAATTACTACTACTACTGCTACACCACCACCACTACTACTACTACTACTACTACTACTACTACTACTACTACTACTACTACTACTACTACTACTACTACTACTACTACTGCTTGCTGCTACTACTACTACTACTTCTTCTTCGTCTTTCTTCGCCGAATTCCTTTTCTGCTGCCATTACTGTTGCTGCTGTCGTGTTTCCTCTTCCTCCTCTTTTTCCTGGTCGTCTTTTCCGTCTTCTTTTTTCTTCTTCTTTTAAAAAGTATGTTTTGGTAACATTTCCATTTTAACTCTTAATGTTATACAACAAACAATTTAACAGTAGCTGAAAATATTAACTCCTCTACAACTCACTGGCGCGTGCGCAATCGATAGACAAGATATGATTGGTTCGCACTCGGCTAATTAAATAACGCTTTCGCCATAATTGCTATTAATAGACATAGACAGGAATTAATGAGAGAACTCCGGAATGTCACAAAAATGTCCCAATCAAGGATCGCTAATATTATGTCGGTTAAATGGTGCAAGAGTCGTTGAGAGAAGCCACATTGATAATGATGAATACTGAGCAGTTTTTGTATATATCGCAGGGGCGTTGTTTGTCACTGGTTATCAATTACCCTAGCAACATCATACAATGGTTCCAATAACAACAGCAAATACTACCTTAACTACAACTATTACTGTTAGCAGCAGAAGTAGTAATAATGGTGACTGCAGTCTACTATTTTCATCTAATATATGTTCTGCATCGGAAGTCTGCCATGACAGGTTAACTTCAAGCGGTACATCCATAAACTTGTTCTATCCACTGCTTTGTGGGAGTTCTTGTGCGAACAAGGGTTGTGACAATAAAATCCGGCAGAACATGTGGGCAGGCAGAGTCCACAAGCCAGGGAAGGGAATCTATTTACAAGGACGGATGCAGAAAAGAAAACCCCAACCGTCGATTTGGAAGATGTTGGCCTAAGTGGCAAGAGACTAGAAAGCGGAAATATGTGTGCTACAATGGATTGAATGCATCACCTATTGCAAACGTTAATTATAGAAGAAGAAGAAGAAGAAGAAGAAGAAGAAGAAGAAGAAGAAGAAGAAGAAGAAGAAGAAGAAAGAAGAAGAAGAAGAAGAGGAGGAGGAGGAGGAGGATGAGGAGGACGGGAGGTGGAGGAGGAGAGAACAAGAATATCTTGCTTGCTTTGCACGTCTAGCATGAGCTATAGATGATGTTGATGATGATGATGATGATGATGATGATGATGATGATGATGATGATGATGATGATGATGATGATGATGATGATGATGATATTGAAGACACAATTTGTCTACAGTACCGCCATCATTTACTACACGTCTCTATCTAACCCGGCAGCCTCCCAATATAAATATTAAAGAAACGTGCCATTATCGTCGCGGGTATTTTTACGTACTATCACCGGGTCATGTAGGAATGCCCGGGGAATGTTTACTTGTGACTGCCTCCATTCATCTGTATTCCTCTGTGCTTATTGGTCGTGTCATTCTTCGTTTAATTTGGGCTCAACCCGTCACTATACTTGATGAAGTAGTTGGCGCAGGATGCGGGTTGTCTTGCGTGGGTGCGGGTGTGTTGACATAATGGAGGACCGTAGAGGGTCCGAGTGTAGTTTGTTTAAAAGAAAGAAAGAAAGAAAGAAAGAAAGAAGAAAGAAAGAAAGAAAGAAAGAAAGAAAAAGAAAGAAAAACATACACACAAGAAAGAAAGAAAGAAAGAAAGAAAGAAAGAAAGAAAGAAG
Organism: Cepaea nemoralis; assembly: GCA_014155875.1. Taxonomy (NCBI): domain Eukaryota; kingdom Metazoa; phylum Mollusca; class Gastropoda; order Stylommatophora; family Helicidae; genus Cepaea; species Cepaea nemoralis. The sequence goes on from JACEFZ010025491.1 coordinate 310,481, forward strand.
AAAGAAGAAAGAAAGAAAGAAAGAAAGAAAGAAAGAAGAGAAAGAAATGAGTTGAGCTAAGTCAAGAACCAATATCGCAGAATTCGTGACATTCCCACACGCAGTCAGTCCTCACCTTCAACAGCCCGCGAAGAGTCTCGGCAGTATCTGCTGTGGGACCACCTTTACAGTTGTAACGGCAGTAACGATGACATCTCCTTCCTCCTCGGCTGGTCTATACGGGACACCCGGGGAGAACGTTAAGTTAGGCTAATCACGTGCCATGGGATGTTTCAAACGTCTTTAGCGACTCCCTGTATCTGCCATGGGTGTATATATCGCAGACATGTTGCCATTACTTTATGATACATTATGGCTGCTACCATATCAATAACTTTAAAGTCATAACTGTGATACATCCATACTCCACCATCCAGTTTTGTTGGTACAAACTTACTTTTGTTTGGGACTGAATCTCTTAAGGCAGTGGTTCTCAACAGGTGGGGAATTCCCCCCCCCCCTGGGGGGGGGGGGGGGGGAGAGAATTTAGGGTTTCCAGGGGGGAATGAAGATCATTCAAGATCGCGTTAATACAAGAACCGATTACTTGATATTGCTTTTTCCCTTCATACTTTACAGTTATGCACGTCTCATCCTTCTAAAATTCATTTTATAAAGTAGTAGACCTACAAATCACGTTTTATGTGGATGTCTAGACCTGTTTTAAACATATTTACCTTACATTTTTACGTATACTGTGTAGGCGTGGGGGAATTTTAGGTAGGAAATATGAAAGGGGGGAATGACGTTCTGAAAATATGGTGAAGGGGGGCACGGGCCAAATTTTTGATAGGAAGGGGGGAATGACGTTCTGAAAATATGGTGAAGGGGGGCACGGGCCAAAAAAGGTTGAGATCCACTGTCTTAAGGAGTTAAGTTGGTTGCATATCTTTTAGTTTACCGTGTTACTAGCAGAAAGCTAGTAAGTAGTTACAAACCATAGTGGAACAGGTAAACAGGCATAGTGGCAGAATGTGGTTTAGGATATTAACATTAAAAAAAATGAAAACTATGATAATTAGCAGTGGAGAGGAAAGGTCATCACTGAACATCACAATAAACGGGGAGATATTAGACCGAGTAACAAGTTTCTCTTATCTGTGACTTATAATAACAGATGATGCAGAAGTGAAATAGAAATCAAAAAGAGACTAGGACTGGTCAAAAATGCTTTCAAACGGCATGAAATCAGTGTTTACTATCTAAAGAGATTAATAACGCATTAAAATGAGAATTGTCAAATGGTAGTATATAGCTGAAGCCTGGACATTGAAGCAAGCAGCTAGACAATTAAATAGAAGCCCTGGAGATGTGGATATACAGAAGGAAATGTTGTATTCATGAAAACAAAAACAATCAAACAATCAAATACAGAGGTTCTAGAAAAAGTGGTAATGAAAACAGAGTTGAAAGAAATAAAAAAAGAGGGCAAGTGAAATATTTCGGCCACGTTAAAAGACATAATGCTCTTATAAAAACAATATGGGGTGGGGGGGGGGGGGTGAGGGCAAGGTTGAGTGCAATCGAACAAGAGGTAGACAACGATACAAGTGGGAAGATAACATCAAGAGATGGACGAACGTCAATCTGACAGAATGTACAGTCCGGGCGATAGACAGGCAATGTTGGAGATCCATTACAGCTAACCTTCATTATGGAGACGCCACCTGATTGAATTGTAGTGAATATCCTTTACAGGACGTCACAGTCAACCCCGGCAGTTTTAATTTTATTGTTGCTTGTTGCGACTTCTCTGCAAATTTACGTTCAATAGTTTGCTATTGTTATCTGAACGACCAGCACTCATACCATTGTATGAAAACCACGCGGTCTGCTGCCAAATCGCCCACAGCCGTGTTTCAAACGCGGTTTGTGGTATTACGAATTGCGCCCGAATCCCTTCGCCATCGAGCAGGCGTGAGCAAGATGGGGTACCCATTACACCCCCCCCCCCCACCCCACACACCCCCCCCCCCGGTCTCCTTTACCCAAACAGAGTAACATTACGACTACGACAGAACCAGATCGTTCGCGCTAACCGAGTCAGTTTTGCTGCTAAAGGTGAGTTGGCGATGGTAGGCAGGAGATCTCCTTACAGGCTTGAGTCAAGAACCGACGTTACAGCATTCGGGATATTCTCATACGCGCTTCGTCTCCAACATCAACAGCCAGCGAAGAGTCCCGGTACTAATGCTTAATTTTACCAGGGCTCTGTGATACAGCATCTTTGTAGAGATATTGCCTACGGTCATCGACTAGTGTGATCACTACCAAGAAGGAAAGCAATGGCAAACTACCTTCTTCACAGATGCCCAGAAAACCACAGCAGTCATGGAGTATGTGGAGAAGGATCGTTACATGGCAAAATGTATGTACAAGACAAGCCAAATAATGAGGAATTTATTATCGTCCACGAACTTTGAGCTCAGGGCGTTGTCCATACTCGTCCTGCTACTTCTAGTAGTTGCCATTACTTCGGAGTGCACTGAAATTATGTTTGCGTGTGTATTAGCTTTCCCTATTACCAGTGTCCCTCGCCATCAATTGAACCCACTCCGACTTCTGAGGCACTTGTAATTTATTACGATTTCTGAGGCACTTGTAATTTACTACGACTTCTGAGGCACTTGTAGCTTACTACGACTTCTGGAGTACTTGTAATTTAACGCCTCCAATTCAACGACGAGAGTCAACACTTTAATCAAATTGGCCGGTGTAGGGCTTGAACCCACCACCTCCACATCAGCCCGTTGGAATTTTAAGAGCAAGCGCTATTATCCATTTGGCCCTGATGACCTCATTGCGATGATGATGATGATGATGATGATGATAATGATGATGATGATGATGATGATGATGATGATGATGATGATGATGATGATGATGATGATGATGATGATGATGATGATGATGATGATGATGATGATGATGAAAGATTACCATTTACTACACTAACATAAGAGACAAATGTAAGCCGTGAACTGATTGGAGAAATTAGACGTAGACAGTCACAATTTTTTGGGCACGTTTTAAGAAGAAATAAAGTAGAGAACTTGGTGACCACTGGCAAGATTGAGGGGGAACGGAACAAGGGGAAGGAAGAGAAGTAAATACATGGACGGTTGGCCATATGGCATGGTCGAGACAAGAACACGGAGCTGATCCACGTCTCTGGTGATCGTGTGAAATGGCGAAACATAATCGCCCATGCTTATCGGCATGGCACATGGTGATTATGAATTCTGCCCGTATAGTTTGGGAATCGCTGCATTACGGGCCCTAAATACACCCCCTTATTCTTTATATTCCGTTGATGGAACAATTCCAAAGGGGGATATGCACTCATCGCCCACGGGAGTAATCATTAATTGTCAGAGATATGACTACAACGGAAGCGGAACGTTCGGGGAATCCCGCTCAGTTTTACTGCTACCGCACAGAGATTGGCGTCCATCACCATGACAATATCGCCATGAGGGGAGTGTGTGTTGTTGTTTTCATAATCTACTAAATGATATTATTTACAATAGTTAGACGTCAATTCTATTATCAAGACAGATCGGTAAGCCTCCGCGAGCGGATCGATAATCCCTGAATCCTCGGGTTCCCCCATATGAACACGATAAGGTAGGGTGCAGAGCCTGTAAAGATTAAATGTTTCCCCAACATGTAATTAGGAGTGATAAACAAAGCTGGGGTAAGAGACGAGAGAGAGAGAGAGAGAGAGAGAGAGAGAGAGGAGAGAGAGAGAGAGAGAGAGAGAGAGAGAGAGAGAGAGAGAGACAGAGAATGGGGGAGCATTTAGAACACATATTCAATTTGGGAGCATCCGTTAAGTATGGATGGCTTAACTGTATGGGTGTGTGGCATTCCAGGGGCGTTTCCGTGATTGGGCGGTGGTATGATTTGATCTGGTTTGTAATTGGTACCCTTTCTTGCTCCAGGGTACCTCCGTTACTGTCTCAGTATCCCTGTGTGGATCACACATGGAGTTCCTCAAGCCATCAAGGAGGCATGTGTTTATACCAGATGTTCACAGGCTATGCATATTAGTGTTGTGGTTAGGTTTTACAATTTTGAAGTTCCGGATCAGCCTGGCCCAATGGATAAGAACACTCGTTTTCAGACTTCCGGTGTGCTGATGCCGAGGCAGCGGGTTCAGCCCCGACACCGGCCAGTTGGACTAAAATGTTGACTTCTCGTCCTTGACTTGGGAACGTAAATTAGAAGTAGCTCAGAAGTCGGAGTGGGTTCCCCTGATGGCGAGGGACACTGGTTGTAAGAAACGTTAGTCTACAATCAATCCAGCTCAAAATGAATCCAGCTCAAAATGAATCCAGCTCACTAGAAGTAGTACTTCGCTGCACTTGAGTTCAACGCGAGCGAGTGAGCGAGCGAAAGAAAAAAGGCATCCCCCTCTCTCCCCCCCCCCCCCCCCCCCCCCCCCCCCCCAAAAAAAAAATAATTAAGATTTAGAATGGGTGTTGTTTGTCCATCAAGAATGATGATGACCATTCATTTAATCCAGTGGGAGTTGAAAGTATGGAGCCGTGAGTTCGAAGATGGCTGATAAGGCCTATTTTGGCTCGAAATGTTCTTTGACAATGTGGGCAAAGAGTTAGGATGAAGAATGACTTGCGCGATGAATTTGATTAAAGTGAGGAAGAGTTGCGCAATTCGTCTACCTCACTCTCTCGCCTGAGTCCATCTGAGTCCAGTGGCAAGACAAGTCAAGACAACTGGAAACGAATGCAGGTGCAGTGGATGACCAGGGCGCTCTACGTGCCTTGTCGTGCTCATTACGTCCCACAACGCTTTGCAGGTAACGCTGTCTTGCCCGTTGAATCAACAATGATTTATTCCGCGCTGTCTGCCGAGTCCTGTCTTCACACGCTGGGTAGATAAACTCTAGTTCACCGATTGGTTTGACCGATCGGCTACACACGCCTGGTTTAACCAGCCTGTCACAGCTATTGCCGGTGGGGTGGGGGGGGGGGGGGGGGGGGGGGCGCTGTCGCATGCTGACAGCTACTAGGAGCCACAGGCTTGGACCAGTGGGGAATGTGCCCCGAAAAGAGCGTAAAGAGCGTAGAATGCGTAGCGAACTTTTCAAAGTCATCTTAATGTGCCCTGCAACCCTGACAGCTGATGTATGGGGGGGGGGGGGGGGGGGGGGGCTTTAAATCAAAACCTTACATGTTGCGTGCGTGCGTGTGTGTGTGTGTGTGTGTGCGTGCGTGTCTCTGTGCATGCGTGCGTGCATGCGTGTGTGGTGTGCGCGCGCGCGCGCTTGGGTTACTGTAGAAAAAAATTATCTTACCGGCGTGTGCAGCGACTCTGGGGTCACACTACTGGGTGTGCCTGAGAGAAGTCACGCCCTTTTGAAACTTCCTACTCCATCCGTACACTTGCTGGACTGACAGGTATACATCACCATACAGGACCTTCATTCACCGATGAATTTCTATAGGTTTCACACCTTCACTGATTAAGAAAACGGATAACAGAACGCTTACTCCCCTGTGGTGCATGTCAAAAGAGGGGGAGGGGTAGCATCTTTAAACTGTCATTATGACATCAACGAGTTTGTCTGCATCGTGATGACATGTGCCTAACATTCTTGACATCCTTAAAAACAATATTGACAGGTTACAAGACAATGGCATGGTTACTGTCATTTATATCACAATTTTACGGTTTTCATTTGAAGCCCCCTCGAGTAGTTTGTGCAGTTATAGAGATGTTGGGACCAGGTGTTCTGGATTAATTCCATTGATGATATTTCTCCGTGCTACCGCCGCAAATAAAGAACCAACACCATATACCCCATCCGCTTCAAGACATAGAAAAGGGTACTATCATCATCAGCATGAGTCCTGTCAGCTGGCGTAGGCGATCATGTCTCTCTATGGATCTCGAACTTTCGTGTTCTGGATAAACTCTGCTGATAAATTCCTCTATACCACCGTCTCAATCCACCCAGCATCATTTTCTTGACCTGCCCGTCTATTTCACCGCTGATTTTTCCAATTGTCACGATGTTCTCCGATGCTTCTTTTCCATCACATGACCAAAGACATCTGTTTGTCACCGCCTTATTGTTGCATATAATGCTCTAATTTTATCATCCTCTTCCGGGCAATTGTTGTTAGTTACTCTGGTAATCCAAGGTTTGGGTAACATTTGTCTCATATTTCACATTCCGTTAAATTCACGCTCTTCCTAATTTGTTAATTGACACTCCATGTTTCACAGTGATTCATTCATTCATGTACCACGCCGATAAGCGTGGGCGGTCATGTTTCACCATTTTACACGATCACCAGAGTCGTGGATCAGCTCTGTGTTCTTGTCCCGACCATGCCATGTGGCCAAACCATCCAGGTATTTACTTCTCTGTCTTCCTCTTGTTCTTTTCCCTTCAATCTTGCCAGTTGTCACCAAATGTATTTCTTCTCAAAACGTGACCAAAACAAATTTGACTGTCTACGTCTAACTTCTTTAATCAGTTTGCGATTTTCATGTGCCTCTTGTAGGACTTTCTCGTTGTTTTTCTGTCTTTCCATGGTATTCTTTTCATTCTCCTCAGAAACCACATGCTCACTGCCATTAGACGTTTGTCAGGTTATCTGCCCATCATCCACGTTTCACATCCATTCAAAATTACAGGTTGTATGTAACACTTTAACAATCTTTTTCTCGTTGCAATTAAAATCTTTGTATTAGTCAGTATGTTTTCCATTTTGCAAAAGACTACCTTTGCCATATCGCTTCTTGATCTAATCTCTTCAAAGCATCTCCCATCTTATGACAGTTCCAAGATAGTTTTACAGGTTCATTTGTTTAATAATATTCCCATTTATCATTATTTTACATTGTGGTATTTCTTTCTTCTGTGAGATGACCATAATCTGTGTCTTCTTACAATTTAATTTTTACCCTTGTTGATCACTGTGTACAATAACCGTTTCTACTAAATGT
>JACEFZ010025491.1:320000-327500 GCA_014155875.1 Cepaea nemoralis
ATGTCATGAACACAGTCAGACTAGAGTTCGACGCCAGGGCTCATCGCCCGCGAAAGTGGGGGAAGATTGGCCATCTATCCCTCCGTGCATTGAGGCCTGCAAAATATGACAGCGAAAGTAACACCACATACCCGTAACAGCAAACTGCTCGTGAAAATTTCCTGTCTGCTTAAATGTTGCATGCCCTCTGCAGGACGTTGCAATCAACCTGGGGTTGATTTTCTAGGAAGTTGAAAAATTCAGCACTTGCAATTGATTTCTGAACGAGAAGATAACTTTTAAGTCCAGCTTAATGCCGGTATAGTTGTTGAACCTCCCACCTTGCCATCAGATTTAAGATATTAAAAAGGTATTGCACCTTTCAGTGAATCTTGATACGCGATCCAACAAACTAGGGCATACTTGGAAAGCAATAGAGACGTGGTTTCTGAGACGAACGTTGCGAATTCCTTGGACTGCCAGAGTAACTAACAACGACTGCATGAAAGAGGCTAATGAAAGTAGAGCATTATATACAACAATAAAGAAGATACAAACAGCTTTCTTTGGTCAATTGATTAGAAGAGAGGCATCATAGAACATCTGGAAAGATAAATGGGAAACGAGGCAGAGACAGACCAAGAGAAATGATGCCGGATGGACTAAGACTAAGGCATGGGGGTATATCATCAACACAGTTAATCCAGAACACGAAAGACCGAGATCTGGGGAGAGACATGGACGCCTACGCAAGTTGGCATGGCACTTGATGATGTTGTTAGTACCCGGTGTGACCTATCTGCAATCATTTCTCCTTTGTCTTTAGTTCATTTCTGATCTTTGCCCTCCATGCAACATGTTCAGCGGCGACTTGCTCCAATGTGCATTATCAATGCCTGTATCAGTCATGTCCCGCTTCCTCACATCATTGTACTGTAGTAGAGGCCGAACCCGAGACCTCTTACCCATCTGTAATTCACCAAAAAATAAAGATGTCCTTTGGTATTCTACCATCATCCATCCTCCTAACATGTCCTAATCCATCTAAGTCTACGACGACTGAGCATGGAATACACCGTCACACCACCTGATCTTTCCAATACTTCAGTATTTGTGATTTTGTCTTGCCACTTAATACCAAGAATTCTTCACAGACACCGCATATGAAAGCTATTTAAACGTTCCTCTAGGTATGAGTAAGTTGACCAGGCTTCTCTGCCTTAAAGAAGAGTACTAAGAACACAGGTTTGATAGACAAGGACTGTTGTTTTGGCAGTAAGCTCCCTGTTCTCCCAGACTCTTTTTGTTAACCTGTTCTTTGTTATTGCTAACTTACCAGTCATTGTGTTGATTTCCTCATCTAGTGATAATTTATTGTTTACCTCTGGTCCTAGATATGTGAAATAGTCTACTATCTCCAGCTCTGCCTAATCAATAAGGATTGATATTACCCCATTTGCACCTTGTGTTATAGTATAGTCCTATCTTCTTTTTACTAATTTAATTGTTCAACCAAATTCATAAGAATCACCTCAGCTTTACGCAACCCCGATGTTAAACAGGTACTCCACCTTTCCCAAAGCTATCCCTTAGGCTAGCGGAAAGAAGAAGGCATCTAACTTGTTTTGATATGGGACACTCTTATACCTCCACAATATTTATTTATCAGTCACTCAATCAGGTGCTGTCTGCATAATTGAGGTTGGCTGCAATGGATCTCCAACGCTGTATGTCTCCCGCCTTTATTGTAAATTATGTCAGACTGCTGTTCGTCTATCTCTTGATGTTATCTTCCCACTTGTATCGTTGTCTACCTCTTGCTCGCTTGCCTTCAACATTAACCTCCAGTATGGTTTTTATAAGAGTGTTATGTCTTTTAACGTGGCCGAATATATTTCATCTGCCTCTTTTTATTTCTTTCGTCGACTTTCTTTTCATTGCCAGTTTTTTTTATTTCCAGAACCTCTGTATTAGACTGTTTTTTGATTCCATGAAATACAACATATTCTTCTTATATCCAAATCTCCAGGTCCTTTAATCGATTTTCTAATTGCTTGTTCATTTTCTATATTTATTTATATACATTATAAAAATTAATACAATAGCATATATTTTTTATATAAAACAGGGTCATAACATCTGATGCGAGATGCCTTGAAGAGATTAGAACAAGAATTTCCATTGCAAAGGTAGCCTTTCAATCAATCAATCAATCATGTGCCATGCCGGAAAGCGTGGGCGGTCATGACTCGCCATTTCACTCGATCACCAGTGTCGTGGATCAGCTCAGTGTTCCTGTCTCGTCCATGCCATGTGGCCAAGCCATCCAGGTATTTTCCTCTCGGTCTTCCTCTTGGTCTGTTCCCCTCGATCTTGCCAGTTGTCACTAAGTTCTCCAACCATTTATTCTCATAACATGTCCAAAAAATTTTGACTGTCTACGTCTAATTTCTCTAATCAGTCTACGATGTTCATTTGTCTCCTGTAGTACTTGGTCATTGGTTTTTCTGTCTGTCCATGGTATTCTTTGCATTTTCCTCAGAAACCACATTTCTGCAGCCATCAGATGCTTTTCAGCTTGACTGCTCATTGTCCAAGTTTCACATCCATACAAAAGAACAGGCTCTATGTATCCCCTCAACACTCTTTTTCTCGTTTCAATTGACATCTTTTTATTGGTCAGAATGTTTTTCATCTTGCTAAAGGCTACTTTCGCCATGGCGATTCTTGTTCTAATCTCTTCAAGGCATCTCCCATCAGATGTTATAACTGTTCCAAGATAATTGTACCGATTCACTTGTTGAAGAATATTTCCATTTACTCGTATATTACATTGTGGCACTTCTTCCTTCCTACTGACGACCATAACCTGAGTCTTTTTACAATTTAATTCTAACCCCAGTTGCTCAATGTGTAAAACAACCTCATCTACTAATTGTTGCAAGTCCTGCGCATTGTCTGCAATTAATACTGTATCATCGGCATATCTAATGTTATTGATGTTTCGTCCTCAAATGCTGATTCCATTTATATCCTCTACATTTCTGAAAATATTTTCACTGTACAGGGAAAAAAGATCTGGAGACATCACACATCCCTGCCTAACACCTCTCTTAATTGGCTGATACTGTCCCACTTCATTATCAATCCTTATTGCAGCTTGTTGTTTCCAATATATGTTTTTTATAAGTCTAATGTCTTTCCCATCAATTTGTAGATCTGCAAGCATATCCACCATGCTGACATGTCTGACGCTATCAAAAGCCTTTGTATAGTCAATAAAGCAAAGATGTATATCCTTGTTTACTTCTATAGCACGTAACAGCACGGCCTGTTCGCAGCATATACACAGCATTTACTGTACCCTTTCCTTCTACAAACCCGCATTGTTCTTCCCCTATTTAGGTTGTATCTTCTTCCTCATTCTTTGCATGATAATTCTTAGCAAAATCTTTGTGATGTGACTCATTATACTAATTGTTCTATGTTGATCACATTCCAGCCTTTAGCGAGATGAAAAACATACTGACCAATAAAAGATATCAATTGAAACGAGAAAAAGAGTGTTGAAGTGCTACATAGAACCTATAATTTTATATGGATCTGAAGCGTGGGCAATGAGCAGACAAGCTGAAAAATCAAAAAAAAAAACATCTGATGGCTGTGGAAATGTGGTTTCTGGGGAGAATACAAAGAATACCATGGACAGACAGAAAAACCAATGAACAAGTCCTACAAGAAACAAATGAAGATCGTAAACTGATAAGAGACATTGGACGTAGTCAGTCAAAATTGTTTGGGCATGTTATGAGAAGAAATGAATTGGAGAACTTGGTGACAACTGGCAAGATCGAAGGGGAAGAGACCAAGGGGAAGATCAGAAGTAAATACCTGGATGGCTTGGCCACGTGGCATCGTCGAGTACAGAAACACGGAGCTGATCCACGACTCTGGTGATCGAGTGAGATGGCAAAACATGACCGCCCACGCTTATCGGCGTGGAACATGATAGAATACAAGGTAAAAACACGAAGAAAAGAGATCAGGAAAACAGTGCCAAGGTCATAAAGTTTTACTCAAAATTAATTTAAGATGTGACCTATAACTTCACTTCTGTCGTGCGAATTTTATCCCTTCCCCGACAGACACGGATAAAAACTTGTATTCTATCCTCGGCAGATACAGATAAAAACTCATATCTTATCCTCAGCAGACACAGATAAAATAACCAGACGATTGCCTTGCCTCCTACAGCGAAAAATACAGACTGTATGCATTTCAACAGAACAACGACAATAATAACAAAATTTAACATGTTTTTAACCGACTCTCTATAAGTAATTGTTAGTTTGAAAAACGTGGTCAATTACATTAACTGGTGGGTATTTGTGATAGGTATTGATTTCTAGGAAATCTGGAAAATGAATGAACCACAAGCGATTTGGCGGGACTTTGATATGCTGGTACCATGTTGGGAGTGATGTCACGGCAGACGATGCTGCAGAAATGGCAAATGAGAGGTTTAATGTTCACTACAGTCTGTTTACTTTGTCTGCCCCAATATAAAATTCAATTTCTCAGTAACCAACTGAGGAAAATTATGAGAGTTAGCTTATAACCTTTTTCATTATCTCCACCCAACAAAAACAAATTTTGTTCTGGAGATTGTACCGCAGATTTCAATGTTTGTTATATGCGGTATATAATTAACGGGTCAAAGATTAAGTCCATAATGTTTAATGTATTAACCTTCACCCAGACGCATCCGTGCGTTTTAAAAAATTATCTCGTGGTTCACGGTATGGCACCAACAGTGCGCAGTTAAATGGGATTGTTCAGAGGTGTCGTCAATGTAGGTTCTTTCATGAAACGTGATTATATAAATAAATATATAAACAAATCTTACCATTAATATAATATTAATAGCTAATATTTGCATGTGCGAATATTGTTCAATGGGATTGAATGTGAAATTTTGTACACTTCAAAGCATCGCTATGAAGTTGTACACATATTTTTGTCAAGATGCTGATCGCAGGAAACTGTTTCATACTGTTACAAATCCTGAACAAAGAACAGTGCATGCACTGGGTTTGAGTAAACGGTTCATTTCGTTATGGGTGCAAGAATCTAGAATGAAACCAACACGCGATAAGCAAACAGTAGGTAGAAAGGCAATTGTAGACAACTTTGACAATGATGTCATAAGGTGAACTATTATAAAATGCTGGATGCCAAAGAAACAGTGACTGTAAGAAAACTTAGTGTTTGGTTGAGAAAGAACAATAACTTAGAGCTATCCAAAACAACTTTGTGGAAAATTATAAGGACATTAGGCTTCACGTTTAGAAAGTACAAGGGAGGTAGAAATATCCTTTGCGAGCAACCGCATTTAGGAGCCTATGAGAAGCAGATACCTACGTGAAATAAGGGAAATGCGCAAAGAAAATTATGACATAGTGTATTTGGATGAGACGTGGATCAATGCGCACCACACAAGTGAAAAGGAATGGCAATCAGTGGATGGAAAGATAAAGCGATATGTGCCCAGTAGTAAAGGACAGCGTTTGGTCATAGCCTATGCTGGTAGTACTCATAATGGCTTACTACAGAATGCTGGACTCGTGTTCGTATCAAAGCATACAGACAATAGGGATTATCATAATGAGATGAATGGTAATGTATTTAGAGATTGGCTCGAGAATACAGTACTTCCATCCCTTGATAGACCGTCTTGTCTAATCATGGACAATGCATCATATCACAATGTTGTTGCCCAAGAAGACAAAATACTTACGGCATCGAGCACAAAGGAAGCAATAAAGATATGGCTCCGAAGGGAAAATATACCATTTCCAGAAACATATTTCAAGCTACAGTTGTTGTCCCTTGTAAAACAGGCGCAAAAAAAGCAAGAAATATCAAATCGACAAGTTGATAGAAGAGCATGGTCATAGGTGCTTGAGACTTCCGCCGTACCATTCTCATTTAAACCCTATAGAACTTGTGTGGGCTAAAATTAAAGGACAGGTGGCAGCTGACAATACTACATTCAAATTGTCTGACGTCAAGATACTAACCCAGTCCGCGCTATTAAATATTGATAAAAGTTACTGGAAAAAAATGTGAGGACCATGTGTTGAAAGAGGAAGAGGACTATTGGAGAAAGGATGGATTGAATTTTATGCAACCGAGAGCAGTCATCAACCTACTGGAATCGTCCGACACAGATTAAGGTCTGGGCAGATCGCAGACCTTAATCCACGTGCACACTTACTGGGATATTTTGCTCCAACTATTCAGACGAATTGCAGGCCCTAAACATTACAGCATCAGTACAATGTCAATGGCAACAGTTTGTATTCCACAGGTGATGAATTTTCAATTCCGCAAGCCCTCAGCGGTGACAAACAACTGGTATTGAAAGGAAAAAACTAACACAAAACACACACACAACACTAAACGCATTGAATACCAACAGAAGAGTAATATTGCGGTGGAAACTGACATATTGTGGCATAACAAGAAACGTGAGAGCAAACACGTTGTCAAATTAGGGGACAACACACGTGCATACGAATCAATCTATAAACTTCAATGAAAAGAGGACCAACATCTGGTCGTTAAGAAGAAAGCCCACTACAGAGACACTGACAACTATTTTCATAGTGCAAAACAGGTAATCATGTTCCGTCTCTGAACGGGTAAACAGCAGAGTAGACAATCTTTTCACGAAGTACTCAAAGCGGGTCTGTCACCCATGTGTACGTTGTGAACAAACTACACAGACAGCTGAACAGATCCTTAAAAATTGACACATAGATGACTAAATTGCTGGTATCATTTCTGGTCACTCCATACGCACATTAACGCACAGCTATTTGGAAGCTTTCACGAACTCAATATAAAAAGCTAAATGCATCCTAGTAACATGACTCTTGTGTACACATTATTAACCAGCAAGCTGAAGAAACAAGAAGGAAATGAAAAATAAGGTAAGAAATATATTCCTTCTACTTTCCTGTCAATTTACATATTATTTACCCCATGCCTCTGTAAATTCTCTGTCTTTACTAATATTACACATTGCACCCCTCTCGAGACTCTCCGTGGTGAAGTGGTCAAGCCGTTTGACTCAGGCTCCGAAGGTTGTATGTTCAATTCCGGGCCGCATTCCTTCATTTCACGAGTGCATTTTTTTCGGAGACTCCCGAGGGTCATCGCTGGAGCTACGGAGTCCGTGCTGCGGAAAGAGACTGAGCCATGTGGACAAAAACCCGGTGCAATGCAATCGACCCTGTCTACTTTTAAGCGACTTTTTTTTTAATTGCACCCACTCCCATACGAATCTGGCTACGCCTTGTACTTGTGTCGTTACACGAAATGACGTGCTTTTCTGTAAGACTAGTTAGCGTGAATTCACTACATCTCCGGGAAGGTTAACCCGGTTAACAATGTCCACAGAAGTCGGATGTGTCGGCCTAACGGCGCAAGAAAACAGGCACAACGCAGTCACATCCG
>JACEFZ010025491.1:330000-390000 GCA_014155875.1 Cepaea nemoralis
AGACCCCCATATCCGGGAAGGTTAACCCGGTCAACAAATGCCCGCAGAAGTCGGATGTGTCGGCCTAACGGCGCAAGAACGCAGCTCTGCTGTAAACAGGCACAACGCAATCACATCCGGAAAAAAACTCCGGATGAACGAAGAAGAAGAAGAAGAAGAAGAAGACCCCATATTAATGGTACCAGTTACGTCTGGTTATGTGTCTGTTTGACCTTCCCGCGGAGCCCTGAGTGTTGGCCGGATCCTCTGGTCACTCCCTGCAGCCCCATTCTCTCTAGGCTATGATGACTTGTCTATTCTTCCACACTATGCACATGATCCCAAAGGCCTGAGCACGTCTGGAAGATGATGGTGATGACTGAAATACAGAAGCCACAAAACAATAGATTGCGTGATCATTTGCCTGGTATATTTGGCCTGCATCTCGTCACTTGCATACTGCAGAATTATATACCACAAGAAGTGAATACAATGCATCGTATTTTAGCTGGAATACATAGCGTACAGTCTGTTACTGATCTGTCAGTTTTTAGTCTGATACTGATCGAATGTATAAAAATGTTATCCCCACGGTAATCGCAGTGAAATATTTCGGCCACGTTAAAAGACATGATACTCTTGTAAAAACCATACAGGAAGGCAAGGTTGAGGGCAAGCGAGCAAGAAGTAGACGACGATACAAGTGGGAAATAACATCAAGAGATGGAGCACATCAATCTGACAGAATGTAAAGTTTAGGTGAGAGACAGTGTTGGAGATCCATTGAAGCCAACCTTCATTGTGGAAACGGCACCTGATTGATTGATTGAACCAGCAGTCACTGTGAAATCTTTCTGCAGTGTGCACCTGGAGGTGCAGCGAAATATGCCAGGCAATACATTGTACAAACTACTATTTGTAGCTTGTGTATTTAAATCCAGTAATGAAACATGTTGTTTATGACCATGACAGGGACTTTCTGCTGGTATACAGCAGTGGAAGGACACCGCCCGCCGCCGCCATGCTGCCGTGACGTCATGTGGTACGCGCTGCATCAATAAGGCGTCCCCTAAGAAATGATCCGTGGGGATGATGGCCATGTTGAAAACGGGGGATTCTACACCTAACATGGCGGCGCCCAGGCAACGACCGTTAGAAGATCTCAAGCTCCTCTCCGCTGCATCTACTAAATGTACACAATCGCTACAGATCGTCGGATGTCTTCCTACCGACGACAATCCGAGAACAACATCTGTGGTTTCTGCAGTGTCATGGCGGTGTTTCGGGCGGATATACTTTCGCCAACAATGGCGCTGTTGTTGGTTTGTCGAGAGCTGCCTCCTTGTTCTGTTGTTAATGTTACAGAAGATAATCACCATGATCATTCAAATACAGCTTCATACCTTGCCGGTAATTCTAGTATCAAAGCTGAGCATCCCGTGGATGAAGAAGAAACTGAAGCTGTAAGCAGCCAGGCTCTGGAATGGTTGAAGGCAAATGTGCAGGAGACTGAAGATTTAGACTTGCTTCACGTTTGAAGCATCCAAGATCCCATCCTCGTCTCTACCTTTGATGGATACCACATCGGAGTTTTCTGAACGGTGTCAACGATTTCGCCTTTGCGACTTCGATCCCAGAGAACGCCGTCTTGAAGCAAAATGTGGGTATAAACTATTTGAAACGCTAGAAAACGGAGATTATACAACAGCAGGGAACACCCCACATATCACCTGGAGTTCTGCTCAGTTGACAGGTGTACACAACACACCTCTAACAGGTAACACGGAGGCCTTTGTTTCCTTCCCCGATGCCTTAGTTGAAGAAGTTAACAATGGAGGAACAGTATCTTGCAGCACTAGTGATTTAAACAGCATGTTATTTGAAGGGATTGCTAATGATATGAAATCGGATTCCCTGCCGGTGGAGATCATGCAGTATACAGATGGGCTCAACTTTGCTGTAAGTAAAAACGTCATGTGTTCAGATGACTCTGTGAATAACTTTAATACAATAGCATCTTCATCCAGTCTGAAATCAATACCGCTGACGTTTGCTAGTGCAATGGTTGATCAGGTTTCCCTTCCAAACCTGCACGACAGCTCCGGTGATTTAAATTTGACGAGTCTTCCGAACTTTCTGGGATTAGAAAGCACATCATCAGATGTGTCCGCTGGTGGTCACTTTATTGAAGG
Organism: Cepaea nemoralis; assembly: GCA_014155875.1. NCBI lineage: Eukaryota > Metazoa > Mollusca > Gastropoda > Stylommatophora > Helicidae > Cepaea > Cepaea nemoralis. The sequence goes on from JACEFZ010025491.1 coordinate 332,172, forward strand.
TAGTTCCGAAAATATGCTAGAAGAAAGCGCTCTGTCTCTGGAAAACCAACAGTGACTAGTGTAGCAAGTTTGCCAGAGCATATCTTGCACAACATTGACAGTTCTGAACTGAAACATCAAAAGATTACTGTAACAACCATTTCAATATCAAACGATGAAGAAAACTCTACAAAAATCCTCGTAGGACAGTCACCAGGGACAGCAGCAAATGTACGTCATTAATACGGCAAATATGAATAAAACTCATAGTGGAAACATACATCAGGGAAATATGTTTGTGATAAATGCATCAGACCTGAATCCAGCGACGAGTGGCACGTTCAGCATTAGCACGCTTGATTCCGATGTTGAGAACATGGCTATGACAACGCAGCCAATCACTTCACAGCCTTCACTCACTGCATCTGCTATTCCAGGTAAGTAGATCATTGTACATAATGATCTCTCTTCTCATCTTTCTCAGAATCTGCAAGTGAATCTATTATTCTTTGTCCTGTAGTAGATCTTTGAACACTTCATGACTTCATGTTTGTCAATCAAGGCAGGGAAAATAGTTTTTAAGAGCTATATAGGGCCCATTCTGATGTACAGAAGCAATCATGGATAATTAGCAGACAGGTGAGGACTTATGTGGAAGCTGTGGAATTTGGATTTTTAGATGAATGAGCTTGCTCCTTGGTTAAGGGGTTACAGATGCAGTTCATAATCCAATAGAATGCGTTCGAAACTCAGCTGCAGGTGATTTGGCAGCAGTCCGCCGTGCATTGGCTTTTTAAGAAATAGTATGGGTGCCGATTGTTCAGAAAGCAATGGCAAACTACTGAACGTAAACTTGTCAAGAAATCACGAACAGCATAAAGATGCTGGGTTGACTGACTTCCTGTAAAAAGGATATGCACTAACTTTAACTGGGAGTCGTTCGTGGAGCTACAGAGTTTGTGTTTTGTGCGATGCTTTGGGCAATTCGCTGTGGAAAGAGACTGAGCCATACGGGATTAAAAACCCGGTGCAATGAAGTCGACCCTGTCGGCTTTTAAGCACTAACTTTTAGAATAATGATTAGAACAATGGATGGAAAGAAAGAGCAATGAAAAAAGTCTTGAAAGAAGTTAACTCACATAGAGAGTCACAAGTTACTCACATCAAAATAAGACAGTCCGCATGCTTTAGACAAGTCATGAGAAGGTGAAGGCTGGATTATGTCATCAACATAGAAAGATTGGAGGGAAGGGGAGACATAGAGAGAAGATCCTGGACAGTTTAGTATCATGGCATGAAGGAACGTCAGTATCAGAAATAATTGGCAGCACACAAGACAGAAAGTTGTGGATATACATGATCACCAATGCTTATTATCCATTGTCTTGTACTTCCAGTGAATTATATTGTTGGGATGTTCACAATACGTCTACCTGTGTATTCGGACAAGAGACATCATACTTCTGAGGCTGGATGGTAGAATACTGACACTACTAAACCTTGTATCTTCTCACCTGATACGTTAGAACAGCTTACAGGTACAAAATAATCACTGTGGAGATCTGTTGTACGTAGACATCTTCATCTTCATTCTGGGACATTCAGAAGTTGAGGGAAATGTACATGCTGATAAACTTGCCGGCTATGCATTCACTGCAGATGGCCAGCCCATCCTTAACATCCTTGGAGACTTGTCCGGAGTGCAAGGATGATACCCCAACAGATAACTAACAAACAGGTAGGAAATCCACCTCCTACATGAGAAGTGCCAGGTATGAATCCAGTGACTCATCATGTAGCAGATCCTTTACAGAATGGCACTCACATCACAACCACCACAACCATTCTTGGCCCTTTGATAGTTCTTTTGCCTTGACCACAAGTAGTCTATGGAAGTCATGGTAGTAAGTAAAGCAATAACATGGATCAATACACAGACCTTCACTCGGGCGTGTTTCCTTTGTGACTCAATGGGTATGCTCAGGAAGATAGAGATGGGTTTAGTCCGGTTGGTATTTTATGGGCGGTTATAGCCGGCAAAGATTAGTTTAATTTTTGTGCCAGGGAAATGAGCAGGCTGACAGGTTTCGGGTGTAGGGCTACTGTGGAGGGCGGATGAGCTCATAGACCTGGCTGATATACTAAATGCTCTACTAGAAGTGAGATTTTTGTGACAACCAAGGAATGATTGAATCTACAACCATGGTCAGACTGCGCCAACAACAAGTTAAAAGAGGTGCGGCCAGACAAGAACACTATGCAAGAAGCCAAAGAAGATTAATAAACCAACTCAGAATTGGTGTCGTTAGCCGCTACACGCTGCGGGATTTGCTGAGGAGGGGACCCAAGCACTTCTGGACTGAATGGTTTGATGTGCAATGAGGATAATCAGTCGACTAACTGACTAACATAGTTCTCCTGTCTCATACACATGTTCTTGCCCCAGGTGTCTTCAATGTCCTGTGTCCATCTTGATGCTGGACAACCCCTGACTCCATCACTGTCCTCCTCCAGCCACTGAGGCCAAAGCATGTCAATTTCTGAGACACGATACTGTTTATGAGCAGGTTTTCTTCAGTGTTCAGATCTTGTACAATGTCAGTATTTTTCCTCTTTGTGCTATGGAGCGGTATAACTCCATTTTACAAGCAATCATCTGTCAAGGAGCAGCTGGCCTAGTGGCTAAGAAGGCCAAGTTCCTCAGGCTCAATACCCTCCTCCCATCCTGCAAGGTACTATAGGCAGTAGATCTATCAAGACAGACAGGGGTGCTAGTATCTACACATTATATAACTTTTAAAAAAGTTAATTGCATGTCATTTACAGGACTTGGCAGTCAACTCCATCATTTTTTGGCTGTTCATGATTCCTGGGCAAGTTTACATTCAGTAGTTTGCCATTGCTTTCTGAACTACCGGCGCTCATACTATTTCATAAAAAATTAACGTAAGGCGGTCTGCTGCCAAATTGCTTACAGCTGTGTTTCGAACGCGGGTATGCAGGATTACAAACTTTGCCATTAACTGCTTCGCCACAGATCCGGCATACAATTACCAGTGTATACATGCCAGTTCTACATTCATGACTGTTCTAACAATGTATAAATGCCAGTTCTACATTCATGACTGTTCTAACAATGTATAAATGCCAGTTCTACATTCATGACTGTTCTAACAATGTATAAATGCCAGTTCTACATTCATGACTGTTCTAACAATGTATAAATGCCAGTTCTACATTCATGACTGTTCTAACAATGTATAAATGCCAGTTCTACATTCATGACTGTTCTAACAATCTATAAATGTCAGTTCTACATTCATCACTGTTCTAACAATCTATAAATGTCAGTTCTACATTCATCACTGTTCTAACAATCTATAAATGTCAGTTCTACATTCATCACTGTTCTAACAATCTATAAATGTCAGTTCTACATTCATCACTGTTCTAACAATCTATAAATGTCAGTTCTACATTCATGACTGTTCTAACAATCTATAAATGTCAGTTCTACATTCATCACTGTTCTAACAATCTATAAATGTCAGTTCTACATTCATCACTGTTCTAACAATCTATAAATGTCAGTTCTACATTCATCACTGTTCTAACAATCTATAAATGTCAGTTCTACATTCATCACTGTTCTAACAATCTATAAATGTCAGTTCTACATTCATGACTGTTCTAACAATCTATAAATGTCAGTTCTACATTCATGACTTCTAACAGTGTATACATGTCAGTTCTACATTCATGACTGTTCTAACAATCTATAAATGTCAGTTCTACATTCATGACTGTTCTAACAGAATGTTTATATTTGCATCCCTTGTGGGGTTTTTCCTGGTTCCTGTAGTTGACAGTGCATAAATGTCAGCTCTCTACATGTGTGACTGTTCTTACAGAATGTTTATATTTGCATACCTTACAGGGTTTGTCCTGGTTCCTGTAGTTGACAGTGCAGCAAATGTGGTTCAAGCCGTTCCAATCCAGATTTCTGAAGGAGATCCAAACACCACGGTAACCAGCTGAAACCCACCATTAATCCCACTTTGGGATGCATACCGTCCCACAGTTTTGTCCTTGTCCCAGTATCACTATACTCAGTCTTCAGGTTAAGCCGAGATATGGAATTGGTATTTGTTTGCATGAGAAACAAATATACAGGATTGATAAGCACTCATACAAGTGGAGGGGGAAAGTAGAGATTGGAGGGCCTGGTTACAGTTAGTTGCATATCCTTTACAGGACCTCGCAGTCAGCCCCAGCATATTTTAGCTGTTTGTAATTGGTTGAATTAAGATTATTTCAAGATCGCGTTAATATAAGAACCGATTACTTGATGTTGTTTTTCCCTTCATACTGTACGGTTCCGTACGTCTCACCCTTCTAAAATTCAATTTATAAAGTAAGTAGACCCACAAATCATGCTTTATCTGGACATCTAAACTTGTTTTAGTATGTGCTATTAAATTTAGCTTCCATTATTACATATACTGTGTAGGGGCTGGGGCAGGATTTTTGGGTAGGAAATACGAAAGGGGGGGAATGATGTTCTGAAAATATGGTGAAGGGGGGCATGGGCCACATTTTTAGGTAGGAATAGGAAATACGAAAGGGGGGGGGGGGGGGAAATGACATTCTGAAAATATGGTGAAGGGGGGCACGGACCAAAAAGGTTGAGAACCACTGATATAGACACTCGATTGTTCCAAGAAGAGCGGAAAGTGGCAGACGTTCAAGCGTACAGGGAGGAGAATTAAAGACAGAGATGAGTAATATGGAGAGGAGCATGCTACAGGAGATAGCAAAATATAGGACAGCTTGGGGTGAGCAGTTTGAGGGGCTATGTTCCAATGGTGGATAGGGGGCATAGGAAGAAGAGGAGGAATTTAAGATAAGGGAAGTCACAAGTGATGCTTATGGATTTGTTGTTGATTTATTGTTTCAAATTGACCATGTGATGTTTTGTATCAGATTGTTTCCTATGCATTTCCTCTGTTTGTGGGATGTTGTTCTGAATGTGTCCCCATGTTGGCAGAGACCCAAGAAGATGTTCATGTGTGTGGCTGCTGGATGCAGGAAGACATTCAAGAAGGCTTCAAAGCTGAAGGTGCATCAGATGCTGCACACAGGAGAGAGACCATTTAAGGTGACATCTACTAATCATTTGTGTGAAACAGCGCCATACAGGTCACCTCATCTTATAAAGAATGTATCTGGGTGTTTCAAATGCTGTAGTATTGATAGTATCTGTTGTGTGATGATGTTGTTACTGTATCTGTAGAAATGACAGTATCTGTTGTGTGATAGTGTTGTTACAGTATGTGTAGAAATTACAGTATCTTTTATGTGATGATGATGTTGCTGTATCTGTAGAAATGACAGTATCTGTTGTGTAATTGTGTTGTTACAGTATCTGATGTGTGATGGTGTTGTTACTATATCTGTAGAAATGACAGTATATGTTATATGATGGTGTTGTTACTATATCTGTAGAAATGACAGTATATGTTATATGATGGTGTTGTTACTATATCTTTAGACATGACAGTATATGTTATATGATGGTGTTGTTACTATATCTGTAGAAATGACAGTATCTGTTGTCTGAAGGTGTTGTTACTGTATCTGTAGAAATGACAGTATATGTTTATGATGGTGTTGTTGCTGTATCTGTAGAAATGGCAGTATCTGTTGTATGATAGTGTTGTTACTATATCTGTAGAAATGACAGTACCTGTTGTATGATAGTGTTGTTACTGTATCTGTAGAAATGACAGTATCTGTTGTATGATAGTGTTGTTACTGTATCTGTAGAAATGACAGTACCTGTTGTATGATGGTGTTGTTACTGTATCTGTAGAAATGACAGTACCTGTTGTATGATGGTGTTGTTACTGCATTTGTAGAAATGACAGTATCTGTTGTGTGATGGTGTTGTTACTGCATCTGTAGAAATGACAGTATCTGTTGTGTGATGGTGTTGTTACTGTATCTGTAGAAATGACAGTATCTGTTGTATGATAGTGTTGTTACTGTATCTGTAGAAATGACAGTATCTGTTGTATGATAGTGTTGTTACTGTATCTGTAGAAATGAAGTATCTGTTGTATGATAGTGTTGTTGCTGTATCTGTAGAAATGACAGTAACTGTTGTGTGATAGTGTTGTTACTGTATCTGTAGAAATGACAGTAACTGTTGTGTGATGGTGTTGTTACTGTATCTGTAGAAATGACAGTAACTGTTGTGTGATGGTGTTGTTACTGTATCTGTAGAAATGACAGTATCTGTTGTATGATGGTGTTGTTACTGTATCTGTAGAAATGACAGTATCTGTTGTATGATGGTGTTGTTACTGTATCTGTAGAAATGAAAGTATCTGTTGTATGATGGTGGTGTTACTGTATCTGTAGAAATGACAGTATCTGTTGTGTGATGGTGTTGTTACTGTATCTGTAGAAATGACAGCATATGTTGTATGATGGTGTTGTTACTGTATCTGTAGAAATGACAGTTGTCCAGCTGCCAGACTGTCAAAGTTAGTTGCATATCCTTCACAAGACAAGTCCACATGATCACATACTCCAGGACAGCCCAAAATATGACATATCTAGGCAAACCTTCTAGCCTAGAGAAACCACAGTGGAAGATAAACTATATGGATCACTGAGTGGGCTACAAAAAGACATTCATACAAGAGACAACATTACAGATATAGACACATTTCACATGAACAATCGAAGTAGAAACTCCAGAATTTAGTTGCTGTGTGATTTGCTAGGCAAGTTTAGTTCAGTAGTTTGCTATTGATTTGTAACAGTTGCCATTTTGTGTTTGTAAATGGAAGATGTTTAAGAGGAATAATACAGTTGTTATCTCATCCCCTAGTTTACGTGAGCCGACTTTCTAGGTCTGCTGCAGTTTCACGGGACGTTGTGTTGCCAGACTGATCATGTGCCAGTGTCAAGCTAGGGTCCCGCCCCAATGTCAAGCTGGGGTCCTGTCCCAATGTCAAGCTGGGGTCCCGCCCCAATGTCAAGCTAGGGTCCCGCCCCAATGTCAAGCTGGGGTCCTGTACCAATGTCAAGCTGGGGTCCTGTACCAATGTCAAGCTGGGGTCCTGTACCAATGTCAAGCTGGGGTCCTGTCCCAATGTCAAGCTGGGGTCCTGTACCAATGTCAAGCTGGGGTCCTGTACCAATGTCAAGCTGGGGTCCCGCCCCAATGTCAAGCTGTGGTCCTGTACCAATGTCAAGCTGGGGTCCTGTCCCAATGTCAAGCTAGGGTCCTACCCCAATGTCAAGCTAGGGTCCTGTCCCAATGTCAAGCTAGGGTCCTGTCCCAATGTCAAGCTAGGGTCCTGTCCCAATGTCAAGCTAGGGTCCTGTCCCAACTGCAAGCCCATTGAAAGATGAAATGCAGAAGAAAAAGAAGGCATGAAGATGTCTGAAGCACAGGAGCAGGTGGAGCATCGAGAGCTTCTAGCAGACTGGGATGAGGGTGAGTGTCTGCACTGGACTTGCTTGCTACATGGCGATCTCACTTGGAGGCCACATCAGGGTGGGTGTCTGCACTGGACTTGCTTGCTACATGGCGATCTCACTTGGAGGCCACATCAGGGTGGGTGTCTGCACTGGACTTGCTTGCTACATGGCGATCTCACTTGGAGGCCACATCAGGGTGGGTGTCTGCACTGGACTTGCTTGCTACATGGCGATCTCACTTGGAGGCCACATCAGGGTGGGTGTCTGCACTGGACTTGCTTGCTACATGGCGATCTCACTTGGAGGCCACATCAGGGTGGGTGTCTGCACTGGACTTGCTTGCTACATGGCGATCTCACTTGGAGGCCACATCAGGGTGAGTGTCTGCACTGGACTTGCTTGCTACATGGCGATCTCACTTGGAGGCCACATCAGGGTGGGTGTCTGCACTGGACTTGCTTGCTACATGGCGATCTCACTTGGAGGCCACATCAGGGTGGGTGTCTGCACTGGACTTGCTTGCTACATGGCGATCTCACTTGGAGGCCACATCAGGGTGGATGTCTGCACTGGACTTGCTTGCTACATGGCGATCTCACTTGGAGGCCACATCAGGGTGGGTGTCTGCACAAGACTTGCTTGCTACATGGCGATCTCACTTGGAGGCCACATCAGGGTGGGTGTCTGCACTGGACTTGCTTGCTACATGGCGATCTCACTTGGAGGCCACATCAGGGTGGGTGTCTGCACTGGACTTGCTTGCTACATGGCGATCTCACTTGGAGGCCACATCAGGGTGGATGTCTGCACTGGACTTGCTTGCTACATGGCGATCTCACTTGGAGGCCACATCAGGGTGGATGTCTGCACTGGACTTGCTTGCTACATGGCGATCTCACTTGGAGGCCACATCAGGGTGGATGTCTGCACTGGACTTGCTTGCTACATGGCGATCTCACTTGGAGGCCACATCAGGGTGGATGTCTGCACTGGACTTGCTTGCTACATGGCGATCTCACTTGGAGGCCACATCAGGGTGGATGTCTGCACTGGACTTGCTTGCTACATGGCGATCTCACTTGGAGGCCACATCAGGGTGGATGTCTGCACAAGACTTGCTTGCTACATGGCGATCTCACTTGGAGGCCACATCAGGGTGGATGTCTGCACTGGACTTGCTTGCTACATGGCGATCTCACTTGGAGGCCACATCAGGGTGGATGTCTGCACAAGACTTGCTTGCTACATGGCGATCTCACTTGGAGGCCACATCAGGGTGGGTGTCTGCACTGGACTTGCTTGCTACATGGCGATCTCACTTGGAGGCCACATCAGGGTGGGTGTCTGCACTGGACTTGCTTGCTACATGGCGATCTCACTTGGAGGCCACATCAGGGTGGGTGTCTGCACAAGACTTGCTTGCTACATGGCGATCTCACTTGGAGGCCACATGAGGGTGGATGTCTGCACTGGACTTGCTTGCTACATGGCGATCTCACTTGGAGGCCACATCAGGGTGGGTGTCTGCACTGGACTTGCTTGCTACATGGCGATCTCACTTGGAGGCCACATCAGGGTGGGTGTCTGCACTGGACTTGCTTGCTACATGGCGATCTCACTTGGAGGCCACATCAGGGTGGGTGTCTGCACTGGACTTGCTTGCTACATGGCGATCTCACTTGGAGGCCACATCAGGGTGGATGTCTGCACTGGACTTGCTTGCTACATGGCGATCTCACTTGGAGGCCACATCAGGGTGGATGTCTGCACTGGACTTGCTTGCTACATGGCGATCTCACTTGGAGGCCACATCAGGGTGGGTGTCTGCACTGGACTTGCTTGCTACATGGCGATCTCACTTGGAGGCCACATCAGGGTGAGTGTCTGCACTGGACTTGCTTGCTACATGGCGATCTCACTTGGAGGCCACATGAGGGTGGGTGTCTGCACAGGACTTGCTTGCTAAATGGCGATCTCACTTGGAGGCCACATCAGGGTGGGTGTCTGCACTGGACTTGCTTGCTACATGGCGATCTCACTTGGAGGCCACATGAGGGTGGGTGTCTGCACAGGACTTGCTTGCTAAATGGCGATCTCACTTGGAGGCCACATGAGGGTGGGTGTCTGCACAGGACTTGCTTGCTAAATGGCGATCTCACTTGGAGGCCACATGAGGGTGGGTGTCTGCACAGGACTTGCTTGCTAAATGGCGATCTCACTTGGAGGCCACATCAGGGTGGGTGTCTGCACTGGACTTGCTTGCTACATGGCGATCTCACTTGGAGGCCACATCAGGGTGAGTGTCTGCACTGGACTTGCTTGCTACATGGCGATCTCACTTGGAGGCCACATCAGGGTTTGGACATTGGCAAGAAGCATCGTGGTTGTTGTACACAGTCAACAACTAGGGTTAGAATTAAATTGTAAGAAGACAGAGGTTATGGTCATCTCTAATTAGAATGAAATTCTGCAATGTTAATACATGGGTAAATGGGAATATTCTTAAACAAGTGAATCAGTAGAGCTTTCTCTTAATATCTGATGGCAAAGGTAGCCTTTTGTTAGATGAAAAACGTACTGACCAATTAAAAGATGTCAATTGCAATGAGAAAAAGAGTGATGTGGTTCTACATGGAATTTGTACTTTTGTATGGATGTGAAGTGTGGACAGTGAGCAGACAAGCTGGAAAACATCTAATGGCAGTGGAAATGTGGTTTCTTATGAAGGTGCAAAGAATACCATGGACAGACAGTCAAGATTTTGTGGGCTTGAACTTGGTGACAACTGGCAGGATTGAGGGGATAAGAACAAGGTGAAGGCAGGCAAGTAAATACCTGGATGGCTTGGCCACATGGCATGGTCAAGACATAAACACAGAGCTGATCCATGACTCTGGTGATCGTTTAAGATGGTGAAACAACTGCCCAAGTTTATCGACATAGCACATGATGATGAACAAGCACAGTTGTTTATATAGTTGATGTGGTCTTTTGTCCATTTTGTAGTGAAGGAAGCTTTTATATAAATGAATGATATGGCTTGTAACTTGCTTGTGTGTTGTCTGTTGTATAAATGAATATGACTTGTAACTTGCTTGTGTGTTGTTTGTTGTAGTGTAGTTTGCTGGGATGTGAGTGGGCTTTCACCACGTCCAACAAGCTCAAGCGACACATGGAATCTCATGAGGGCCGTAAGGATTATGTGGTTTGTAACCTTTATTTCTTGCAGTTTGTTGATTTGTGTGTTTTGTTCATCTTTATGTGTATGTCTCTTGTGGGGAAAAGTGTGTTATGTTGGTGGACAGACATGATCACCAACGCCACACAGCATGGACTATAAGAAGATTAGCAGTACACAAGACAAAAGACTGGACAGACACGATCACCAACGCCACACGGCATGAACTATAAGAAGGGGGGTTGTACAGGAGAAACTGAATAACTATGTATATACATATTTATGTACGCACACGTGTACTTGTATGCACACACACACACACACACACACTTACTCACACTCACACACACACACACACCGTGTGACTAGGGCCCGTAAAAGAAGCAAATAATAGTAACACTAATCTACAATGGATATCATGAGAGCAAATTAAAGGGGAGTTGTTTGCCATGAGACAGATATTAGGTCTTAGCCAGACATGGCTGAGCTACCATACAACAGGAGACGGTACTACCTGCTTTCTCTTAGCTTCCCATGTTGGTGGTGCTCACCTAACCTGATACCCTGCATTGTGTCAACAGCTATAGGCGGAGGACTGCAACTAGGAGGGTACAAGCCTTAAACTGGTGCGAGGAAATGCAGCCTAAAGACTAAATGTCATGATAGGGCAGACCAGGCCCTAAGCCTTGGTTGGCAGTTGGTCTAGGATCGAAGCTCCGACAGGTGGACAGTCAGAGCATTCCTTTGCTTATCTTCTACAGCTGGTCTTGTTTCAGATGTATGGTGTTGCTTTTTCTCTGGAGTAAACTAGGCAGGCCGATAGAGAGATCATGTTACATGGACAACACATGGTCTCTACAATTGCTAAGGGTCAGGTCATTGTTATTTTTCAAAACACAACTCTCACAGAATTACCACGAATGCACCATTTTACTAATTAAAGTTATTATTAAAATATGATACAATCTGGCAGCAAGGTGATTTGTCATTGCCAACTTTGGGCTTTTGATGCGTGATCTTTCTCTCATGGCATCCTTGCGCAAATAACACCTTTTGTTAGTCTTTTCAACTCTTGCGTTAATTGTTGCGTTATTCTTGTTGATCATGTTTAATCTGTGCGCCACGATTAACTCTTTATTGACAAGAACCTAACTTGGCTCTGTCAGCCATCTTGCTCTCGTGTTTCTGTCTCAGGCTGTCTACTGTGCTTGTTGTGATGTTTTGTGTTTGTGTCATCTGCTGTCTGGTGACATTTGAGCTGAACATGTTGCCGGCATGTGATGTACATTTGCACTCTTGTTTCAGTGTGACAAGCCCGGCTGTGGCCATCGATTTACCACCGTCTACAATCTCAACAACCACCGGAAGCTGCACGACCGGCCGTGCACGGAAACCTGCCCAGAAGACGGCTGCAACCAGAAGTTTGCCACCAAGCGGCAGCTGGACCTGCATTTAAGAAATGTCCATGCCTTTGAGGATCGCACTTTTAAGTAGGTTGGCTGTTTGCTTTCTGGTGTTGTTTTTTGCTTTTGTGACAGAATCTCTGTTCACGCCACGAGACGCGTCAGATATGTTGTACTAACCCTGTGTTTTTAGCCCAGCTGGCATTCAGTGTGGATGTTTGGTCAATATCAAGTCAGCCGCCTTTACTTTGCAAGGAGTGTTCTGGTCCCCTTGTAGGCTAGGTCGACCACGTAGGAAACAAACACTGGTGCTAGTTTTTAATAAAATGGTATGAATGCCAGTCATTCAGAAAGCAATGACAAACTACTGAACATAAGCTTGCCAAGAAATCACAAACAGCAACAAAAAAAAACTATAAAGGATATGCAACCAATTGTAACCATGCCCTCAAATTTCAACTTTCACCCTCTACTTCCCAGACAAATATGCTAGGGACCGTGTTCTCAGGGCTTCCTTGCTTTTTGGATCAGTGAAATTTGTAATCAGTCACAAACAGCCAGACAATTCTGGAGTCAAAGTGTAAGGTCCTATAAAGGACTTGCAACAAATTGAACCTGTGATAGACACATCCTCGTTCATAGCGACCATTACAACCCAGGTCCCACCATGTGTGAGACCAACTTCATAGCCCCTCAGTGACCATTATAACCCAGGTCCCACCATAACCCAGGTCCCACCATGTGTGAGACCAACTTCCTAGCCCCTCGGTGACCAGGTACTTTAGCAATCTGGTTTGTCTGGTGTTTCTCCCTGGTTAGGTGTTCAGAGCCAGGGTGGGAGAGGATATCATGGTTCTTGATGTTTGTCTGGTGCTTCTCCCTGATTAGATGTCTGCAGCCAAGGTGTGAGAAGACAGATGTACCTGAGTGATGTTGTCTTGTAGTTCTCCCTGATTAGATGTCCAGAGCCATGGTGTGAGAAGACAGACTTGTACCTCAGTGATGTTAATTATCTTACATTTCTCCCTGGTTAGGTGTCCGGAGCCAGGGTGTGAGAAGACTTTCTTCTCCTCCGGGTGCATGGGTTCTCACATGAAGGTTCATCAGCAGAACCAAGAGGAGCTCAGGTGCAAGGTTCCTGGCTGTGGGAAGGAGTTCACAAAGATGTGTCGACTCAGGCAGCATGAGCGCCTCCACTCTGGGGAGAAACCTTTCATCTGTGATTTTCAGGTGAGCTGGAGTATATCTTTGTTTTTGTGGTCATAGTGTGGTTGTGTGGATGATTGGTTGTATATCCTCTGGGAGTTTCAACTCTGAATGCATTGATGTTCTGAGCAACAAATAGGCCTGAATCTATCCTAGTGAGTCCGGGGGAAAGGCTTATCACCTAACTATTTCTGAAGTAGCACCATCATGAGGCCCAAGCTGCTACAAATCTCTCCTGCCTCCTGCAGGGTGTGCAAGACCAGTACTGAAACTTCCCATCTGTGGAGATGAATGGTGATCCTTGGAATCTTAATCAGATTGTGGACAGAATGCACCATTATCTTGACCAGCAGCAACTTAGTCGTGTTCTTGTGACTGTGAAGGCCCATGTAGTAATACCATTTTTGATAAATAGGTGTTTGCAGTAATATAACATAACATATCCATTATTGTCTCAAAACAAATCCCATACCCGTTCCAACACAGTGATGGGACATTATAGCAGTTGACTAAACATTGATGTCGAAGTTCTGCAAATAATAAACATATTGGCAGCAAACAGTAGCTTTAAGAATCAAGAACCTGTTAGGAACATTTCAGTGTATAAATATGGGCGTCAGACAAGAATGTGTATTGCCTGCTCATTTGTTTTCATTGTACTTATCTCATCATGTTCCTCTTGTACCTTGCAGTGTCGAGGTGAAAGTATAACCAGCGGGAGAGTGCCCTCTTATGGGCTTCATGTATAGATGTTCCCATGGACTCTGTTATTCCCTGCATCCATCGTTTATGTAGTCTGCCTCTTCCTCTGCTTCCCTCTGGTCTGTACATCATTGCTTGTTGTGGTATACTGTTAGTTGGTAACCTACTTGCATGGTCAAACCATTTGACTTGCTGCCTTCTAATAAAATCTAGTGCAGCTACAACCTTCACTTTAGTCCTGATTTCTTCATTTCAGATCTTATCTCTTCTTGATGCATTGAGTATTCTTCTCAGGAATCTCATTTCTGTTGTTGTGATTTTTCTTTTCTCTTTTTCTGTCATTGTCCAGGTTTGGCATTGGTAGCATAGAGTTGGTAGGAAGATTGTGTTGTAAAGTGCTTTCTTAGTAGTTATTGATACATGTTTGTTCTTTAGTATTGTGCTATTTGTCCAGTGAGTTGATTTGCCTTATTGCACCTATTTTCAATCTCGTCTTCTGATTTTCCAGTTGATGATATTATACTTCCTAGGTACTTGAAACTCTTTACTTGTTTCAATGGATGTTCGTTTAGGTGAATCGTTGTTTTATCTTCTTTAGCTATAGTCAATACCTCTATTTTACTTATACCAATTTTAATGTTATAGTCCCTTTAGACTATTCACATGGTCTTGTAATTCAGCTTCTGATTTTGCTATTAGTGCTTGGTCGTCCACAAACAGGAGTTCTCTAATGGTTAGATTTGCAGATGGTTCTTCTTCCCTGTTCTCGTCATGCGGTGTTCTTGTGGTCTCTGTTTGGCTTGTTTCTTTCATTGTACAGTGAGCATAATTTGGAATCTTAAGAAAATATGCCATGGATCCTGGTTGGTGGATATAATATACATTGCTTACGTTATGCTGATGACACAGTTTTGAAAGCAGGAACTACAGGAAATGATAGATACAGAGGTTGTAGAAAGTGAGAAAAAAAATGTATCTTAGCTTGAATAATAGGAAGACAAATATAATGATGATATCAAAGCAACAGATTGTGCCTAAATGTGCAATTAAAGAAAATGGTGTTATTTTGGAGCAAGTGCAGAAATTTAAATATCTAGACACATGGATAATATCAGATGGAAGATGCATTACAGAGATACAGGACAAGTAGAAACTGCATTTTTTATGTAGAACATATTGCAATAAATATTTGTCATTGGAAGTTAGAAAAATAATTCTTGCATGTTACATAGAACCAGTTCTAACATATGGTTGTGAATCATGGACAGTTAGTTAGTCAAAAAGCAAAAACCAAGCTATGGAGTCTGTGCTTTGTGCAAAGCTTTCGGCAGACTGCCCTGTAGGAAGAGACCAAGCCTTATGGGATAAACCCCAGTACAATAAAGTCCATCCTCTGGCCTTAAAGTGCACTGGGCATCCGCTGCTAGGTCCATATTTGTAGAGACCAATTGTCACTCTGTGGGTGATGTCAGGGTCAGGCCAGATTTCTTCAGTTTGCTATCCTAAACTTGAGAAATACAACCACACATGGCATGTTCCATGCATTATAGCCAGTCACACTTGCTGTGTTGTTTGACACAGAAAGGTTACATAAACAAATAAAAACCACATGTGTGATCTCTGGGAAGAGAATGCTCCACCTATGGAGCTATCTGTGTGCTGTATCATCAAATTAAGCCACTGATGTTTGTGTGCAGCTGATTTTCTGCCTGTGTTTTCGTCTCCAGGGCTGCACTTGGGCATTTGCCACGGCCAGCAAGCTAAAGCGACATCAGACCAAACACACAGGCTTGCGAAAGTGGGTGTGTGATGTGTGCAAGAAACAGTTCCACAGATCGGAACATTTGAAGGGTCACCTGGTGACACACAGCGGGGATAGGCCTTTTATTTGTCCTGTCGAAGGTGAGTGCTTGCTGCCATCTCCAGACTGTTGTCCTCATTGGTTATGTTCTTCTGTTACCTCATACATGCTGAGACATACGTGTTGCATTGCATCTGTTTACAGTGAAGTTGTGTTTGGTCAACATATCTTACTTCCTCTAAGCTGGATACAGACCTCTATGCTAGAAATGGATATCTCTAACTCCTTGCTAGAGATGGATAACTGATATCCATTATAGTTGTAGATAATTACCTCCATGTTAGGTGTGGATAACCCTACCTCCAGTCAGAGTTGTTTGTCATGCATGTGTGTAAGAGAGTACATGTTTTTGTGTGTGAGAGAGAGAGAGAGAGAGAACGAACGAACAATCTTTGTTTCAAAGGGTTAATAATTAGGCACGCAGGCCCGCCTGACATTCTGCCCTTATATCTACCCTCTCATATGTTATTTCATTCATACATCACTTATGACGCTAATCTTAGACAACAAAGAACAATATGCATTTAAATGCATAGCAAATATTCAATAAAACATGACTCACTAAGGCAATTTTTAGCATGGCCATTATTAATACCTAAGGTAGGCGTAACGTACCATACATATGGGAATGTTTATTATACTAGTTGTTGTTTGAGATAATTTTTATTATTTTTTTTTAGATTCCATGTAGTCTGTACTGAGATAGTGTTCAAACACGTTGCGACTGTATGTATAGTGATTGGTGGTATCTTTGATTTCTTGTGGAAGATTGTTCCACAACTGAGCGGCAGAGTACGCTAAGCTTGTTTTATATAAGTCTATCCTAGGTTTCAAGACATGAAGAATGTTTAGTCGTTCGCTATGTCTTGCATTATATTTAAACAATGGCCAAGAGAAACAGAAAGTGAGAGAGGCGACACAAACAACTATTTGACAGTTGACAACTGTTGCTGACATGACACACTCTAAATACTGATGGTTGGTGTCACTGCAGGCTGTGGGAACACCTTTACTGCCAAGAGCAGCCTCTATGTACACCTGAAGAAGCACGATGAGTCTGGCAAGACCATTGTCTACCATTGCCCCATGGAGAAATGTGAGAAGCACTACGCCAACAAGGCCAGCCTCCGGCAGCACATCCTGGTCAAACACTGCAACATGCCACAGAGTGAGTGTCACTGTTTGTCTTGTCCTCCTTTGTCACGTTTGTTTTCTGTGTCACATGATTGTGGGACAACTGCAACATGTCGTAGAGTGATTGCTGCTATTTGTCTTGTCATATTTGTTTTCTGTGTCACATGATTGTAGGAAAACTAACTTTTCACAGAGTGTTGCTGTTTGTCTGTCATTTGTTGTCATGTTTGTTTGTTTGTTTGTTTTCTGTCTCACGTGATTGTAGGAAAACTGCAACTTGTCACAGAGTGACTGTCTCTGTTTGTCTTGTCCTTTCTTGTCATGCGTCTTTGTTAGTTTTCTGGGTCATGTGATTGTAGGAGACAGCAATATGCCAAGAGTGAGTGTCACTTTTTGTCTTGTCATTTGTTATCTGAAAGATAGCCCACACTTACATGTTTGTTCACTTGATTGTAGGAAAACACTGCAGATTGCCACAAAATAAGTCCAACTGTTTGCTCTTTGTTATCTTGTCATCTTCGTAGAAGGTCCCTTGTGGGCCCACATTAACAATCCCTTTGCATTCGGCTGTGATTGGCTGCTATCCTGGCAAAGTTTTACAAATTTGGAAACTTATCCACAATAGAATGTTATTCATGTGCCTATGGAAACCCAGGGGAAACCACAACATTCAGTGCACCAAAATGAATTTATGGGCTGTCACCAAAAACAGATGTGTGATGGAGTGACGTGGTTTAAAAGCAAAAAAGTCTGTGGACTGAATGGCCAGAGATGACATTATTTTGTTGTATGATTTGTGAATTATCAATGTGTTGGTACTTTTATTTCATAGTTTTGTTACTCTTGATAAATCCAACATTTGTAAACATTTGTCATGTGAGAGTGATTTCCCCTGTATGTCTAGAAGGCGCTGCAGATGGGAGCCATGGGGTGGTGAGCTGGCTGAGTCTGCTGGGCTCTGGAGATGCCAACACCGACATCAACTTGGGCCAGGAGTCTTACACTGAAGGTATGGCTCACATCGTTTCTTCTTCTTCTTCTTCTTTTCATTTACATAGAATCCGCCTGCATTTACAATTTTGTTCCCAACATAAATTTCCCTGTCTTCTGCAGTGATGCAGTTCTTCTTGATGATTGTCTTGTTCTTCTGTAGTTAATCATTTATCTTTGTGAATAATCCTCAGAGTGGTAGTCTTTGCTGTCCATGGGATTTTTAGCATTCTACAAAGAAACCACATCTTTTTGGGCACCAGGTTTTTTTTCTACTGTTATTCAGTAGGCAGAGGCTGACCAAGAGAAATTATACTGGATGATTGAGACGGTGGCATGGAGGAATATTATCAGCAGTTGATCCAGAAGACCGAAATTTTCGGAGAAACATTAATGCCTATGCCACTTGATTATGATGTTAATTCATTGTCCATGATTGACATGCGTACAGTAGTATGGACAGATGTTATCCTAAAATGTGTTTTCTGACATTTATGAACAGAAATATCTTATACAGAATGAGTTGAGTTGAGTCAAGAACCGACATCACTGCACTCAGGACATTCCCATACGTGCTCAGTCCCCTCGTTCAACAGCCAGCGAAGAGTTATACTACTAATCGTTCCCACCGCTATTATACAGAATGTTGTCGTCTGATGGAATGCTGCCTTCGCTTTGATTATTCTGCATGTTATCTGTGTATTACTTTTCAATCCCGAAGATGAATAAACAATGTAATGAAAGTAGTAACACTGGGGATGTCCTTTGATGTGAAATATATGTGAGGTAACTCATCATCATCATTTGTCATGCCGTGAAGCATGGGTGGTCATGCATCACCATCTCACATGTTCATCAAAGTCTTGGGTGAGCTCTGTGAGACCTATACTCTGTGCCGATGTGCTTGAAGTTTATGGTGTCTGTTCTGTGCCAGAATATCCTGGCCTGCTGATTTCTGCCAAACGTGTTGATGTTCTCGCTCTCTGGCCTGTCATCTTCTTGTCATTTACTGCAATTCAGGGATTTCCATGGCGAAGTGGTTACGCCACTCACCTCGGGCTCTGAAGGTTGTAGGTTCACTTCTGGACTGTCATTCGTTTCATGGGTACAGTTCTAACTTTTAGAAAATATGCTTGCTTATCACCATAAAGAAGAACGTATTGGAGAACATCGTGACAGCTAGAAAGATCAGTGGGAGAAGTAACAGAAGCAAACCAAGAGAAATTATGCTGGATGGACTGAGACAATGGCATGGAGGAACTTCATCAAGAAAAGTTGAACCAGACCACCGACGACGGAGATCTATGCAAGATATGATGACCATAATTAACATAAATATTTGCGTTGTTCTTTGACATTGTTTGTGGTTACAGTTGATTACACATTTCTCCACAGATTTAGGTCAGGCATCATTGACACCAGGTCAAGATCCCATGTTGCCAACAGACTTTCTTACAGGAGGTATGTTTCTTGTATTCATATCTGTTGACACTGTCCATTGCCTGTCTGCTAAACACATATGTAATAAACTAACACAGGTTGCATGGCCTTTACAGGATATCGCAGTCAACCCCGGCATTTGTTGCCTGTTTGCGATGTACAAGGCAGTGTTTGTTCAGTAGATTCCCGTGAATAGTGCTAAAGGTTCAAAGAGATGGTCCTGTCTGTGAAAAGGCGCATGTTGCCAAGCGACATCCAGGGGTCTAACATAATTTTAAACATTTCAAACTTCATAACACAATATGGCTCATCAACAATAGTCGCCAACTGCAGGTGTAGAAGCCAACGAACGAAATGACAGAGTCCACACCGAAGAACGTCGGTTATTACGCCGTTTATTATCGCAGCGCAGGCCTACTGTAATCATAATGAGAATAATAATAATAAATAATTACATATTGATACTGATCCTGTTGTGGCCAGGAGGGGCAGTATCCTTAGTATACATAAAATTGCTCATATGTTACTGGCCATCTCTGCTCGTCCTTCTGTCCATCTTCTAAATTCTTCCTGCCGTTTCAGACATAGCGTTTTCTGCATTCGCCTGTGTGTTTGCTAATGCTTCTATGAACGTTGTCCTCCTTGATCCTCTCGCCAATTTCCAGGCATACTTCAATCACTAATGCGATATCCAGCCAATATTAAGCCGACCGAATCACACAAGTTGCTGCCTTTGAAAACGTCCCAAGTTTGTCTGTTGTTTCTATTGACATTGCCGTGTGACAATTCTGTGTTGTCACGTCATTTCTTCGCATTATTAGCGTTTCTGTTCTGGGATTCTTTGACCTATCTAATTTACGTCATTATGTCGCACTTGCTCCTTGGCACATGTGAAAGTCCAAATCTCTTTCTGTACTTTGCCAAAACAAAAACACACACACTTCAAATATCACAATTTACAGCGGAAAATAGCTTTTTCCGCAGCTGATATCTCATACCATCAAGGTCAACACAAAACAGTCTGCCAAACGTGTTGATGTTCTCGTTCTCTGGCCTGTCATCGTCTTGTCATTTACTGTAACTTCTAACTTCAGTGTCAGTACAGAGGACAAGGCACAAAGCGTTGAGCAAGTTAATGGAGGGCAAGTGACAGAGACTAGTGATGAACATTTGGAAATAACTGCATACGAGCATATTTGATGCTTGTTTTTAGCTTGGTTTTAGAAATTGTTTTTAGCTCTTTAAAAATAACTATTTGATAAGTGTCCTTTTACTATTTCAGTCTCTTGTTTTGTCTTTCTTTCATTTGGATTGTTGTTTTAGAGTTTCATTATTCTATTACTTGTTTCTTTATGAACTTAATGCAGACCTATCATAAATGGCTAAAATTATCATCAAAATGCAGCCAAAACACCGAGCAAACTTATCAAATACATCAGAAGGAGGCAGTCGTGTATTTTGACCGTAGTGTGAGAAAACACTGAAACATATTGTGACAACACGCTATTTTAACTTTTTTTAAAGGGGGCTGAGTGGTCTCGAGGTATGGTGTCTGCCTCGAGTACTGGAGGTCCCGGGTTTAGGCCCCGGTGAGGGCCGGGATTTATTTTAAAAATTCACTTGGACTTCCAGTAATAAAATTTCCCCTGGTCTCTGGGTAGTGAGATCGGACGCCCGTGTGTATTGTTGCGCACGTAAAAAATGCCTTGGCAGTTGGAAATCGAAAAAGAGTAGCCTAACGGCGCTGCCCGGGCAAAATTTCGAGTTAAAAATCTACCCAAGTATTTCAGGATCCTCGCCGATACAATGGAGTTCGTGCATTGAGCTGAGTTTCTCCACACTCAGATTTGAGTTAGGAGGAAAACGGAGCATTTATGGATTAAACCGTGTGCCATGCTGTTGATCCAGCGACTAAACTAAACTAACCTAAACTAAACAAAACAGTCTGCTTCCAAGTAGCCCGTTGCTGATTTTGAACCGCAACTCGGTATGTCAAGGATTGATGAAATTGCGTTTCATTATCCCCTAAGTCACATATTCTGGTTAAACACGTACACAGCTACAAAATTATTATCTACAGCTTGGAGCTATAATTACATATGGGAGTCTCCGTGGCAAAGTGATCAAGCCGTTTGACTCGGGCTCCAAAGGTTGTGGGTTCGATTCCGGGCCGTGTCCTTCGGTTCACGGGTGAAATTTTTTTGAGACTCCTGTGCGTCGTCGCTAGAGCTACGGAGTTTGTGCGACGCTTTCTGCGCAGCAGAAAGAGACCGAGCCTTATGGAATAAAACCCGGTGCAATGAAGTCGGACCCTGTCGACTTTCAAACTATAATTACATAACAAAACTTCTGGGCAAGATCCCATGGTGAGCCAGTTTGTTCTCAACATAATGACTGCTTGTGGCACATAATTTAGTGTTAGAATAGAGATGTATGGACAGAGATGAGTGTACATAGTGCTTCATGGCTTGATTATTTGCACCAGTGTCGGTTTTAACTATAGCTGACTACAACAACTTTAAGCTGGGGGTCTGGGATCCGTGACATTCCCGTGTGGCATCATCCTTTTGTCTGTCTGTCCCTCCTGCCTAAACCCTTTCTTTTCCCCTTCTGTCTCTGTCTGTCTCTTTCTCTCTCTCTCTCTCTCTCTTTCTCTCTCTCTCTCTCTCTGTCTCCCTTTCCCCCTTCTCTGTCTCTCTCTCTCTCTCTCTTTTTCTCTCTCTCTCACACTCTCTCTCTCTCTCTCTCTCTCTCTCTCTCTCTCTCTCTCTTTTTCTCTCTCTCTCTCTCTCTTTTTCTCTCTCTCACTCTCTCTCTCTCTCACACACTCTCTCTCTCTCTCTCACTCTCTCTCTCTCTCTCTCTCTCTCTCTCTCTCTCTCTCTCTCTCACTCACACACCAAGCACATCATGTCCAGCACACCCTATAAAAGAAGAGATTACCTGGAGAGAACCTTGAGAACCTGTTGAAGAAAGTGGGTACATGTTGCTAGGACCCCTGTGCTAGGACCCCTGTTGAAGAAAGTGGGTACATGTGTTGCTAGGACCCCTGTGCTCATGTTTGTTGACATGTTCAATGTTTTCATTGTTCATTTAAAACCAAAGTATGCAATGTTATTGCTGAGGGACAAATTATTACTTACCCCTGTTGCGTCATGTGTCATCATTAATCTGCCATCAGTAATCTATTATCAGTAATTTACCATTGATAATGTAACATTGGTAATCTATCACAACACATTTTCCGTCATGACAGATCAAGCCTTATTGAACTCCTCGGGCGAGACTCTCCCGGATCACCAAAGTTGCCCTGGTCTCATGTCACAGCTGATGATGTCCGCCGGCGCCGGCGTCACACTGACTGGCCCAGAAGTTACTCCTTCCTTGGCAGCCAGAGCCTCTGAGGTGTCCGTGCAGCCTCAGCAGCAGCAGCATATGTTTATTGATGACTCCATGGACCAGCAGTTGCTGGAAGCTGGTGAAATCCTCCAGGTAGGGCTGTTGTCTGTCTGGTTGTTGTGGTCATCATCATCATCCAGTACCTTGCCGGTTGGCATGGGCAATCATGTGTCTCCACAAATTGCGATCTCATGGATCAATTTGTGTGTTGACACCCTTCCTTGCCATGACATAAGACTTCAAGAATCTTGTCATGCTGTCTTCCTCTATCTCTCTTTCCACAAATCTTTCCGGTTGTCACATGTTTCAGTTTTTGACTTCTCATAATGTGGCCAAAAAATTGTGACTGTTTCTTTCTGATGTTTGTGATAAGTTATCTTTGTGACTTAGCCTCCCTCAAAATGTTCAGATTACTCATTTTGGCTGTTCAATTAATTTTAGCATTCTTCTATAAAACCACATCTCTAAGGCTTCCAGGGATTTTTTCACCTGTTTACTAATTGTCCAGGTTTCTCTGCCATATGTTAAAATTGGTTCTATATAATATGCAGTAACTCTTTTTCTAACTTTTAAGGATAAGGACTTATTGCACAAATGTTCTTCATTTGATAGAATGCAATTTTTATTTGTGCCATTCTGTTCTTTTTCTTAGTGATGCATTTTCCATGTGATGTTATCCATGCACCTAGACATCTGAATTTCTGCAATTGCCCCCAAATAACGTTCTTGACTTCAACTGCACATTTAGACACAATCTGTTTCTTTGATATCACCATGACTTCTGTCTTTCTATTATTCAAACTGAGACCCATTTTTTCACTTTTTACAACCACTGATATTTCCTGTAGTTTTTGTGTGTGACTTGTTGCTATGAAGATAGTTGTGGTCATCATTATTTACAAGAAGATTCAGATAGTCTAGGGGCCATGGGAGCCCGGTGGCTGTCTTGCAGGCCTGCCAGTCTATCGATCATGTGTTCAGATTGCCATCATGGTGGATGTTGTAACAATTGACCTGGGCTTTCAGGGCGGCCTGGCCTAAATAAGGGTCTGGGGAAGTACAGGTGACTGGCGGGACATTGCCACATCAGCCATCCAGGATGTGTGGTCTATACATATGTGGGGTCAACACCATATACCCAGCATGTGTGGGAAAGGCTCCTGCACTTGTGTACAGACAGTCATACTAGGTCACTGCTTCATTAGCTGAGGTGAGCAGTTCCCTTCTTTTACACCAGTTCTCCTTCCCAGACAATTCTGACAGTTTCAGTTTTCCGGGACTTATTTTATGATAGTGGATCATGCACATCAGGCATTGTTCTCAGGGAAACCAGAGTTGAGTAGACATGAATGTGGCTAGGGATAGAACTACCATAGTTGGAACTGAAGGGGTGTCAGAGAACCATATCTGTTTCTTTATTTCTGTTCTTTGATTTCTGTCTCTGCTTGTCCGTCCTCTCTCTCTCTCTCTCTCTCTCTCTCTCTCTCTCTCTCTCTCTCTCTCTCTCTCTCCTCTCTCTCTCTCTCTCTCTCTCTCTCTCTCTCTCTCTCTCTCTCTCTCCTTCCCTCCATCTCTCTCTCTCTCTCTCTCTCTCTCTCTCTCCTTCCCTCCATCTCTCTCTCTCTCCCCTTCCCTCCCTCCCTCTCTATCTCTCTCTATCTCTCTCTCTCTCTCTCTCCTCTCTCTCTCTCTCTCTCTCTCTCTCTCTCTCTCTCTCTCTGTGTCTCCTGTCCCAGTCTTTGTCTGTCTTTCTCTCTCCTGTTCTTTGTCTGTCTGCCTCTCAATTGTATTGTCTGTCTCTTCCTGTCTTTTCTGTTTGCCCCGCTCTTCTGATCTTTTTCTGTCTCTCACTGTCTTTGTCTGTCTGTCAATATCTTTGTCCGTCTCTCTCTCCGTCTTTGTCTTCCTGTCTCTTTCTGTACAAAATTAAATTAAAATGTTTAATATAGGCCACACTTATAACTCTGCTCCTATGTCCTTTTTTACACCAGCTGTGTCATTCATGAGCATAGTTTTCGTGTCGTTAATACCTGATTATGTGTTTTCATGCATTCATCATCATCATGTTATTACTGCTAACCTATACTGTCAGCGTGTATGCAGTATTTGACAGTATGTTTTTGTAACTTGCCACTCCAGCAACAGGAGAGACTGTCATTTGAAGCTGTGGAGCGAGGGAAGAAAAGCCAGATTATGCTAGAGAATATGCTTGGCTCGGCTCGCACGGACCCCAGGAGTAACGATATCCTCAGTCTACGTGCCCTCAAACGGTAATGTCAGTCAAAAGCTGGTGTTGCATCTTACTCTCTCTCTCTGCCTCTCTCTCTCTCTTTCTGCCTCTCTCTTTCTTATTCTTTCTATCTTTGTCTGCTTCTCTTTATCTTGGTCTGCCTCTTTCTGTCTTGGTCTGTCTCTCATTCTATCTTTGTCAGCCTATCTCACTGTCTCTGTCTTTTCTGCCTCTCTCTCACTACCTCTCTATCTTTGTCTGTCTCTCTCTTTGTCTGCCTCTCTCTCTCTATCTTTGTTTGCCTCTCTCTCTATCTTTGTTCAGCCATAACTGGATCACCGCTCGAACTCCGCATGGGCACGTTACCTATAGTTAATGTGACTGAACATAAAACACTAGGGCTTTTAATAGACAGCCATTTGAACTGGAGCTCTCATGTTCACGCTCTTACCAAGAAAATAGCACAAAAAGTTTACCAACCTTGCTAAAATTCAGCACTTCCTGGACGAAAGCACACGAAAAATATTCTATACATGCTATATCCAATCACATCTCGATTACTGTTCCACAGTTTGGGATGGTTGCCCTAAATCTAATTTAAAACGACTATGTTCTCTACAAAACCGCGCTATTCGTCTGGTTTCTGGCATAAAGCACGTTGAAAGTAATATTTTGTACAATCATCTAAGACTTCTACCACTACAAAAGCGCTTCCTTTTCAACAAAGCCAAATTAGTGAATAAAATTATATCTCAAAATACCCCAGAGTATCTTCTGCCGCTGATTCAATCTAATGCAATGACAGCAAGCGCCTAAATTTGTTACATGTCTCAAAGCCTAGATTGGACCTATACAAAACATGTTTCGCCTATTCTGGTGCTCACTTATGGAATGATCTGCCTCCAGATCTGAAAACTCCAATGAGTCCCTACACATTTAACCGAAAACTCTTTCAATACTTAATCCATACCGACTATATGCCACCATAATTCATTTACTGGTATAATTGTTCAGTATAATTGTTCAGTATAATTGTTCATTATAATTGTTTAACTATAATTGTTCTATATATATGTGTGTGCGTGTGGGAGAGAGAGAGAGAGAGAGAAAGAGAGAGAGAAAGAGAAAGTGGGTGTCAGAGAGAGGGAGAGAGTATGTGCGCACGTGCGTGTGTGGAGAGAGTGATTGAGCTAGAAATGGTGGGGGAATGTGTCAGTGCATGCATTCGTACGTGTATGTGTGAGAGTGAGTGAGGGAGTGTGTGCGTGCATGCGTTCATGTGCATGTGTATGTGTATGTGTGAGAGTGTGTGATTGAGAGAGAGTGTGTTTGTGTGTGTGTGTGTGTGTGTGTGAAGGATTGTGTGTTAGAGAGTGAGACAGTGGGAGAGTTGATGTGTTAGTGTGTGTGTGAGCGTGCGCATGCGTGTGAGTGTGTATATGAAAGAATACAGAGAGAGAGAGAGAGAGAGCTGAGCAGATGCATGTCGTGTAACACGCATGTTATGTAACACGCGAATCCATATGTTTGTGCATTCTCATCTGTCATATTATCAGTTAAATACCATTTGATTTTATCATGCATAATATAAACTCATGTTCATTATTGTAGTTTGAGTGAGAGAGTCAGTAAGTGTGAATGAGAGACAGAACGAGTGAGCGTGAGAGTGAATTAGTGAGCGGGAGAGTGAATGAGTGAGCGGGAGAGTGAATGAGTGAGCGGGAGAGTGAATGAGTGAGCGGGAGAGTGAATGAGTGAGCGGGAGAGTGAATGAGTGAGAGTGAATGAGTGAGCGTGAGAGTGAATGAGCGGAAGAGTGAATGTGTGTGTGTGTGTGTGTGTGTGTGAGAGAGAGAGAGAGAGCATCACTATTTTTACGTCACATACATTTTATGTACACATTTTTCTCCATGTTTAACATTTTTATGAGACTGCTCATGACAAGTGTCAGTGTATGTGTGTGAGTAAAGTGTGGGAGTTTGTTCATACTAGTTTCAATACTAACGTGAGACATTTTGTATGTGTCTAGATGTGAGGAAGTGTGAGTGTATGTGGAGGATGTGTGTGAGTGTGGGGATATGTGTGGGTGGGGGTTGTGTGGGTGTGGGTATGCGTTTGGATGGGTTGGGGTGTGTGGGTTTTGGTGGGTAGTGGTATTTGTGGGATGTGTGGATGGATGTGTGGGGGTGAAAGTAGGGGTGTTGGAATGGGTGTGGGGGATGTGTGTATGGGTGGAGGATATGTGTATGGGACGGATGCGGGGATGTGTGTTTATGTGGGTGGAGATGTGTGGATGGTTTGAGGAAGTATGTGTGGGAGGCGGGGTTGTGTGGGTAGGGGATTGTGTTGGGTGGATTGGGGATGCAAGGGCGGGTAGGGAGAAGTGTAAGGTGTGTGGGTTTGAGATATGCGTGTGGTGTGTTGGTGGGGGATGTGTGAATGATGTGTGGGTGGAGGGTATGTTTGTGGTGGTATGGGTGGAGGATAGTGTGTGGTGTGGGGGATGTGTGTGATGGGTGCGGGGAATGTGCGTATGGGTGGGGTGTATGTGTGGGTGAGTAGGGGATTGTGGTGGTTGGGGGAAGTATGTAGTGTGTGGGTGGGAGATGTGTGTGTGTGGATGGGGAATGTGTGGGTGGGGGTGTGTGAGTGGCTTAGGGATGTGTAGGTGGGTGAGGGAGTTGTATGTGTTGGGGTGGGATGTGTAAGTGGGTGGAGGGTGTGTGTGGGTAGGGGTATTGTGATCGAGAGATGTTTGGTTGGGGTGGGTGTGTGGGGGTGCGTAGTGGAGGATGTTTGCGTGAGTGAGTGTCTGTTGGTGGACGGGTAGGGACTGCGTGTGTGGGTGGGGAGAGGTGTGTGGTGTGTTGGTTGGGGATATTGTGTGGGTGAGGTATGTGTGTGTGGGTGGGGGATTTTTGTGGTGTGTGAGTGGGGGTATGTGGGGTGGATGGGTAAGGGTATCTATGTGGGTGTGGGTGGGAATATTGTGTGGTATCTGGGTGGGGGATATGTGTGTGGTGTGTAAGCGGGGATGTGTTGGTGAGGGATGTGTGTGTGTGGTGCGTGGGTTGGGAATAGTGCGTGGTAGGGGGTGTATGTGATGTGCGGGTGGGGGATTGTGTGGTGGAGGATTAGGTTATGGCGTGGGTGGGTGGAAGTTGTATGTGTGGGTGGTGGGGTGTGTGTGAGTGGATTGGGGATGTATGGGTGGTTAGGGAGATGTGTATGTGTGTGTGGGGGGGAACATGTTATTTGGTGGGGATGTGTGTGTATGGTTTGGGGATGTGTGAGTGGATGTGCGATGTGTGGGTTGGTGGGGGATTGTGTGCATGGGTGGGGAATATGTTGTCGATAAAGATGTGGCTGGGGGATGGGTGGTTTGAGGTGTGGGTGGGGAGAGGATGTGTGGGTTAGGATGTGTATGTGGATGGGCGTGGGATGTGTGGGTTGGTGGGGGAATGTTTGTGGGTGGCGAGTGTGTTTTGGTTGGGGGATCAGGTGAGGGCAGTGTGTGCGGGTGGGGGATGTTCGGGAGGGGGATGGGTCGGTTGGTGGGGTATGTATGTGTCCCTTGGTGTGCGTGTTTGTGGGTAGGTGGGGTGTGTATGTGTCCCTTGGTGCGCGTGTGTGTGGGTAGGTGGGCGTGTTGTGTGGGTGGGGTGATGTATGGGTAGGTGGGAGATGGGCCTCATAACATGGTAATTAGCCTTGTTTATGTTTACAACATTCATTTCACAATGTTTATTTTTTTCTTATGTAAATGTATAATGCTCTTGATGAACGAAAGACGAGTGATTGGAAGGGCCGAATGTAAGACGGGCCTGCGCGCCCAATTTGTGACCCTAATAAAGTTGATTTGATTTGATTTGATTTGTTTGCCTCTTTCTCTTCTATACATCCTGTATGACAACTGTAACTGCATGTGTACAGACATCAGCCGCTGCTGACGTTGTGTGAATTATTCGGAGATGATGGACTCACATCACCGGTGAAAGCTGTCTCGTTTCACAGGTCACTTGTGAGTGGGTATCGGTGACCATGTTATCATCCCTGTCTGTACCAAGTATCAGATATGAAACACTCACACTAACTGCTCCACCTGTGACAGGACTGTTGTCACCTTATGCCAAATTCAGTTGTATCTGTCAGTTTCAATATGGCTGTCAAGCTATTGGCATTGCCAGAAAGGAAACAGAGTTATCAGAGATAGTGTTTATCATAGGTAACTTGTGTATGCTTACCTGAGACAATATGTATGGGAGATAACTTGTATGTTTACCAGAGACAAGATTTTTTCAGGTACATTAAAATTTCTGGTTACGTTAGTAGAAACATCACAAATAAGGTGTTAGTCAACCGATTTTAGTTAAATAAACAACACAATGAAGGGAAAAGCATGCAGAATATGTTACTCACGTGATTGTTGCCAGTAATCCATACATGAACTCAAATATTTACGAAATACAGCATATTGTTTGTGATTGCCAGTCATCTATACAGCAATTTACAAACACATTTTCAGAATTATAATCACTTTATTTAAGTCCGACTCACGACTGCTAACACAAAGTAACGATGATCACTGATATCTAGCTCCGATTAATGGTCAACTTCATGCCCTTCAATGTCACTTATATTGAGCCCAGCGAAATCTCGGCTAACACTTGAAGAATCGCCGAAATCCATTTTGAAAAACGAAGCGTAAAAGCCCGAAAACTATAACAAAAAAATCCATTCAAATTCATAGTACGCGCTTGCACATGGCTGCCACGTTGTCAAGCTATCTGCAAAAGCGAAAGTAGCCATCGGAAGTATCGGAAAGACGAGAGATCGCGTTTTTACAATGCATAATAGTAACAGGCGGTTTTGGGACGTTTCGCCCATTAACGGGTCCGGACGGAAATGGACGTTTCACCCGTTAAAGGGTTAACAGAGACAATATTTATGAGAGATAACTTGTTTATGTTTATCAGAGACAATATTTATGGGAGATAACAAGTGTATGTTTACCAGAGAGAATATGTTAATTGTTCTCAGATGGCAGAAGCAGAAAGAAATGGAAGCGGCAAAGTTAAGAGTGAAACTGAATGCCCCAACAGCATCAAGCACCTCATGCCATCTTGTCATGGACGCAGAAGGGGACTACAAGAATATAGTATCCAACAACGTCTCGCTGGCCGGACACCATCTGATCCAGACAGTGATGGTACCTGGTGGTGCTGACAGAGGTGAGATTGGTTTATGTTGATGATGATGTTGGGGGGGGTTTCTGTGACGAAGTATTTATGCCATCTGTGACAAAGTCTTTATGCCATCTTTGACGAAGGCTTCATGCCATCTGTGACGAAGGCTTTATGCCATCTGTGACGAAGGCTTTATGCCATCTGTGATGAAGGCTTTATGCCATCTGTGACAAAGTCTTTATGCCATCTGTGACGAAGGCTTTATGCCATCTGCCTCGTGCCATAAAGATTGTGGGTTCATTTCCAGGCCCTGTCATTCAGGTTCTCAGTTGCAGTTTTGTCGTGGACACTTCAGGTGTTGTCACAGTGGAGTTTGTGCTCCGTGTCATGCTTTCGGCGAGCGGAGTGAGGTTGCGCTATGTGGGGTCAAACGCAGTGCAGTGAAGTTAGTTGTCTTGACCTTTGAACCATGTGTGTTGATGATGTGCTTAAATCTATCCACTTCAGGGACTCGCTGCAGAATGTTGCAGTGAACTAATCCTGCAATTTTAGAGTGAACCCTTTCCAAGAATCATTGGTGTCTCATATCACCCCCCCCCCCCCCCCCTCAGGTAGTGAGATCGGACATTTAGCCTACTCGGATAAGGCTGAAAACAGGAGGCCCTGTGTACCTGTTGTCCATAGCAAAAACATGGGTGTTGAAAATTAACCAGAGTAGGCTATAAAGCCACTGTCCTGGCAAATCTAAGAAATATCTTGCTGTGGGTAGATGAGTTCACTTCCTTGAGTGTAATCTGTCTAGAGGAGGCACACATGCGTGCCGAAGTTGGACACGCTGACCTGGGAGGTGCATGGCTGGGTGTGACGTACTGCCCTAGAAGAAGACACACAGAAACAGAATACGACTTTAAGAACTGGGGAGTCACGGCAGTTTGACTCTAGTATGCATGTACCAGACTTATTCAGATCATGCTGATGAGCTTTCCCAGCAGTGAGTGCTTGCCTGGATGGTGACGGTTTTCTGGTAACGTCACCAGATGCCAACTGGCGGATATTTGAAAAGGACACTGGCAGTCATGAAAGAGACAATATTGCAGATGTAGGCACATTTCAAGCCCACGAAAGAAGAAGAAGAATATTTATGGGATTTACATGTGAAAGTTTTCCAGAGATAATATGTAGCCAGTCTTTTCCACATTTTGGCAACAGTCTGCCTTATGAAACCACTGATGATCAAATGGCAAGACAAGATCCCAGACATTGAAGTCTTAGAAAGAGCGTCCATGCCCAGTATCCACACTCTACTAATGAAGAATCAGATTCGCTGGGCTGGTCACTTGATGCGCATGCCAGATCACAGGCTTCCTAATGAATTTTTTACAGTGAGCTGCACTGTGTAAAGCTCCCAAGGTGGTCAGAGAAAATGCTTTAAAGACACTCTGAAGATATCGCTTAAAGCTTTTGGAATTCATCAGGACACATGGGAGAGTGCTGCCAAAAACCAAAATTATGCAAGGATGTAGTCACTTGTGAAGCAAACAGGACTGCATGAGCTGTGAATAAAAAGGCTGGGGAAAAAAAAGAACTTAGAACTCACGGCTCCAAACTATCAAGCCCACTAGATGCTGTGTAGACTTGCAAAGTGATACTGTAGAAAGTAGCAGTATTGTGGTGGGAGCCTGCTGTGATTCTGTAGGAAGCTGTAGTATTGTGGTGGGAAGCCTGCTGTGATACTGTAGGAAGCCGCAGTATTGTGGTGGGAGCCTGCTGTGATACTGTAGGAAGCTGTAGTATTGTGGTGGGAGCCTGCTGTGATACTGTAGGAAGCCGCAGTATTGTGGTGGGAGCCTGCTGTGATACTGTAGGAAGCCGCAGTATTGTGGTGGGAGCTTGGTGTGTAGACTTGCAAGGTGATACTGTAGAAAGTAGCAGTATTGTGGTGGGAGCCTGCTGTGATACTGTAGGAAGCCGCAGTATTATGGTGGGAGCCTGCTGTGATACTGTAGGAAGCCGCAGTATTGTGGTGGGAGCCTGCTGTGATACTGTAGGAAGCCGCAGTATTGTGGTGGGAGCCTGCTGTGATACTGTAGGAAGCCGCAGTATTGTGGTGGGAGCCTGCTGTGATACTGTAGGAAGCCGCAGTATTGTGGTGGGAGACTGCTGGCCTGCCAGCCCGGCTGTCATGTGTTTAAATCCCCATCCAGGCAGGAATTTGTTCACTGCCTTCTGCTCCCAGCTCTTCACATGGCCACCATGAAATGTGATGTAAAGACGGGCGGTGGGTATTGGCTACATCTGCTCTCTGAGTGCCAATCAGTCTTCACATGTGGGGTTACCAGCATAAACCCCATTTGCCTCATGGTGTGTGAAGCAATCCCTGACCTCTTTTGTTATGTTTTTCCTGTTGTCATCTTTTTTCTGTCTTCTACTACCCGGCTCCTTGGCGAAGGAGGTACGAATGAATTTTTAATCCACCATGCTGTGTTCGAAACAAGCTGCGGGCAATTTGGAAGCAGACTGCCTTGTGATGGTATGAATGCCGGTCGTTAAGAAAGCAATGGCAAACTACCGAACGTAAACTTGCTCGAAAATAAACAGGAATCACAAACAACCAAAACAAGCTGTAAAGGATATGCAACTAACTAGTACCCTGAGATGTTGAAGTACCTCACAGTCTTGTGTTTTTGTCTTTCCTCTTCCACCATAAGGCACCATACAATACTGTCTCAATATTGCAAATAATATGTATACATTAAAAACAAAAATAATAGTTCTAGAAAAACTGGGAATGAAAAGAGAGTTGACGAAAGAAATAAAAAAGAGACAAGTGAAATATTTTGGCCATGTTAAAAGACATAATACTCTCATAAAGACCATACTGGAGGGCAAGGTTGAAGGCAAGCGAGCAAGAGGTAGACAATGATACAAGTGGGAAGATAACATCAAAGGATGGACGAACAGCAATCTGAAAGAATGTGCAGTCAGGTCGAGAGTCGGACAGTGTTGGAGATCCATTGCAGCCAACCTTCATTGTGGAGACGGCATCTGATTGATTGATTGCAAATATCCTAAAGTTTCAAGTCTTCTTCTAAACTACTTACCTAGAACCATCCCAGTAAAACTGTGCACATTCCATTCATAAACAAACATGATGAACCACCGTACTTCCCCCCCCCCACAGATATCCCAGTCCTGGAACTGCAGGCTGATGGCATGTCAGACTCCTCATCTGGATCTGGTGGCGACTCCTTCATGACAGAACTGTTCATCAGGGACCCCGAGACTGGCATCACATACAGGCAGACCCAGCTGCTGCAGGTAATGTGACTTGTTTAAATTCCAGAGAGAAGGTTGGATTCAACAAGCACATCTTTAAAACTGATTATCTGTTGGGGTTATTGCCTGACTTTGGTCTACACTCCTCTCTTCTGTCTTCCCTTCCATATATCTACTTCTGTCACTCTCTCTATTATTCTCTCAACACATACTCCGACAACAGTTCCTTTCAACATATAATAAAAGATTTATTAATAAAGAAAACTATGTCCGATATGTGTATGGATATTGTCTGAGTAGTTGCTATTGTATTCTATGGTTGTGGACAGAATGAACTCAGAATGTCTATCAGCTGTATCTTCTCGCCAGTCATTCTTCACGATTACAGGACATCACATCAAACAGGACAGAGCTCACCCGGGATGATCCGTAGGCTTGAATCTGATGGTAAATCCGTTAGTGAAATGAAAACAAACTGTTCACCCCTGATTCACCGTATTGCTATAAAAGTCCCGTAAGTTTATGACTGTGCCCAAATCGGTTTCATGATATTAAGTATCCATCATCGAAGAAAAACACCACATTGTCAATGTTCTTCCTATTGTCTATTATGATTATCACTATTGTCTTTGTCTATTCCTTCTACCCTATGTATGCAAGTCGTATGTAGGTTGAAGTCTCTGCTTGCCCCACCTTAACCTCTCTTTCTGTTTAGGAGCCCCAGTGGTATATGCGTGTTAGCATACAGTCTTCTGTATTTTACTTGATGTTAGTATTTGTTCATCTGAACAAACTGTTTAGGTTCTTTCTGGATCTAAGTATGTACTTTATTGGTTCACGTAGAGTAGTTTTTTCTTTCTTCTCTAATGTCCCTAGAAACTGGGAACCTGTGGATGAATATAACAAGTCGAGTGGTAAGCGTCCGCCCCTTACTCCTAACTTATGCAAGTGTCCTTCTCCAGCCATAATGACAAGGCTTTCGAAGTCACCATCCGCATAAGACATAAGAATTCACCTCAGTCTAAAACACCTACTAATAATAGGTAATGATAAAGGTAATACACGCTCATCTATATTCCTATTCTAAAAATATATTGTAATATACCTTATACACATCTATGTTCCTATATAGAATTAATGTAAATCCACGAATCGAAATTTATCCGCATCCAAGCACTTTATCCCATTATAAGGGAGGATATTTCTTTTCATTACAGGACACATAATTCTATCTTTCCGTCCAGTTGGGGAACACACACTAAACTGACACAAAGACGTGGCCACTCTCTTTAGATCATCTTTGTCCCATCGTCCTTGACATTGCTGGACAAAGCAAATTCAGACTTCATTATCCCTTGTCAGTGGAAAATTTCTGATCTAGGCTTTTCCGTATATCCCTACCTCCAGAACGCAATAGACTGATCCATGATGCTGTCTCTCTTTGTCGCTACCCAAATTTTCCACTCGACAGTTACCTGTCCGGTTAGTCGGCTATTCCTGTCTTGACCCACATACACATGCGCTGGTCAATCCGTGGTTTATATCCTTCTGTTTCATTAACCCTTCTTCTCCCTGGGTGTTCGCTGTATACAGTCGTCGATCTGGGAATCACTAACATGCAGCATTTCATGACATAGGCCCCCTCTTAAGAGATTAGACCGCGTCGAATCTTTCTCACTGTAGGTTTGATTCCCATGATCCACAATCCTAATCTTCTTCCTCCCGGAGCTGGATGTCTGGATAAGAAATCTGCTCCTACATTCTCCTTTCCAAAGTATTCCACTGTGAAGTCCCGTTGCAGCAACAACGTCCATCACATCCATCGTGCGTTGAGCTTCTGCGAAGTAGCTATTAACATCACGTGTTGATGATATGATTGGGTCCTCACATGGCTCACTTCATTATCCAGTAGGCGCTCTAATTGACACCCTACTATACTACTAACGACTGAAACTAGTGTTGGCTCCTCGCTCCTGTACGTCCGGTCGACCTACTTTCGACTTGCGTCAGCGACGGCTCACAATACAAACGGATTGTCCCATCCTGATTGTAACACTGCTTCCATGTCCTCTTGGTTTCCCCCGGTTTTTCTCTGGGGATGTTCCGCCTCGTCCTCGTCGGACCGAGTCGTCTTTCCCAAACCTCCTGGGCTTTTGTTTCCAGGACCATCTTGGGCGATATTGTATCTGGTCAGCCAATCTTTGGTTGGAGTCCTGGGTAATTCTTGCCTTTCCCGACGTTACCCACCCCTTCTGAACTTGGTTACCGGTGAAACTTTCACTCTTGTCCTTTCCCTGACTTGTGATTTCCCTCCTACTGTCGTTGGGTAAATCTGACCTATCCCGTACTGTCCCATAGGCCCTCCTATGTTGTACTGGCGATCTCTGGTCTTCGTCTGGACTGGTAACCGTTGTCCTAATGGCTGCCATCACCATAAAGTGTGAAGCTTTGCTCCCGGATCTCTCCTCATATTTCCTAATGAGATGTCTAGGGAGATTTTTCTTCTCTTCCCCGATCCGTATTTTGTAGATGTTCTTGGACACCACCTTTTCCACAGGATAAGGTCCTTTCCATCCTACTTGGAGTATATTGGTCTCTGCTGGACTCCACACTTCCACTTTGTCTTCCACTTTAAGAGCTAGTTTCCTCTTAATTCGCTTGTTGGGTGGTGCTCTCTGGCACTCCGAACAAGACTTCACCCACCGGCGTACATCTCCGGTCATTCCTGGCCAGCAATAATGGCCGGATATTTGCTGCAAGGTCTCTCTGACACCCATATGTCGATTCTCGTCTATGATGTGTCCACTCTGAAGAATGTGAGGACGGTGGGTCTCTGGAACCACCCACTGCTCATGCAGGTTATCTCCCCTCCCAGCTCTCCGATAGAGTAGTTGATTCTTCAGAAAGTACTGTCCCCGTTCTGGTGGCTCAGCACTTCTTTGCAGCTTCCTGTAGCAAGGATGCAACGTAGTATCCTTCCTCTGGGCAGTATGCAATTCTCCTATCTCCGAGTTGTCGCATATTGTCTCTGCCTCTTTTTCCTTCCCTTGAGATACACTGACTACTGTTCCCTTGTGGGCTTGCTGTTTGGGCATCCCAAAAAGACATATTTCGTGCCAATGATCATTGGAAATAAGGAGTCAGATAATACAGCAGCTGGAATAATGCCCGTGACGTACCTGGATTTAATCTCCACCTTGGCGATTGGCAGCGTCATGGTAACAGCACTCCTCATTGCCGGCTGTATTTCTATGGTCTCCCCTGTAAGTTGGTCTGGGCTTACCAAGCTGGCGTCCACCACCGCTTCCCATCCAAACCTGTATCATAGAGACAAGCAACCTGCTGGCCATTGACTTCAATAAGTTCAACCACAGGTGGTCTCTCTTGGTCCTGAGTGTCTTTCATCTCCTTGACCGTTTCCTTGCCTTCCTCTTTTGATTCCTCGAGGTTGGTTATGCAATTGGCGTGTTTGGCCTTGCATCTGCAGTCCACAATATTATGTGTTGTCGACTGGCAGTGTGTGCACTCTGTTCCCTTCCTAGGTTTCCGTGTGTCCTTTTTGTTCCTTTCTCCTTCGCCGACCTCAGCCTTGTCTGTGATCACCGATGTAGGAATCACCTTGCATGCTGCGAAGTAAGAACTTTTAGGTTTCGATCTGCAGTCTTTTGTGTTGTGGGAGGCCGCCCTACAAAATGAACACCATTTTTCATACCACTGTCGTTTCGCTTGAGAATTCGAGGTGCTCTGGTTTCCTACCTTCACCTTCTCTGAACTCTCCTCTGTGTGCTTTATATAAGGTTCCCCTTTTTCTCCTTCCCAGTTTTAGGTTTCTTTTTCTCTGTTTTCTCCTGACTTTTGGATTGTGTACTTAGTTCCTCCGTTTCACCATGTACTTCCACGAATCGTTCCGCCAGCTTATTCACCACATCAATCCGTTCCGCCCCTTGTTCTCCCAAGAAGGTTCTGAGAGGTTTCGACATTTGCTTTCGCATTTGGTCTACCACCATCATCTCTTCGAGACTCTCATAATCCCTCTGGAATTCTGCCAAGTCCATCCATTTCTGTAGATAGGATTTCAGCCTCAGACTGTAGGCGGCGAATAGTTCTCCCGGCTCTCGTCTAGACGATCTAAACTTCTTCCTATACGTTTGTGCTGTGATGTCATAATGTTTCATCAAAGCTACTTTTAATTCCTGGTAATTATTTTCCTGTCCTGGTGGTAAGCGTGTGTACACGTCAAATCCCGAACCGATTAAACCCTGGGATAGTTTAAGAGCCCATCTGCTCCGATCCAGCCCCATAGCGACTGACATTGCTTCGAAACGAGATGCGTACTGGTCAAAGCGTTCCTTAGACTGATCGTAGACAGCTAAGGGAAACTTCATGGCATGGTAACCATGTCCACTCATATGGGTTGCACCAGGTGAAGAAGAATTTCCTTCCACTCCGTCTATTTCTCCCTTAGTTTGTGTCTTGAGTTCTAGCTCTTTCATGCGGTATTCATGTTCTCTGATCTTTGTGGCTTCTTCTGCATCCAACCTCTTTTTGGTCTGCTCCGCTTCAGCATCTAACCGCTTGTTGATTTGTTCCATTTCCATGCGTTTCAATTCCAACTCAGTCTTTCGATCTTCTCGTTCCGCCTGACGAATCTCTCGCTCTCTTTCTTGGATGTAATCAGTTAAGTCTGAACCAGCCAACCCAATTTCCTCTCCGTTTGCCCTAAGTTCTGCTGTAGTTAGTTTGGGAGTGGCCATAGTTACAGCAGATAAGTCAGCACGTTGATCAAAGACACCTCAAAGCAGTAAAGAATACTCACTATAAACCGATAATCTACCTAGAACCTATATCATTTATCTATATCTATCTAATATTATAAATCTACACCACCCCACAGTACATCACAACCACTCTCTCATCCATAAGAGGAGATATAGGATAAAGACTTATGTAGACGTGTGACCGTGTGACTAAGTATGTAATGTCTTACCACCTATCCACATTCACTCTGTCTGGAACTTTCTCACTGTAAAGTCACCAGCCTTAATGAAATGTTTCTACCATAAATGTAATGGCACCATATATCCAATGGACGTCCTTCCATTAAAAGTCATCAATATATACTTATATTCCTTCCAATCAGTATGTCCCAACATGTAGGTACTCCGCTATGCCTGTGCCAATATGCAAGTACCTCTCTCTATGCATATGCCTCTTTATGCTTTTAGGTCATATGAGTATTATGTATGTACGTATCCCGCTGCTCCCACCATTTATGTGACTTGTTTAAATTCCAGAGAGAAGGTTGGATTCAACAAGCACATCTTTAAAACTGATTATCTGTTGGGGTTATTGCCTGACTTTGGTCTACACTCCTCTCTTCTGTCTTCCCTTCCATATATCTACTTCTGTCACTCTCTCTATTATTCTCTCAACACATACTCCGACAACAGTTCCTTTCAACATATAATAAAAGATTTATTAATAAAGAAACTATGTCCGGTATGTGTATGGATATTGTCTGAGTAGTTGCTATTGTATTCTATGGTTGTGGACAGAATGAACTCAGAATGTCTATCAGCTGTATCTTCTCGCCAGTCATTCTTCACGATTACAGGACATCACATCAAACAGGACAGAGCTCACCCGGATGATCCGTAGGCTTGAATCTGATGGTAAATCCGTTAGTGAAATGAAAACAAACTGTTCACCCCTGATTCACCGTATTGCTATAAAAGTCCCGTAAGTTTATGACTGTGCCCAAATCGGTTTCATGATATTAAGTATCCATCATCGAAGAAAAACACCACATTGTCAATGTTCTTCCTATTGTCTATTATGATTATCACTATTGTCTTTGTCTATTCCTTCTACCCTATGTATGCAAGTCGTATGTAGGTTGAAGTCTCTGCTTGCCCCACCTTAACCTCTCTTTCTGTTTAGGAGCCCCAGTGGTATATGCGTGTTAGGCATACAGTCTTCTGTATTTTACTTGATGTTAGTATTTGTTCATCTGAACAACTGTTTAGGTTCTTTCTGGATCTAAGTATGTACTTTATTGGTTCACGTAGAGTAGTTTTTTCTTTCTTCTCTAATGTCCCTAGAAACTGGGAACCTGTGGATGAATATAACAAGTCGAGTGGTAAGCGTCCGCCCCTTACTCCTAACTTATGCAAGTGTCCTTCTCCAGCCATAATGACAAGGCTTTCGAAGTCACCATCCGCATAAGACATAAGAATTCACCTCAGTCTAAAACACCTACTAATAATAGGTAATGATAAAGGTAATACACGCTCATCTATATTCCTATTCTAAAAATATATTGTAATATACCTTATACACATCTATGTTCCTATATAGAATTAATGTAAATCCACGAATCGAAATTTATCCGCATCCAAGCACTTTATCCCATTATAAGGGAGGATATTTCTTTTCATTACAGGACACATAATTCTATCTTTCCGTCCAGTTGGGGAACACACACTAAACTGACACAAAGACGTGGCCACTCTCTTTAGATCATCTTTGTCCCATCGTCCTTGACATTGCTGGACAAAGCAAATTCAGACTTCATTATCCCTTGTCAGTGGAAAATTTCTGATCTAGGCTTTTCCGTATATCCCTACCTCCAGAACGCAATAGACTGATCCATGATGCTGTCTCTCTTTGTCGCTACCCAAATTTTCCACTCGACAGTTACCTGTCCGGTTAGTCGGCTATTCCTGTCTTGACCCACATACACATGCGCTGGTCAATCCGTGGTTTATATCCTTCTGTTTCATTAACCCTTCTTCTCCCTGGGTGTTCGCTGTATACAGTCGTCGATCTGGGAATCACTAACATGCAGCATTTCATGACAGGTAAGTTCAGGCTTTCACTGGCTGTGGGTAGGCTTAGGGCTTTCCTGGGCCTGGGCTGGCTGCAGACAAGTTTGTTTTAACTCTGATTGGCTGGTTTGTTGACTGTAAATAGATGGCTTTGTGACCATCTATTTGATTGGCTGGGTTGTTGCCAAAATAAATGACATTGTGACCATCTATTTGATCGGCTGGGTTAGTGATTGTGTAAATAGATGCTTTGTGACCATCTATTTGATTGGCTGAGTTGGTAACTGTGTAAGTAGATGGCTTTGTGACCATCTATTTGATGGCTGAGTTGTAAATGTGTAAGTAGATGGCTTTGTGACCATCTATTTGATATTTTATTGGGCTGAGTTTGGTAACTGTGTAAGTAGATGGCTTTGGACCATCCTCTTGTGATAATTGTTGATATTGGTGAATTGTGTAATTAGTGGCTTTTGACCTCTATTTGATTGGCTGAGATTGGTGACCTTTGTGTAAATTGTTGACTTTGTGATAATTTATTTGATCGTGGTTGACTGGATTATTGTGATTGATCGGCCTCTTGTGTAATTAGTTGACTTTTTGATAATTTATTTGATTGTTCATTATTGTGATAATTTATTTGATCGGCTGGATTAGTGACCTCTTGTGTAATTAGTTGACTTTTTGATAATTTATTTGATTGTTCATTATTGTGATAATTTAATTTTATGAATCTGTGGATTAGATGACCTCTTGTGTAATTAGTTGACTTTTTGATAATTTATTTGATTGTTCATTATTGTGATAATTTATTTGATCGGCTGGATTAGTGACCTCTTGTGTAATTAGTTGACTTTTTGATAATTTATTTGATTGTTCATTATTGTGATAATTTATTTGATCGGCTGGATTAGTGACCTCTTGTGTAATTAGTTGACTTTTTGATAATTTATTTGATTGTTCATTATTGTGATAATTTATTTGATCGGCTGGATTAGTGACCTCTTGTGTAATTAGTTGACTTTTTGATAATTTATAATTGATTGTTCATTATTTTGATAATTTATTTGATCGGCTGGATTAGTGACCTCTTGTGTAATTAGTTGACTTTTTGATAATTTATTTGATTGTTCATTATTGTGATAATTTATTTGATCGGCTGGATTAGTGACCTCTTGTGTAATTAGTTGACTTTTTGATAATTTATTTGATTGTTCATTATTGTGATAATTTATTTGATCGGCTGGATTAGTGACCTCTTGTGTAATTAGTTGACTTTTTGATCATTTATTTGATTGTTCATTATTGTGATAATTTATTTGATCGCCTGGATTAGTGACCTCTTGTGTAATTAGTTGACTTTTTGATCATTTATTTGATTGGTTGAGTAGGTGACCTTTTGTTTAAGTAGTTGACTTTCTGACCTTTAACCTGATTGCCTAAGTTACTACCTTTCGTTGTTTCAGGATGACCCACCAAACCCTGAGATGATGGAAGACATGGAAGGGGTGGCCTCGTGTCATGGAATGACTTTAGACACAAGCCTGGACACACAGTTCGTGGAGGACTCACTCAATTTTCACAGTCTAGAATAGGGCAGTTGCCATATCGTTTTACATGTCCTACCATTGAGTCTTTCAGTGACATTACAGGTTTTCCCAGATTTTTAAGTGAGGTTCGTATTCAGGTCACCCTGGCCCCTGTTCAGGTGTGCGACATGTGGATACTGGATTTTAATTGTGGATATTGTTTAAGCTGTGAAGAACAATGTTCCATTCAGTGCGGATTATCAGCTTTGCGCTGCAGGCATGTCAGTATATCCGTTAGCTGACAGGGACTCACTGTGCCAATGTGGTGTAGTTGATGAGCCTGGTTTTGTTGCTCTTCTCTGGCTGTTCAAGTCTTCAATCCTTCTTCTTGCAATTTAGAAATCATTTTGTACCAATTTTATGGTCGTCTCCAAGTGGAAAGAACACCACAGTGTAACATCCACATAAATGTAGCAATTCTTAAACAAGGGAATCTGTACAAATATCTTGGAACAGCCATACCATCTGCTGGAAGGTGCCTTGTTGTGATTAGAACAATAATCACTAAGGCAAATGTAGATTTTTGCAAGATGGAAAAATATGGAACCATAAATGGCTGTCAATTGCAATGGACAAAAAAATGTTGAAGTGCTATATAGAACCTATACTGCTGTATGGGTGTGAAACATGGACAATAAGCGGACAAGCTGAGAAGCAGTTAATGGCAATATAAATGGGGTTTCTGGGTAAAATACAACAAGTACCATGGAAGGATAGGAAAACCAGTGAGCATGTCCTGCAAGAAATAAATGGAAAAAAGTAAATTGATTCAAGAAATTAGGTGTAGACAATTAAGCTGTTATGGGCATGTTATGAGGAGAAATACACTGAAAAATTTAGTGACCGCTGGCACGATTGATGGAAAAAGAGCAAGAGGAAAGCAGAGATGTCTTGGTCACATGGCGTAACCAGGATAAAAACGCGATTGTGTGAGATGGCGAACCATGGCGCACACACTTATCAGCAGTGCATGTGGTGATGTCTACCAGTTTAGCTGAAACATGCACCTGCCTGGTTGTATTGTTTGTCCATTCTGTACACTACATATATATCTGCCTGGTACATTGTTTGTCCATTCTGTACACTACATGTATATCTGCCAGGTTGTATTGTTTGTCCATTCTGTACACTACATATATATCTGCCTGGTTGTATTGTTTGTCCATTCTGTACACTACATATATATCTGCCAGGTTGTATTGTTTGTCCATTCTGTACACTACATATATATCTGCCTGGCTACATTGTTTGTCCATTCTGTACACTACATATATATCTGCCAGGTTGTATTGTTTGTCCATTCTGTACACTACATGTATATCTGCCTGGTTGTATTGTTTGTCCATTCTGTACACTACATGTATATCTGCCATGGTTGTTATTGTTTGTCCATTCTGTACACTACATATATATCTGCCTAGGTTGTATTGTTTGTCCATTCTGTACACTACATATATATCTGCATGGTTGCTATTGTTTGTCCATTCTGTACACTACATAGTATATCTGCCTGGCTTGTATGTTTGTCCATTCTGTACACTACATATATATCTGCCTAGGTTGTATTGTTTGTCCATTCTGTACACTACATATATATCTGCTGGTTGCTATTGTTTGTCCATTCTGTACACTACATATATATCTGCCTGGCTTAATTGTTTGTCC
This sequence comes from Cepaea nemoralis, assembly GCA_014155875.1. Taxonomy (NCBI): domain Eukaryota; kingdom Metazoa; phylum Mollusca; class Gastropoda; order Stylommatophora; family Helicidae; genus Cepaea; species Cepaea nemoralis. The sequence goes on from JACEFZ010025491.1 coordinate 375,728, forward strand.
ATTCTGTACACTACATATATATCTGCCAGGTTGTATTGTTTGTCCATTCTGTACACTACATAGTATATCTGCCTGGTTATATTGTTTGTCCATTCTGTACACTACATGTATATCTGCCCTGGTTGTATTGTTTGTCCATTCTGTACACTACTATATATCTGCCTGGTTGTATGTTTGTCCATTCTGTACACTACATATATATCTGCCAGGTTGTATTGTTTGTCCATTCTGTACACTACATATATATCTGCCTGTTACATTGTTTGTTCCATTCTGTACACTACATATATATCTGCCTGGTTACATGTTGTCCATCTTACACTACATATATATCTGCCTGGTTTGCATTGTTTGTCCCATTCTGTACACTACATATATATCTGCCTGGTTGTATTGTTTTGTCCCATTCTGTACACTACATAATATCTGCCTGGTTGTATTGTTTGTCCATTCTGTACACTACATATATATCTGCCTGGTTGTATTGTTTGTCCATTCTGTACACTACATGTATATCTAGCTGGTTGTATTGTTTGTCCATTCTGTACACTACATGTATATCTGCCTGGTTGTATTGTTGTCCATTCTGTACACTACATGTATATCTGCCTGGTTGTAATTGTTTGTCCATTCTGTACACTACATATATATCTGCCTGGCTACATTGTTTGTCCATTTTGTACACTACATGTATATCTGCCTGGTTGTATTGTTTGTCCATTCTGTACACTACATGTATATCTGCCTGGCTACATTGTTTGGCCATTCTGTACACTACATTATATATCTGCCAGGTTGCATTGTTTGTCCATTCTGTACACTACATATATATCTGCCTGGTTGTATTGTTTGTCCATTCTGTACACTACATGTATATCTGCCTGGCTACATTGTTTGTCCATTCTGTACACTACATATATATCTGCCTGGTTGCATTGTTTGTCCATTCTGTACACTACATATATATCTGCCTGGTTGTAATTGTTTGTCCATTCTGTACACTACATATATATCTGCCTGGTTTGCATTGTTTGTCCATTCTGTACACTACATATCTATCTGCCTGGTTGCATTGTTTGTCCATTCTGTTACACTACATGTATATCTGCCTGGTTTGCATTGTTTGTCCATTCTGTACACTACATGTATATCTGCCTGGTTGTATTGTTTGTCCATTCTGTACACTACATATATATCTGCAGGTTGTATTGTTTGTCCATTCTGTACACTACTATATATCTGCCTGGTTGCTATTGTTTGTCCATTCTGTACACTACATATATATCTGCCTGGTTGCATTGTTTGTCCATTCTGTACACTACATATATATCTGCCTGGTTGTATTGTTTGTCCATTCTGTACACTACATATATATCTGCCTGGCTACATTGTTTGTCCATTCTGTACACTACATATATATCTGCCTGGCTACATTGTTTGTCCATTCTGTACACTACATATATATCTGCCAGGTTGTATTGTTTGTCCATTCTGTACACTACATATATATCTGCCAGGTTGTATTGTTTGTCCATTCTGTACACTACATATATATCTGCCAGGTTGTATTGTTTGTCCATTCTGTACACTACATATATATCTGCCTGGTTGTATTGTTTGTCCATTCTGTACACTACATATATATCTGCCTGGTTGTATTGTTTGTCCATTCTGTACACTACATATATATCTGCCAGGTTGTATTGTTTGTCCATTCTGTACACTACATGTATATCTGCCTGGCTACATTGTTTGTCCATTCTGTACACTACATATATATCTGCCTGGTTGCATTGTTTGGCCATTCTGTACACTACATATATATCTGCCAGGTTGCATTGTTTGGCCATTCTGTACACTACATATATATCTGCCAGGTTGCATTGTTTGTCCATTCTGTACACTACATATATATCTGCCAGGTTGTATTGTTTGTCCATTCTGTACACTACATGTATATCTGCCTGGTTGCATTGTTTGTCCATTCTGTACACTACATGTATATCTGCCAGGTTGTATTGTTTGTCCATTCTGTACACTACATATATATCTGCCAGGTTGTATTGTTTGTCCATTCTGTACACTACATATATATCTGCCAGGTTGTATTGTTTGTCCATTCTGTACACTACATGTATATCTGCCTGGCTACATTGTTTGGCCATTCTGTACACTACATATATATCTGCCAGGTTGTATTGTTTGTCCATTCTGTACACTACATATATATCTGCCTGGTTGTATTGTTTGTCCATTCTGTACACTACATATATATCTGCCTGGTTGTATTGTTTGTCCATTCTGTACACTACATATATATCTGCCAGGTTGCATTGTTTGTCCATTCTGTACACTACATATATATCTGCCTGGTTGTATTGTTTGTCCATTCTGTACACTACATGTATATCTGCCTGGCTACATTGTTTGGCCATTCTGTACACTACATATCTGCCTGGTTGCATTGTTTGGCCATTCTGTATCTTCTTCTGCTGCATTCATCCAGAGTGTTATTTTAGATTTAATTGCAATGTGTCCTGTTATGTGCCCTTAGGTTCAACACATCCAACTTTGGCAGGCGTTTTTGACTGCTTAGCCTTCCTGAGTGGTTTTTCATTGTTGTGGTGCCGTCCACATCCCAGCTGGTCAAGGTAGAACGGTCAAAGACATTATGGTCGGCCCTCAAGGGAAGGCAGCGGCAGTTCATGGGTATTCCTCGCCATCCAGTGAGGCTTCCATAATTGCAGAGCCAGCACATAGCGCTCTGGTACTGGACTCACCCAAGGAATCAGATGACTGCTTTAATTCCTCACTTCCATATATTGGGCATTTTTTTCGCCACAGGCCGCTTCCCGCGCAAAGCAGGAATGGTCGGTCTGCAGACGGCGTCCACTCAGCGAGCTTTCGGTTCGGACTTTTCACGAAGGACATTCCACTCTCATCGGGCGTTTTTGCGTTGTGCCAATTTTATTTGCATCCTTAGGCTGGCACGTCCGACTTCTGTGGGCTTTTTTATGCAGGTTAATTCTGTATACTAGATGTGTACAAACCCTGAGCTCTAAACCCATGCAGGTGTATCGGGTGACTGTCACTGCTTGGTTGAACAGCACAAGATGACAGGTAATGTGTGTGTATCGGGGACCCTCCATGTGTGGTTTGTCCTGTGGATTCCAGACAAAGACCTTTCTAGTTATACTGTTTTTCTGGTTTTTGCATTGTATGTCCAAACCAGCGCATTGTATGTCCAAACCAGCGCCAGAATTGATTCAGCAGCAAAGAATGTTTGATTTACTGCTGTCTTGAGTTGATCCTGTATATGTTTCATTTACACCCATACACCAAATCAATATATTTATCATTCCAGTGTGAATGCCAAGCTACTTACTAGGTAGAATGGAATGACAGTGAAGTAGCTAAACACAAACTAGTGTAAAAGAGACAATCTTCTGGATGCCCCACCCCAGCCTCGTCCATTGCCCAAAACCTGTTAAATTATGGCCGTGTGGTCAACAAAGAAAATGTGTTTCTCCTATTGTATTTGACCAGCAACAAACAATACTCAAATGCAATGAAGTTTATGTCATTAGATCATGAAAACCTCTGTTGTGCAGACAGAAAGACTTAGTAGTGAATCTGCAATTATTGTGGGGTTAAGAAATGCCTCACATTCAGACATTATCAGCGACTGTGGGTGTTATGTATCTGAGCAGAAAAGGATGTGTATATTCACTCGCTATAGCTAATGTTCTGTATCTGCTGGTGCTCTGTGGAGTCATTCAGGGACCCTTGTATACAACCCAAGGGGCATTGGTATATAGTGCCAGACCCATATTGTATAGAGCGGTCGGCACACTGTAGGTGGTGTGGTCATATCACACCAGTCGCCTTTGCTTCCCAATAAATATTTAGGTACCCATGTTTGGTTGGTTCTATTTAGGAACCCAGCTCAGTTTATTTTAAATTTAAGTCTGCCGTAGTGTGTGTGCAATATATGGCCACTGGAAGGAAGGTTTGCGTTATCACTAGGTCACCTGCGGCTGTCATATGCTGGGCTGGGACAGCTCAAGGTTTGCGTCTAGCCACTGGTTCACTGCGTCTGTCATAGGCTGGGCTGGGACAGATCAAACGGTCACCACGGCTGCCTTATGCTGAGCCTGAATTATTTGTGTGAGGCAACAGTTGAGGAAAAACATTACTTCCTCAGGTGACACGTACATATACCTGTGTGGTTGTCCTATTGTATATGAGGCAACAGTTGAGGAAAACATGACTTCCTCAGGGGACACGTACATGTACCTGTGTGGCTGTCCTACCGTATGTGTGAGTCTGCCGTGTGTTTGGCATCATCACTATCATGTGTGTATAGTAAACATGTTGATAAGCTACATAAACCATTGTTACATTTCCCCATCAATATTTCTCATTTGTTTATAATTTATACGTAAACAAACTTAAGGATTCTGTCCTTAAGTGTATGTTTATATTTCTCATAAATGCTTGTTTATGATCATAAACATTTGTGGATGATACTAATAAACGTGCTTATAATGTCCAAAAAGCTTTTATGATTTGTTTACGGTATCCAGTTTTGTGTGTATAAACAATTTGTTAATAGTTGTGTAGCATAGACATTATCTAGATGTGTGGCATAGACATTATCACGGGCAAATACAGAAAAGCAGTCAGAATTAACATATAAGTCAGGAATGTGTTAAGTGATTGACACTGCCATGGGGTCAAGTTCAGGCCCTTGTGTTGCATAAAACCAGATAGTCCTATAGCCCACCTACAGTGCCAGCGAGCTTTCTGCTGGGTTGATGAAACCCCATGCAAGAAGACTTCTGTCCTTGCCTTACACCATGAATAAATGACCATCATAGGTCTACGGTCATACGTCCTTGCCTTACTCCATGGATAATTTACCTTCATAGGTCTGAGGTCATATGTCCTTACCTTACACCATGGATAAATGACCATCATAGGTCTGCGGTCATACGTCCTTGCCTTACTTACTCCACAGATAATTTACCATCATAGGTCTGAGGTCATATGACCTTGCTTTACTACATGGATAATTTACCATCACAGGTCTGAGGTCATATGACCTTACCTTACGCCACAGATAATTTACCATCATAGGTCTGAGGTCATATGTCCTTGTCTTACTCCACAGATAATTTATCTTCATATATCTGAGGTCATATGTCCTTGTCTTGCTTCATGGATAAATGACCATCATAGGCCTAGGGCCATATGTCCTTGTCTTACTCCACAGATAATTTACCATCATAGGTCTGAGGTCATATGACCTTGCCTTACTCCATGGATAATTTACCTTCATAGGTCTGAGTTCATATGACCTTGCCTTACTCCACGGATAATTTACCATCACAGGCCTGAGGTCATATGACCTTACCTTATGCCACAGATAATTTACCATCATAGGTCTGAGGTCATATGTCCTTGTCTTACTCCACAGATAATTTACCATCATAGGCCTAGGGCCATATGACCTTGCCTTACTCCTTGGATAATTTACCTTCATAGGTCTGAGGTCATATGTCCTTGTCTTACTCCACAGATAATTTACCATCATAGGCCTAGGGCCATATGACCTTGCCTTACTCCGTGGATAATTTACCTTCATAGGTCTGAGGTCATATGTCCTTGCCTTACACCACAGATCAATGACCATCATGGGTCTGAGGTCATATGTCCTTGCCTTACTCCATGGATAAATGACCTTCATAGGTCTGAGGTCATATGTCCTTGCCTTACACCATGGATAAATGACCATCATGGGATCAACACCTTGTGCCACATTTATTGAAAGACAGAAGATCAAGTGGTTTGGTCATATCGTTAGAATGCAACACCATCAACTACCATCACTGGCCTTACGTCAAAGATCATCTGCGACGAGACCAAGAGGACGTCCAAGAAGAAAATGGATTGACAACATCAAAGACATTGTACAATCATACTGAATGACACTATCCAGTGCCACCCATCTGGCGCTTATTCCTTCCCACGGCGCTTGACAGCAGAAGTGGAAGATGATGATGATATGTCTGAGGTCAAAATGGCCAGAGAGAAAGTGGCTCCTGGTGATGCAGTGACCAAAATCCACAAACTGGATAAGTATCTGGCATACAAGTCACCCCCAACTAGACAAATTATATTCATTAAGGGTGTGCTCTACTAATTTGACAAATGGGTTTAAATATCCACCGAGGGTTGATTTCTACTATATGATAATTAATTTGAATTACATTGAGAGAGATTCCTACTGAATAACAAATGGTTCAGATGTCAACCACATGTCTGTCACTAAAGGAAATACAGGTGCCATTAGAGAAAACCGTGCTTCAACTGCAAGTTGCTCCAAATTGACCGCAGGCTGGTTGTCCCTATGTGTTACAGGAAATGTCCTAATATATTTATGGACCAAATATATCGTGGTTGGGGGATCTCTGTTGCGATGTGGTTACACCGCCTGCCTTGTGTTCTGAAGGTCGTGTGTTTGGTTCCAGGCAATGTCGTTCGGTTCACGGGTGCAATTTTCTCTGAGACCCCTGGGGGTCGTCGATGGAGCTATAGAGTTGTGCTATATGCAACGCTTTCGGCAGGCCCGCCCTGCAGAAAGAGGGAACCATATGGGATAAAACACAGTGCAATAAAGTCGACCCTCTTGTCTTTTAAATCGTTTCTTAATGCATGTAAATTTATGCAGAAGTCACTAACTAAGACATTAATCAAGGAAACAGCAAAGTATTTCGTATGGAACAATATGAGTGAAGCCTTGTATTTTTAGACCTCATTGCTTTCTATTCTAGATGGCATATGACATATACTATTCTTCTCTCTCTCCTCTTCTCTCAACCTCTCTCTCTCTCTCTCTCTCTCTCTCTCTCTCTCTCTCTCTCTCTCTCTCTCTCTCTCTCTCTTTCTCTCCTCTCTCTCTCTCTCTCTCTTCTTCTTTTTCTTCTTCTTCTTCTTTTATCATATACCATCTCGACGTTGATACTCTTATATAGACAGCTGTGAGAATCTGTGGTGTAATAGGAACCGGGGTAGGGGATGGTAACGGTCCAGTGAAGATTCTAGGTAAATGCATGGAAGTGGTATATGCAGACGGGTGGGATATGGTTGTGTGTGTATTTATTGGTGTGTGTGTGTGTGTTTGCGTATACTCACGCATCAATCAGTCCACTCATCATCATCATCATCAAGTGCCCCCGCCAGCTGGCGTAGGCGTTCATGTCTTTCCGCATATCTCGGTCTTTGGTGTTCTGGATCCACTCTGTTGATGATATTTCTCCATGCAGCCATCTTAGTCCATCCAGCACCATTTCTCTTGGTCGGCCTCTTCTTTCTCTTCCCTCGATCTTTCCAGTCGTCACTATGTTCTCCTATGCCCTCTCTTCTCGTCACATACCGAAGAAAGCTGTTTGTCTCTTTCTATTGTTGTCTATAGTGTTCTAGTTTCATTAGCCTCTTTCAGACAATCGTTTGTTAGTTACTCTGGCAGTCCAAGGAATTCGCAACATTCGTCTTAAAAAACCACATCTCTGTTGCTTCCAAGTTCTTCCTAATTTGTTCATTTACATTCCAAGATTCAGTGCCATACAGCAAAACATGCTCTATATTGCACTTCACCAGTCCACTCAGGCTTTAGTACTCACATAAAGGAGCACCGAGAAGGTGTATGACATCACACTGATGTTGGACAACAGGATGTCTTCATCCGACATACAGGACTTCGCGTTGGAGCTCAAGCCAACGAACACAAGCAAGCAAGCAAGCATTACTATCACGATCATACACATGTGCACATTCATTGCTCTTTGACATTCGCCTCATGTCTATGGCCAAACTTTTACTGGCACACACTCAGGGATTGTATGGGTATCCACCGGGCCAATCCTTTGTAGTTTTCACTATCGGCCCGTCATCAATCTCTAGTGCTTACATTTTTCCCCGTCTTACCTTTCTTCAAGTACCACTTCCACGTATTTACCTGAATCTTCACTGACCCGTTACCGTTACCGTCCCCAGCCCCTAGATACACGGACTCCCACGGCTGATTATCAACGTGAAGATCCATGTTCGTATCACAGCCTACGATTCTGAGTTAAGTAGAATAGTAATCGTTTATTCTTTTTGTGTTTGGTTCATTTCTTTTCACTGTTCTCATTTTATTTTTCATCTTTCCATTCTTCTCATTCAGTTATTATGTCTCATTGTAGTCATTGTAGTGTCTTACCCGTGTTTACATGTGTTTTGTGAATTTGTATGCTGACAAAGGCTAATTGCCGCAATGTCCTTTATTTTCCATCATTGCGTTCTGTACAGGTGCATTACTTTGTGTTATTTTTATATTGCTTTAAATATACATAGTCCGTGAATATCCAATTTTAAAAAAAAAGTAAAAAAACACACACACACACGCACGCACGCACGCGCGCGCGCGCTATCACATACAAATAAGCAAACAGATACAAACAATGAAACATACAGTACTAGAAAAGAAACATTAACATGAAGTGGTGTGTCATACAGATAGGCAGACATAGACAGACCGACAGACATATGGGCTGACGGACCGACCGACTACAGACAGACAGATTACATAGATAGGATAGATTAGGAAGACAGACAGACATACAACATACATATGGACGCAAGGACCGATGTATGGATGCATGCATGGATAGATGGGTGCATGCATGTGGGAATGGATGGGTAGACAGACACGCAGACAGATGTATTATGTACTGTATAAAAACTGTCTTGAAATGTACAATACACCACTTGGTCACAAGTTACACCTACTCCCAATTTTGGTTGCTCCAAAGCTGACACATAATTTTGCCTGCCTCAAAGCCGACACACAATTTTGCCTGCCTCAACGCTGACACACAATTTTGCCTGCCTCAAAGCTGACACACAATGTTGCTGCCATCAAAGCTGACACACAATTTTGCCTGCCTCAAAGCTGACACACAATTTTGCCTGCCTCAACGCTGACACACAATTTTGCCTGTCTCAACTCTGACACACAATTTTGCCTGCCTCAAAGCTGACACACAATGTTGCTGCCTCAAAGCTGACACACAATGTTGCCGCCTCAAAGCTGACACACAATTTGCCTGCCTCAACGCCGACACACAATTTTGCCTGCCTCAAAGCTGACACACAATGTTGCTGCTTCAAAGCTGACACACAATTTTGCCTGCCCAACGCTGACACACAAGTTTGCCTGCCCCAACGCTGACACACAATTTTGCCTGCTTTAAAGCTGACACACAATTTTGCCTGCCTCAAAGCTAACACACAATTTTTGCCTGCCTCAAAGCTGACACAAAATTTTGCCTGCCTCAAAGCTGACACACAATTTTGCCTGCCTCAAAGATGACACAATTTTGCCTGCCTCAAAGCTGCCACACAATTTTGCCTGCCTCAAAGATGACACAATTTTGCCTGCCTCAAAGCTGCCACACAATTTTGCCTACCTCAAAGCTGACACACAATTTTGCATACCTCAAAGCTGACACACAATTGTGCCTTCCTCAAAGCTGACACAGATAATAAACAACATATTCACACCAACCCTATGCTACCAATCTCAAACTTGGACTTTATCCAAATCACACTTTCGCAAAGTCAACACCTGCGAGATGGGATGCCTGAGGAGAGTTGCCAACTTAACAATCCTAGACCGAGTAAGGAATGTTGTTATCACACAGACGGTGGGATCAACACCTTGTGCCACATTTATTGAAAGGCAGAAGATCAAATGGTTTGGCCATGTCGTTATAATGCAACAACAATAACTACCATCATTGGCCTTACATCAAAGATCATCTGCGATGAGACCATGAAGAAAATGGATTGACGACATCAAAGACATTGTACAATCACACGGAATGACACTATCCAGTGCCGCCCACCGGGCGCTGGAGAGCAAATTATTCTTCCCCATGATGCTTGACAGCAGAAGTGGAAGATGATGATGATGATGATGATGATGATGATGATGATGATGATGATGATGATGATGATGAAAGCTGACACACAATTTGCCAGCCTCAAAGCTGACACTCAATTTGGCTGGTGTCTCCAGAAAAACCTGGCACGGTGAACGTCAGGAAGCAGACGCAAGAGTGGCCGGCTCCCGACTCAGTTCTCTCACGTTGTTTCTCAAAGACAAGGTACTTGCTCAATATCGTCCTCTTTCCTTGACTAGTTCCATCTTTACATTGTAGATCTAGGTAATCATATTTTCTGGTATGCAAGTTCAAATTGGGTTACTTGGTTTGAGATGTGAAGGGAAAGGGCGACGAACTTTCTTGGGGAGAAGTAATTTAAATTTGGTAAACAAACAAATCTGAGCGTGAAAACAGAAAACAGCTGAGTGGGTATTTCTTTATGTATGAAATGTACATTGTCTTCTTGTCGAAGAGTTTACCGTGATCTTTAAATCACTTGCTTTCTTCAGAATGGATGATGTCGAATGCGGTAAAATATTAAAATGCACACAATCTGCCTCCTGTTTCCATCTCACATCTTCCTCTTCCCATTTCCTTCCTTTAACTGGTCTTCGGAGTTCTTCACATAATGTTTCTGCAGTCCTATGATAAAGATATTGATGAAGTTCATCCTGCTCTTCTGCTCTGCTTCATATAGACACTCCATGCCATGTCTGAACATCTGCCACTGTATTATTTATTTTGTAAGATTGAACATCAATGCCATAAAGAGATGTAGGGCGAACAGATGACTTCCAGACACTTGAGAATCTCCTTCCTTGTCCAGAGTCAGGCAGATGGGAGTGAAGTGGGCAGCCACCAGACGTGAATATTTTGTCAAGAGCACAAGATCTTATCAACATAACTGGTGTGATTATAGACATGCGTTGGCTGATATGGTAACTGATGAACTGCCATGGGACGATCCATCGTCTTAACTGACTTCCCGTATCTGCCATAGGCCTATATATCGCTGAAATATTGTCATTGCATTTTAAAGCGTGTCAGCTACCATATTAACAACTTTTAATTAATAACCATGACACATACCTGTTGTTAAATATTCATGCTCTTTTTATTTGTTTAGACGTTCAAGCCAAAGAAGAGGTTTGAAAGTGGCACTCTGAAGTTCAATTTGCATAAACAAGCCAATGCCTCCTTGAACTCTGGCATTGATCTCAAGGAGGTGGTTAAGCTGCCCCCGGGAGAGGATGTCAACGACTGGATCGCTGTTCATGGTCAGATCCTTTCTTTTGTTTGTCTGTTCTGTTTGTTGCTGTTTGTGTGTGTCCTTGTTTCATGTCTGTCTGTTGTTTGTTGCTGTTTCTGTGTGTACTTGTTTTGTGTCTGGTTTCTGTATCTTTGTTGTGTTTGTTACTCTGTTGTGTTTTTTGCTGTTTCTATGTCCTTGTTTTGTGTCTGCTTTCCTATATCTTTGTTGTGTTTGTTACTCTATTGTGTTTGTTGCTGTTTCTGTGTGTCCTTATTTTGTGTCTGCTTTCCTATATCTTTGTTTTGTTTGTTACTTTGTTCTGTTTGTTGCTGTTTCTATGTGTCCTTATTTTGTCTGCTTTCCTATATCTTTGTTTTGTTTGTTACTCTGTTGTGGTTGTTGCTGTTTCTATGTGTCCTTGTTTTGTGTCTGTTTTCCTATATCTCTGTTTTGTTTGTTACTATATTGTAGTTGTTGCTGGGTAGGGTAAAATCTGGTGCAATGAAGTCGACCCTCTCTATTTTGAGTAATAAAAAAACAAAAAACTAGCTGGTTATAAGCCGATCTCTGTGGCAAAGGCCTTACGGAAGTGATTCGTAAGCCCGCTTACCCACGTTCAAAGCACAGTTGCGACTGATTAGGCAGCAGAACGTGTTGCGCTGTGTTTTAACATGTTTTGAGAGCCGGTCGTTTAGAAAGCAATGGCAAACTACTGAACGTTAACTTGCCAAGACACAAAAGCAGCAGTAAAATGTTGGTGTTGACAGCAATGTCCTGTAAATAGGATATGCCTAAAAAAAAAAAAAAAGCTGGTTATAAAACAGTAAGGGTAGCCATGACAGATAACACCACTGGCGTGTGAACTGTTATTTCTTCACATATTTGAGACCACACCATAATGAGATCAGGTGGCCAGTTGCCTTTCTCACAATTCTCTGACAATTCTGAACATTGTCTGGTATGCATGTTATCTGGCCGGGTCAACCCCAGAGCCATACAGGTCAGAAGGATAGTCCTGCCGCTGCCTGGGATTAATCTTGGGCCATTGTTTTCACAAGCAAGCTTACTGATCACTATGCCACAGTCTCATCTCACAAGAAGGGCAGAATGTTAGACCAGTTCTTCATCATCATCATCATCATCTCCCAGCTCCAGTGCCCGATGGGTGATGCTGGATAGTGTCATACCGTGCAATTGTACAATGTCATTGATGTCGTCAATCCAGTTTCTTCTTGGGCATCCTCTTGCTCCTGTAGCAAATGTTCTTTGATGTAGGGCCAGCACTGGTAGTTGATGGTGTTGCATTCTAACCACTTCTTAACCCTTTGAATATAAAGTTTTTTCATTCATTTAATCTTATCTTATGAGAAAGGCAGAATGTCAGACTGCCTGCATGCACAATTCTTAACCCTTTGAAAATATAGTTTGTTAGTTCATCTCATCTCATCTTGCTCCTCTTGTACCTTGCGGTGTCGAGGTGAAGCATAAACAGCGGGAGAGTGCCAGTGAATGAGCTTCATGTCATGATTTCCATGGACCCTATTACTCCCCCTGTCCATTATTTACATGGCCGGCCTTGGCTGATTCCATTTGCTCTGTAGATCACTGCTTGTGCTAAAATGTCTCTCCTTTATATAACAGTAGTTTTGTTAATGTGTTTTCAGTGGTGGACTTCTTCAACCGAATCAACCTTCTCTATGGCACCATATTTGAACATTGCACTGAACAGACCTGCCCTACAATGTCTGGAGGAACCAAGTATGTAGTTTTGTCATGTGGTCTTGACTCTTTATGTTTTTTTTTAAAAAAAAATGTATCCCTTTTCATGCCATGAGACATATTGTACCACCGTGGCGTGTCTCGTGTTTATAGACCAGGAGACACTGTTGGATGATGCGAGTATTTTGCAGGCCACCGGGTAATTTCCTGTTGCCATTTTAGACCAGGTCCACTTGAGAGCCCAGGTAATTGATACAGATTCTACCTTGAGTGGATTCAAACCCTGGCTGGCAGGTGTGAGTGCTGGCTATTACTCTACCTCAGCTGCCATGCATGTCCACCAAGTTCATTGTTATCTGTTTTGTTTATTACTTAAAACAGCTTTCTGTGGTCATTGGATGGAAAGAGAGGCATTGGAGAATATTGTGACGACTGGAAAGATCTGTAGTTATCTAATGACAATGACAGAATATAAATGTCATATTGATGAGCGTGTGTTTCTGTAGTTGTCTGATGACAGTGCCAGTATATGAATGTTATATCAATGAACATGTGGTTCTGTAAATGTCTGATGACAATGACATAATATAAATGTCATATTGATGAGTGTGTGGTTCTGTAGTTGTCTGATGACAATCTCAGTCTATGAATGTCGTATCGATGAGCATGTGGTTCTGTAAATGTCTGATGACAATGACATAATATAAATGTCATATTGATGAGTGTGTGGTTCTGTAGTTGTCTGATGACAATCTCAGTCTTTGAATGTCGTATCGATGAGCATGTGATTCTGTAAATGTCTGATGACAGTGTCACTATGTGAATGTCGTATTGATGAGCATGTGGTTGTGAAGATGTCTAATGACAATGTCAGTATATGAATGTCATACAGACCTGTCATCTGGCATGCATGTCTTGTAGGTATGAGTACCACTGGTGTGATGGGGTCAACTACAAGAAGCCCACAGCCCTTCCTGCCCCACAGTACATCACGCTGCTCATGGAGTGGGTGGAGACACAGATCAACGATGAAAACTTATTTCCTGTCCAAGTGGGTGAGTAACGAGTAGTTACAGTCATGAATGAGTTAGTTATAGTAATGAGTGGTTACAGTAGTGAATTGGCTGGTAATAGTGAGTGGTTACAGCAGTGGCTGGATATAGTAATGAGTGGTTACAGTCAGGAATTAGCTAGTTATAGTAATGAGTGGTTACATTAGTGAATTGGCTGGTTATAGTAATGTGTGGATACATCAGTAGCTGGGTATAGTAATGAGTGGTTACAGCAGTAGCTGGGTATAGTAATGAGTG
>JACEFZ010025491.1:395000-420000 GCA_014155875.1 Cepaea nemoralis
AACTTTCTGCAGCTTCATGTGTTGTTTCTGTTTTAGTTTTATGTGTCCTTGATCGATGATAAATTTGCGATGAACACGTATGATGACACTTGTTTGTTAATAATACTTCTTTGTCACTAGTAGTGTCCCTTGGATATCTTTGTATTCCTTGGTTATGTTTCTTGGAATTAATCACGTAATTGTTTCTCGTTTGTAGAGAAACAAATTGTTTCGACTCATAAAGTTGGAAATTATGAGTTCTCTCAGTTGTTGGTTTGGTAACTGCGGTTTTGTCTTCACGAGAAACTGTCTGTAATGTGAAGTTGTCTTCATTGTCTTGTGTAGTAGTGTCGTTAAGGCGTACTGTCGTTGCTGTGCTTTTGTCATTGTTGTTTGTCAGATAATATGATTTCGGTTGAGAGTACTTTAAAGAAGTCGAGTCGGTTTGTAATGACTCGTCAAGCTGTTTGTCATGATTAAGAAGAGTTGTTGTTATTGTGTCGTTGACTTCGTCGTTTCCGTTATTACGAGAATGTGTCGTTAAAGTAGAATTGTCATCGTTGTTGTTGTCAATGTCGTTTCTGTTAGTACGGTTAGTGTCCCCTGTTGTCTCTGTTGAGTTGTTTATGTGGGTTATGTGCGTCATTTGTTTTGTCACTACATTGGCGTCTTCTGTCTGTTGTTGCACATTTACAGGTTCACAATTTTGCGTTTCGGTGGCATCCTCAATTCGAGGTTTTATGCTGATGTTGTCATTGAAAGATTTGACCGCCCCTGTGTTATGCACCTCTGTGAATTCGTTTCGAATTCCGTCATCGGTAGTCTCCCTTGTGCTTTTGGCAGTTTGAGACATGCAAATGTGTTCTTTAGTTCTGGAATCACTGTTTGCTTTTTGGGTGCAGTTTTTCTGTTCCCATTCTCTGATTTCTTCTGCAGAACAGGATCTTATATTAGGAAGATTTCCAAGAATAATATCAGCGCAAGGATTTTCAATACTGCGCATAGCACTTGTCCTGATAGAAAGGGTGCCTGAATTTCGGCCAGTGCTAGGGGGTATCTTTCGATGGTGCCTGCGAATGTGCGACATGTCACGTAGTTGTGTGTGTAGTCTTTGTCATTGATTAATGTTCTTTTAATTCCACAAAGAGTCGCTCCGCTATCACGCATTATTGTACATAGTTTGTTGTTAACAAACCCTTTCACAAATTTTAACTTGCCTTTTGATGTTAAGGCTGCGTTGGCTATTTCGTTGGATATACAAATTGTATGGCCACATTCCAAGGTGGTATCCAACTGAAATTTTCTGCACGTATTACAGGTGTTGTTATTGATGGTGTTAATGATTTCTACCGCATTCTCTGACTCATTCGCCCTTTCCCTCTGGATGTCACATTCATTCAGCTCTTCGATTTCTTCATCCGTAGATGTATCTATTAATGATGCATTGGCCTGCTTCATCATCTTGCGGCCGTAGCAACGTCCTGAATAATGCCCGTAAGCTAGACAAAAGTAGCATTTGACCGCTCTCTTATACGCGTTTCTTTTGTTTTTTTTGTTTTTTCCACCATCATTTGAAGGTGATGTGGGATACGTTGGTGATTTATCACAAATTGCGTACTGTTCGTGGGTCAAATGACAGTATTGACACAGGACTGGTTTTGTAAATTTAGAGCGTTGTTTGAATCTATTCTCATTTGGTTTTGAATATTTGGTGTTTGTGACAGCTGCTGTTTCATTATGACTCATATTTAGCTGAAAAATATCACGGTTAGCTGTGAAATATGCACTACCTCTATTTTCGACTTCTTGAATAGTCTTACAATCACTTTGTCTTAGAAATTTCGAGAAAGGAGTTGGTATGGTGTTCATGATCTTATCAATTACTATTAAGTCTTTTAGTTTATCA
Organism: Cepaea nemoralis; assembly: GCA_014155875.1. Taxonomy (NCBI): domain Eukaryota; kingdom Metazoa; phylum Mollusca; class Gastropoda; order Stylommatophora; family Helicidae; genus Cepaea; species Cepaea nemoralis. Next base: position 396,886 of record JACEFZ010025491.1, read on the forward strand.
TAGTTGTTATTTGTTTTCGCTGAGGTTATCCATTTTGTACAAATATCTTGGACTGTAGACACGTAGTCTATGAACGTTTGGTTAGGTGATGGTGTTAATTTTGAAAACTGCAACTGATAGCCTGCTGTATCTAGTGAAAAATGTTGTAGTATTCTTTGTTTTAAATAGTCATAATCTTTCCTCATGTCTTGTGGAATTGTTTCTATCACTTTTAAGGGCTCTAATGCTAAATTTCTCATCAAAATAAACGCCCAATCGACCTTTGAAACGTTATGGTATGACATCAAACACTCGAAGTTCTCTAAGTATGCACTTATTGAATCCCCGGAACAAAAAGGTTTGACTAAGCCTTTATATTTGTTGTATTTTTGTTCCTCTTCTTTGCTCCTTAATTTGTTTACTGAAATTTCTAAGTTGGAGTCAATTTCCATTTGTTTCAATTTTAATTGTGTTTCTAATTCTAACTTTTTTGTTTCTGCGTTTAATTGCGCTTGTTTGCTCGCAGCCTCTATTTGCATCTTTTTCTCTTCTTTTTCCGCTTGCATCTTTTTCTCTTCTCTTTCCGCTGCCCTATCTTCTCGTGCTATGTTTTCTAAATGTGTCTTTTGTGCCCATTCTGAAAGTTTATCGGCGGTATAACCTAATTTAATTCCTAATTCGATGCAGTTGACATCTTGTAACTTTAGCTAATGTTAAATTTATAGCAATTAAATCCCTTTGGAAATTGTTAAGGTGTACAAAAATTGGTTATATCCCTTAATGTTTACATTCAAACTTTCTAACGAACAAGTTCACATGGTTATGAAATTTGCATATATATATCATTAATAGCAATACATAGAAAAAATGTTACATCAATGAAAATCTGTGAGTACCGTTTAGGGATACAATGAGCATGAAATGGGACTTATCTTATTAACTGGTTTCTTGGCTGTAGTGTTGTTTGGTTCCCCTGTTTTCTCGCCACTGCTGAAGAACACGTTACATACACACAATCTTTCGCGGAACAATCTGATGTTGGAATCAAAAATAAATTAGTAATTGTCACTGTAATTGTCCAGTCATGTTAATGTCAAATTTCATGAACATAATTATTTAATTACTTTTCTAGAGGGACTACGATAGCTCATTAACAGATGATACGATAGTAGCTGCAATGTTCAGACTTTGTTATGTATGAAAGTTGATATATTTTACTTGGCAAAACCAAGAGCTGTCGGGAAAATGAAGCTTGCGCTTGCCAAAACCGGCTTGGCCCCCAAATAGCCTGTCAACGTCCTAGATACCTAGGGGAATTAAACTTGGGTTCATACAGGCAACAAACTCCGTTCTGATACTATCTGACATAATTTATTTACAGTAAGCTGGCGAAGAATGGTTTTCGCAGCCAGCTACGTGGCAAACATGATCATAGGAGTTCACAACAAAGCCATCATACATAAACATTACAACAAACTCTATCATCTATCTATTTAGCGAGTAACACTCCTAAATACACTTGTGTATTCAATCTATCAAGTCCCCCTTAAGTTAAGCCCTGTTGCTTGTTCGATGTCTAGTCGGCGTCTGCCCTCTAACGTGTCTCGGACACGGGCTGTAACTCTCCTCGAGCTTCTCGTGGAACAGGTCCTGGCACGCGGTCAGCGTGTCCACGGAGCTGTAGGCGAACTGACCTATGCTTCTCGAAGGCTCTAGATTGTTCGAACATTCGAGTGTGTCTCCCTTGTATTAGGGTTGTGTCCCTTCTCTAGTTCCCTTCTATCTTTATGTTCCTACCGACTCCATGTGAGACTCTGACACAATGTATATAAAATCAATTGTTTGTATAGATCTGGATGTGCCAATAATGGAACTACTATTAAACTATTTTTCAAAAAAATAATGCTTTCTGACAATCTTCATTCCTTTTAAATCTAGCGTACTTGCAAGTCAGGTTAGTGATGGGTTCTGCTATTTGTGCGAAATTTGGAATGAACCGACGATAGTACCCACACATACCAATAAAAGCTCTAACTTCCCTCACGTTGGTCGGAGATGGTAAATCTCTAATGACTTTCACTTTATCCTGATCTGGTTTAATTCCTTCTCTGTCAATGATGTACCCCAGGTACTTGGTTTCTGTTTTTAGAAACTCACATTTACTCAGTTTCAGTTTAACATCGTGTAGTCTTAGTCTATCAAAGACTAATTTTACATGTTTCAGGTGGTCTTGTACATCTCCTGATGTATAGATCAAAATGTCATCTATGTACGCCAATGCGAACTTTTGCATGCCTTCTAATACTTGATTTATTAGCAACATATAATGAGAAGGGGCTGTCTTGACCCCAAATGGCATACGTAAAAATTCGTAAGAACCCACGTGAGTACAGAAAGCACTTTTCTTCTGAGCATCTGGCGACATGGGGATACACCAAAATCCCGACCTAGCATCCAGCGTAGTGAAAAAAGTAGAACCGTTTAGCAATCCCAAAATGTCATCTATCACTGGTAATGGATATGCTACATTTTTGTGATCTTGTTTAGCGCCCTATAGTCGCAGCAGAATCGATGTGAACCATCGGCTTTGGTCACTATTACAATCGGAGATGACCACTCTGACTTTGATCTTGTTATTATTCCTGCTTTTAGCATATCTTCTATTGCTTTTTCTACAATTTCTCTATTCCTTAAAGGAGTTCTATACGGTTTCAGACTAATTGGTGGGTGATTTCCAGTGTCTATTTCCATAGTAACTGTTTTAGTCTTCCCCAGTTCTAAGTCGTTAATCGCAAAAACATCTTGGTTCTCTTTTACTAGTTTTTCTAATATTTCCTTATTCTCTGGTGAAGCTTTTAACTGTGATAATAGTTCTTGTTCCCTCTTCAAGAGTGACGTTGTCTTGTCTACCGAATGTATTTGGGATGGATGTTCTCTGAATGCATGGATCAATTCATCATTCTGTACATTCCAACTTCTTCTACGTCTATTTCTGATATTGATTCTTTTCATAGAGGTTTCTAGATAGTTATTTCTCGACATTTCTTCTCCTCCTGTTGTTAATATGTTGTTAGGATCATGTGCTACTTTGGCGATCACACACCCTCTATACAATTTAATCTCCTTCCCTGTGTTAAGAATCATCACTGGAAAGCTAAAGTGTTTGTCCAATGTTATTATTCCATCTGGGACTTCCTAAACCAGGTTCGTCTATTACCTCTTTTTCCAACTCTGTTATTGTCACTGTTTGTCCTATCGAAAAATAAGGATTTTTTTTTCATTTCTGCCTGTATCAGATTGACCGTCTGTGGTTTTAAGGTCATGGATGTTTTTACTCTGACCAGTGCCGATACGTGCATATCCTCCTCTAAATCTACATAAACATCTTGAAATCTCAACTTATGTAAGTCAAAATAAAGTCTTACACCATTTTTCAGTAAGAAATCCCTACCTAGGATCATGTTCCTATTTAAATCTTTGACCACATGGAAAAGGTGTCTTACATTTATCCCTCCTAATTTAAAGTTTATCATTGTTTGACCGACCACCTCTAAATTTTGTCCGGTAACAGAGTGAAGAGTGTCTTGATTCCTGAATATTCTGAAATTTTTTAATATGCGATATAAGAATTTTTCCTTGATCACGCTGACTTGGGCTCCAGAATCAATCAATGTTCTAATTCTAAATTTTCCTATTTCTATTATGCATGAACTGGGATCAGTCATATTCACTGAGAACTGTTTTATCTCTCCAAGTTGAGACCAGCTTCTATATTCTCTATTGTTACTTGTCCTCCTATACTTGTCATTCTGGTAATTCGACATATTCCTTAATTCTTAGGACCTCTTTATTTTCCCTCCTACCGCAGGTCCTACTCAGTAAGTGGGATGCCAGTTTCCCTGCGTTCCTGGCCTTGCAAAATTCCTCTGCATTTCTCCAAAATTTCTATTTGGTCTACTATTAACATTTCTATTCTGTGTACTAACCGGAGCACGTCGGTTGCTACAAAATCTATAACTGTGTCCCTTCTGTCCACAATTCCAACATATCATATTTGTACTACCTACTGTCTCTCTTATAGGTTTCTCATTTGTCTTCCTCTATCGTGAGTACTTTCATTATTTCCCTGCAGTGTCTGTATTTCTCCCCGTCTTCTCCATCCATACCTTGCTTGTCCTATTTCCATAGGTTCCTCTATTCTGTCTTCTCTATTGCTTCCTATTTCTCTTCCTACCCTTAATTTAAATCTCCTTCTCAAACTTTCTTCTTGTATGGCTATATCCACAGCCTGCGATAACCTAGCTGGATTTTCCCTCATTAACTTGAATTTCAGTCCATCCGACTTTCCATCCACGAAAATTCCAACCAGCATCCTTTCTACCTCTTCCCCTTGTACATTCTGTCCTAGAAACGCCTCTTCAGGTAGATTAATTAGCCTATCACTATATAGCTGAACACTTTCACCATTGTCTTGTCTAGACTGTCTCAATACTGAAAATGCGTGTTGGGGATCTGTGATCTCTGCGTATTTATGTGCTAAATCATCTTTAAAATGTTCCCAAGTCTCATCTACCCCAGCTTCTAATTTTCTCCTAATATGGTCCGATACTGGCGTTACACTTGTCTGGTAAGCAAACTTTTTCTTCTCTTCATCTGTCGCTCCTACCAAAAATGCATGTTTCCTCTATAGCTACAATCCATTTTTTAAACATCTGGCCTGCCCACTGAATTTCTCAATATCAATACCTATGCTCTGCTGTTTCAAAGCTATGTCCAACTTAGATATGGCTCTACCTACTCCACCCAGAATCTGCGTCAACGAAGCTTCGTCTTGTGCCATTTTCTTATATCTGAAAATTGTGATAATTTACCCTCTAACCAATAATATTAATTAATAGAATATCTATAACTTCTAATCAATGATAGTAATCAATAATTATATCAAAATCACATTTAAAATATTTAACTCTTCTTCTTCTTCTTCGTTCATCCGGAGGTTTTTTTTCGGATGTGATTGCGTTGTGCCTGTTTACAGCAGAGCTGCGTTCTTGCGCCGTTAGGCCGACACATCCGACTTCTGCAGGCATTTGTTGACCGGGTTAACCTTCCCGGGGGTTTCTTAGGACGTTTGACTCTCACTGGTGTGGTGTTATCTCCCATCCTAGCTGGCCCATATAGAACAGCCAAAGACATCCTGGTCAGCCCTCAAGGGAAGGCAGGGGCAGACCATGGGCATTCCCCGCCATCCAAGGAGGCTTCCATAATTGCAGAGCCAACACACAGCGCTCTGGTACTGGGCTCACCCAAGGAATCGTCACGTCCTGCACATGGCTGCTTAGCCTCACTTCCGTATATTGGGCCTTCCGTTCACCATAGGCTGTTCTTCCGGAAACCAGAAGAATGCAGTGTGCAGATGACATCCACACAGTGAGCTTTCGACTCGGACTTTCCGCGCAATGGATTTGCTATCCGAGCAATATTCCATTTCGTGCCACTAGGACACTTTTTCCACCTTATTTGAAGCCCACACAGTGAGCTTTTGATTCGGACTTTCCACAGTAATGGATTTGCTATCCAAGCAATATTCCATTTCGTGCCACTAGGACACTTTTTCCACCTTTTATGAAGCTCACACAGTGAGCTTTTGATTCGGACTTTCCACGTAATGGATTTGCTATCTGAGCAATATTCCATTTCATGCCTCTGGGAGGCTTTTGTAACCGACATACCTGTGGTATGAAGTGTGGCAGTCTGAATACTTCTTCATACACCTTTAAATGTCAACCTGTATGTAGTTAAAGTAAGCTGCGGTCAACTTGAGCTTGTTGATATCTCCATAGAGCTTGTCCTCAAATGAAGCAGGTGTGGGCCAAAATATCTTTCTCTGTTCTGCATATATTGGGCAATCCTGCAGCAAATGTTTTGCTGTCATTTTTCCAGTTCGACAATTACATTCATCGGTATCTCCTATTTTTAGTTTATTGAACAAGTGGTATTTCAGCCTGTTATGTCCTGTGCGGAGTCTGAAGATTGCTACTTGTTCTCTTCGGTCGAGTTTGTAATATGCATCATCCTTCTGGTGGCCTGGATGCTCTGATTCCCATTTGGTTTTATAGGTGCTTTTTATCAACCTCTTTGCCTCATTGTAAGTTATGTCTATGTCAGGCTGTGGTAGTCGTCCGCCCTCTTTTGCCAGTCTGTCAGCCTCTTCATTTCCAGGTATACTGCAATGTGATGGGATCCACTGTATTACAACTTTTTTGGATTTCTGGCTTAGACCATGGAGTGCTGCTCTTAGGTCAGCTATTTCTGTGCTGTTATTGCTCTTCAGTATTGAGACAGCTGACTTTGCATCTGTGAAGATAGCTATTTGCTTCTCTTTATTTTCCTCCATCAAGAGCATTTCTGCTGCAGTTTTCAGAGCCTCTACCTCTGCTTTGAAGTTACTTGAAAACTTTCCAGTTGCCACTGAATGTGTTTTTTTCACTCCATTTTTTAAATTTAGGAGAATTCCTCCTCCTCCATTCTCTATTGAATTTTTGGCTGATCCATCTGTATATGCATGGGTCCAATTGCTGCTTGGGTAATGTTCTTTTATGTAGTTTAGGGTTATTTCTCTTCTTTCGGTTTCATGCTGAGTGTTCTTTTTCTCAATACCAGGAATGTTTTCTATCATCTCAGGCAGTTGCTGCTGTCTCCAAGCTGGGAAGTTGTGTGCATAGTAAATGGGCTTGACTGTTGATATGTTAAGTATGGGATCTGCCCTAATCTTTCGTTTTGCAGTTTCTACAAAGTTGCTACGCTTCAGTCTTCCTTTTCCAAAACCATTAAACCTGTTATACATAGGGTGGTCTGTCAATCTTCTAAATTTTTCTGCTTGTTGCTGGGCTCTGCTATCTCTTCTGTCCTGCATTGGTTGTAAACAAGTGATCTTTTCTAGTTCATTAATAGGCGTTGTCTTCAGGCTTCCAGTTATGATTCGCATTCCTTGGTTTTGGACTCTACTTATTTTGTTAAAGTTTGACTTAGCTGCTGTTGCCCAAGCTGCAATGCCATATTCCAGTACTGGCCTCACCCGTCCAGTATATAGCTTCTTGAGAACTTTCTCATCTGCTCCCCACGTTGTACCAGCAAGCTTTTTCATGATTGCCATTCTTTGCCTTGCTCTTGTTCGATTTTTCTCAACCTGTGTTTTCCATGTCAGGCGACGATCAAAGGTGACTCCGAGATAGTTTGGATTTTCTTCATGGCGCAATATTTTTCCATTCAATACCAGCTTAGGTTGCTGAGTTTTATTTGAGAGGGAGAACACTGTGCATGTTGTTTTCTCCTCACTTATCTTCACTAGCCATGATTTTGACCAGTCCTCTAGTGCTAATAGGGCTTGCTGTATTCTGCTGTTAGCTGTACTAATATATTCTTCAGATGTCCATATGGCTAGGTCATCTGCAAAGGATGATGTGTGTACTCTGGCTGGAAAATTTTCCGTGATGTCGTTTATATATGCTAGGAATAATGTTGGTGAAAGAACTCCTCCTTGGGGGACACCTTGCTCCAACAGCATCATTTTGCTGGTTTGTCCTTGTACTTTTGTCCTGGCAGTTCTGTTCTCAAGGTAGTGGCTGATCCATTTGTACATTTTCCCACAAACATGCATTTTTTGCAGTTTTACTTTCAGTCCTTCCTTCCATACTTTATCAAATGCTTTTTCTAAATCTATCCAGACCGCTAGTGTGTGCGTTTTCTCTTGGAAGGCATCCTCTATTTCCTGAGCTATATAGGTTATTTGATCTTCAGTGGATCTGTACTTTCTGAATCCTGCTTGGTGTGGTGTTAAGAGTTTGTTTTCTTCCAGATGCCATGTTAGCCTGCCATTGATAATGCGTTCCATTAATTTTCCTACACAGCTAAGTAGACTGATAGGTCGATAGCCATTTGGTTCTTCCAGGTCTTTTCCTTTCTTTGGGACTGGTATTAGTATAGCTTCCTTCCATGCCTGTGGGACTATTCCCCTCTTCCAGCTGTAATTTAGGACTGCTAGTAGTTTCTTTTTTGCCTTTGTCCCTAGTCCTATTAGCATTTCATTTGTGATTCCATCCTTTCCTGGTGATTTCTTCTTTTTTAGGGTATTCATTGCCTGTTCCATTTCTTCCATTGTTAGATTTGCCATCATATATTCTGCTGCTGTCTCTGTATTACTATGATGTATCTGTTTATCTTTGATTGCTTTCTTCTGTTCGGTTGTAATATCAATGTGGTTTGCACTGGCATAGTGTTCCATTAGTGCATTTGCAGCCTTTTTTCCTGTAAGCAAGGCATTTCCTTGTTTAATTGTTATTTGTTTGTTTCTAGGTCCTTCATTGTTCATGGCTTTCACTAGTTTCCATAGTTTGTTTCCATCCCTGTCAAAATTCAGGTTTTCTGTTTTTTCCCTCCAACAATCTCTTGTTGTTTGATTTACTGTTCTTTTATATTTTGCTGAGATGGCTTTGAGAGAGATGTTCGCTTCAATTGTTTGTTCTCTCTCTGCTGTCTTCCTGGCATCTTCAACTTTGTCCTCCAAACTTTGTAGTTCTTCAGTCCAGTATGGTTTGTAATTTTTCCTCGCTCCTCTTGGAATGGACTCAGTGGCTGCCTGTATTATTGCTCTGTTTAGACTTTCCACCATTTGCTTCATGTTGCCATATCGTGTATTTATGTTTTCACAATATTTGTCTGTTAGTGTGGCAAATCTGTCCCAATCTGCTCGTTTGTAATTCCAGCGGGGCAAGGGCTTTTGCTCCTGTGGAACATACTCCATATTCATTACAAGCTTGATTGGTCTGTGGTCACTACCTGCTAATTGGTCCAGCACATGGCGGTCGATTTTGTGGAGGATGTCTCCTGTGCAGAAAGCTAAGTCTGGAGTAGAAGTGGTAATCCATCTTCTGGAGTAGAAGCTCGGTGTGTCATCCGCTTTGTTGAGTAGATGGAGATTTGAGTCTATTTCCCAGTCCTCCACTTCATCTCCTCTTTTGTCAGTATCTGGGTATCCCCATCTTTCTGAACGGCTATTAAAGTCTCCGACAATAATGCAATTTGTGTCAGTTATTTTCATGTTTGAGAGTGTAAGATCCTTATCTGCTGGGCTATAAAGATTGTAAATTCTTATTTTCACGTCCTTTATCATTATATCAACACCTATAATTTCTGTTTGGTTGTCAGAGATCACAGATACTTCGCTGCAAGGTATTGTATTTCGTGTAAGTATTAGAACTCCTCCTTTATGTCCTTCGCGGTCGAAACGTGTGGCCTGATATCCCCTGACTGAAAATTTGCGCTTGGCGTTGAGGTGTGTCTCTTGAATGCATGCCACATCTATTCTATCTTTATGAAGACGCTGTGTCAGGGATTCTTTCTTGTTATAAACTCCTTCGGCATTCCACTGTAGTATGTTGAGTGTCCTTGGTATTTGGTCAATAGCTCTTAACCTACTCCTCTGTGCCTTGACTCCACAGCACAGGGGAAGGTGACCACCAGTAGTCATGGGTGGACCCCCTCGAGGCAGGGGGCCCGGCACTATCACCGCCTGATGGGACTTCACGGGATTAGCACCATAACGATTAATTTTCATCTGTGGCATCATGAAATGATAAAGTTACGTTGCACTTCTTTGTCAAGCCTGTGGCTCAGTACATCCGATTTCGACAAGCATTTTTCGGGATGCTTTCCCTAGCCTTTGACTGTCCCCAGTCTACCTACAAGGCAGCAGGTTTGTGCGTCACTTCGTCTGGTCCCTCTCTCTTGACCTGTCCGACATGGGTGACCCTACCAGTAGCTGTGCTACCGTCGGCATAGCTCTTGGGGTCATTGGAACGCGCAAGCCCCTCTACCTCGTCAAGGTGGACGCACGGTAGAGGGGAAATATTTAACTCTACTTCTACAGGAATTAATTTGATTAATTAATTAATTAATTAGTCATTTGATACTTTCCTTGGGAAATTGCTACGTTAACTGTTCAGTTTCGATTCTAGATCGTAGGTATCTTGACAGCAGGTCTCCCACAGATCAGAGTGCGGCACTTCTTCGACGGCAGGTCTCTCGAGGATTAGTAATGCACGTGTGGTTATGGTAAGGCCCCTCAAAGTCAGTAATGTACGAGAGCGATCAGCGGCCCTGGTTAGCCTCTCGAAGTCAGCAATACAGGTAGCGGCTTGAACAAGCCTCTTGAAAATTGCCAAATTCAGGCTATGGTAGCCCTTTGAAATTGAGAATGTTCAATTAACGGCCATGGTAGCCCTTTGAAATTGTGAATGTTCAATTAACGGCCATGGTAGCCCTTTGAAATTGAGAATGTTCAATTAACGGCCATGGTAGCCCTTTGAAATTGATACTGCAGGACAGCGGCTCTTGTAGCCCTTTGAAAACGGCGATGTGAGGCAGCAGCCCCCTGGAAATTGATACTGCAGGACAGCGGCTCTTGTAGCCCTTTGAAAACGGCGACGTGAGGCAGCAGCCCCCTGGAAATTGATACTGCAGGACAGCGGCTCTTGTAGCCCTTTGAAAACGGCGATGTGAGGCAGCAGCCCCCTGGAAATTGATACTGCAGGACAGCGGCTCTTGTAGCCCTTTGAAAACGGTTTACTCCGTGGCTCTCGCAGAAGTTGTAGAAGCCACCATGTTTGCCAAAAACGCGTTCAGCAATGTTCTTTAAATATAGTCGCATCGTTTTCAAGATATTCTCCGGGAAGTTCCCAATGAGCTTAGTACTTTGCGTATCTCGCGACGACCCATAAGTTGGAGATCCTTGGGTCTATGGCACCATTTCTGTATCTTTCACAGTGCTGTAGAGTGTAGAGGAGAGTTGCAACTGAACTGAATTACACGAAGCCTGGAAGTTGTTGATACATGTCTTGGTTTATTTGAGATGCTTCAAAGGCATTGTTTCAACATACAAAACTGGATGATAAAAGACGTCCTGCCAACATGGCTTCTAGGTTGTAACTAAACTATCTCACGCCTATCTCAACGCGTGAGCGTCCCTAGCTACTTAACTACCGGGTGCTCACGCGTGCATTAGCTAGTCAGCCCATTTCCCCTTTGCACGCCATCTAAACTCCTACTCTGTTATACTAGCCTAGTAAGTGTACCGTCATTTAGACAGACAACATCCGTCTCAAGCAAGGCCTCAGCAAGAGCAATACCCTGTCTGTTCTCTCCCGACCTGTCCCATTCCTTGGTGAGGGCATTGAAGTCACCACATATAAGATACCTGGTATCTGGAGTGTCCACTGAACCTTTCAACCAGTCCCAACTCTCTCTGCTTATGCAAGATTCCCCACTTACATATACATTTATCAGGTTCCAGCTGTATCGGCCGATTTGTATCCCAAATCTCAGCACCTATTTACTCTCCTGACCCCATCCACTCATATCCAGTATTGAATGCTGAAAACCGTCCTTGACCACCTGAGCCTGTCCATGCCTTCCCTGCCCAGTTATGTAGCCAGGGCACTTAAAAGAGTTCGTATTCAGTTCTTGTAACATCAGGACATCGAAATCGTAGACCAGTTTCTAAAGTATTGGTCCTCGTTGCTTTGCACTGCGGCAATTCCAATACCCAACCCGCACATTTTTTAGTCCCAACCGATTCGTTTTCCTTCTACCCATTCTGGCTCCAGCCATCTTCTTCCTTTTCCTTCTCCTCTCTCCCCTACCACTTCTTTTCCGCTTCATTCTCTCACCGCTGGCTGTTGTCAAAGGTATCGAGCACAACGCACGTACTTCGTTGCTACGGCGATAATTCTTTGTATTATTCATAGTTGGTTAGATATGACGGCAGGATATAATCAGTCACCCTAGTAGAGCCTGCCTGCTAGGGAAGGGGCAAGGGATGTCCCTTAGGAGTCCATACGCCTGGCGCCGCTCGCCCGCATACCAGACGTTTCACGTTCACGACCAGCTCACCCGTGGTCTTTGGCACGTAGGTCCACCTTAAACTTATGGGTTTATAATCCGAGTTTTCCATCTCCTAGATTGGCCGCTATAATAGCTAACGGGCCCAATCTACCCGGGGGCAAGAGGTTCCAGCGCCTCTTTCCTAATAGCGATAAGGTTGGGATTCATATTCATTTTCACATGAAATATGTTTCTCATGTTTACAGACACAAATCTCAGATGGACACCTGACAAACACTCTGATTGAAAAAAGGGACGGGTAGATAGATATACGGACAAGTGAATAATGTCAGTAAAATGTTATCGCAAGTAAACGTTGCTGGAACGTTCTCAAGAAATATACAAGGAACTGTTGACACTTGAAGTTCCAGTAGGAATTCCAAGATTAGTGTGTCTGTTTTGTCAACATAAGAGATTTACAAAAATTCTGTCGTTACACAGTTATATTATCTATGCTTATGTGGACAGTGTCAGATCTCATTCTGAAGCTTCAGACGTTGGCAACACACAGAGCTGGTACTATGTTTTTGAGATGAGATCGTATTTGGCCATATTATCCGGGTGTTTATGTGTGAGGGACTGTGCCTTGAATGTGCTTATAAGTCGCTCCCTTCTTCATCACCAATACTGCTGGCTAATTTGTCGAATGTGGTGTCATCGGCTTCCTCTCCCAGTTTAGCAAAATCATCCATGTCGTGGGTTGTGACCACGGAGCGCCCAAACTGAAAATGAGGGCACAGATAAAGGAGAATGCCCACTCGCACCAGTGGGCCCACGTATAAAAGTAGTCTGACAAATAACACTGCGATTTTGCTTTTGACCACAAACATAGAAGGTAATGTCAGCAGTGTGCACAGAGTGGTAATAATGGCGTAATTGATGACCTTGCTAAGATCGTCTAAAGCACGTTGAGTGAACTTTGAGCCTTCTTGTGTGAATACCTTTTAACCCCAAACAACTGGACGATGCTGGTGATATTTAAGTGCATTATCAAACAGGTCATTGCCACGAACATGAAATATCTGGCATACTGGTACTGGATGTTGAACCACGGGCCAAGCCAGGTCTCCATGTAAACGTATCCTTGTCTCTCTGTAGCAGGAAGGGAGCAGAAACATATCATCAGGCTGAGAGAAGCGACTACCAGCGCCGAAATGTGCTTGTGTCGTGAGAACCCTCATACCTGTACACATCTCGCAACGACATGGCAAAAGGGGGGGGGGGGCATACTGCCATATAGCACTTCAGAATGAATGACGGAATTTATAAGCGAGAAAGAATATGAAGAAAGAGTAATCAAAAAGTCGCCAAGTAACGTGACAATGTCGCCAAGTAACGTGACAATGTAGAAAACGTCACAGCGTGAGACATTAGCAACCAACCAATTAGGCCTGCGACTGACAACAGGAAAGGCGGCATGCAATTTTCAGGAGCGACTTTTGAACGTCAATTATTGAGAAGATGGAAATGTTGAAAGGAAACAATCACTTAGGACAGAGAGATGATCGAAGCACACTCCAAAGTTACGACTGATGATTTGCCATGATTGTTTAGATCAAAAATTTGAAAGGATGACTCAAGATTTGCTAGCGTCAACCGACAGGAGTTTGCCAGTAGGTGAGACTATTATAGGCGGCAAGAATGTTAGAACAATGCTAGGCGGTCAAACACTATCTGGGTAGTTAATTAAGTTAATATAAAATGTTAGCATTGTTCGTTTACCTATTCACCCATCGCCGGCCCTCCCATAATCTTGGGAACGGCGATTATAATTGATCAAATCGACACAAGCTATTTTATGTCAATAAATAATCGCCTTACCAGAAAATGTCGGTCTGCCTCCAGTGTTGAACAACTATGTGAAGACATATAGTCACAACAGCACCACATCTGTGAGTTTTTTCCTGAAATAACCAACAGGAGCTCTCAATCCGACGCTAGTCACATACCCACAACATGCCACCCCCGAGACACCCTAAGCCAGACTCTGACGAGAGCATTTACTCGAACTATCCCGGCACACGGACCTCGGCTCCAGAATTTCGAGGCAGCGTAGATGTGGATTTACCACCCTTAAGACACTCTGCCCCAGAAAGTAGCTCGATATATGGGAACTTGACCAGCACTGTACCGCCGATTAAAACGCAATCGACGCTATGGCCACTTCTTCAACTCCTCCACCAAAAAAAGGTGGTGATGAACACTGTGTCTACGATGAACATTTACGCCTAGGTCAACAATCAATTCCAGGTCACTCAACTGTAGAAGATAAATATTACTTAGAAAGAGAGAGAGAATACAATAAAGAACCAACCTGATTGAAATGTCCAGGCCCACTTTGTGATGACAACTTGTCCACTTGTTGCGCTGATTTCGCTCCTTGCTAATAGATATTGATCCGTGATGCAGCACGACAGTTTGTTGAAATTACCAAACACCTTTGCATGAGATATCAAGACGAATGTGGAAAAAGTGAGTGTGTGTGTGTGAGCGATATAACATTAAGGAAGATAATTCAGTGACATCCTAGATATATTGGTATAATACATACAATGACATTGACACCGTGTGGAGGCATATAGACAGCAGAATTAGTGATAGTGATGTACTGATGTTTCGTTTAATATATTAAACACGCAGAGAACACAGAGCAATGAGGGAAACATCTATCGCACGTACCTATATTTGTGACAAAGTCCACTTTTGCCGAGAGTGGGTGACAAAATACCAGTTGTATCAAACTTTCTCTGGTTATAAAACCTCAAGATACTTCTCCCTCCGTGGTAGTAACGTTTCAATCTGTAGAAAACAAATCACAATGCTTTAGTGAACGGAAAGTATACAATACAAAGCTGTAGAAATAAGACACGTTAGTGATTATATATATATATATATATATATATATATATATATATATATATATATATATATATATATATATATATATATATATATATATATATATATATATATATATATATATTCATGATACAACACTAATGTTTCATAAGACATATTTAACAAATAAACAAGTTTAGACAAGGCAGAGATGTGGTGATGTGACAGAATAAGAGAATCAACAATCTTGTATATCTGTGACAACGTTCATTTTTGCCGAGAGTCGGTGAGTTTTCTCTGGATATTCACAGCTCAAGATGATGCTTCTCGTGTTAAAAAAGATTTAATATATAGAGACAAAAATCAACGACTTTAGTTATCAGAAGGAGGGAAACAATAGTTAATTCCTTAACTTTAAGTTTCTGACATTTTGAAACTTTAAAATGTTTTAAATTTAAAAACAAATTTTTTAAATTGTTAGAATTGGTTGAAATCTTAAGTTTGTTTTTTTTTTTAAACTTTTAACATTTGATTATTCCTTAACTTAAAGTTTCTGATATTTTGAAACTTTAAAAAAAATTTTCAATGTTAAAACAAAATCTTAAAATTGTTACAATCTTAAGATGTTTGAGATTCTAACACTTGATTCTTCCTTAACTTTAAGTTTCTACCATTTTGAAACTTAAAATTTTTTAATTAATTTTTTACATTTTTGACATGAATATTTATCTTAGCACGGAGCTAGACGGTACAAATAATAATTACATTAATGCTCCTGTAGTATTATTTATCACAAGGAAATAGCACAAAGGAACAAACAAGTACACAGGAATATTCTTAAACAACTGAAACTGAACAATTATATTATGTCTTGAGAGATTAGAATAAAAATCGACATGATGAAAAACAAAGGCAACACAGCAAAATAAAAAAACTGCCCATTGCAACTAGAGTGTTGAAGTACTATACATAGAAGGAAAAAATAATACCAAGACCAGACAGAAAAAAAAAGAAGCAAAAACTGTTTAGAGAAAATATACAGTCACAACAAGGATCTCACCTGAGGCTTGAGTCGTTGGAGAATGAAATATCACAGCAGTGCATGTGATATTTATACAACTTTCATACCGTGTCAGCAGTTTGCTGGTAATTTTTTTTTAGACAATACCAAGTCACCTTGCTACAGGAAACAGGAAACAACCTAGAGGACACTTTGAGTATTAACGACAAGTGGTATTGTCCCCTAATCCGAGTCACTTTGCTACAGGAAACAGCCCAGAGGACACTTTGAGTATTAAAGGCGAGTGGTATTGTCCCCTAATCCGGCTTAAATGACACGCATCCGGCACGCTGACTAGGCATTTATCTGGTCAGTAATGCTGCCCATACAAGATGTGACAGGTTGTGACAAGGTTGGTCAGGTGTATGATGTAGGAAGGATTTACGCACGTCACTACAGATATCATGCGCTGACCATGTAACAGGAAATGGCGAAAAGGTTGAGCCGACCTGTAATCCGTGATTAACATAGCGTAACAGATTAGGGGATTCTTTAACCTGGGCAATTATGCATGGTACGTCAGGCACTGGAAAAACTCCCGACAGCTTGTAGGACTGTGAACGGTCGTAATTTCATATATTTTCATTGGATTCGAACACCGCTCACACGCACACACGCGCGCGCACGCTCACACGCACCGATCGTCGGATTTTAAAGGGATATAATAGTACCAAGAAAACGATCGATTCGTGAGTTATACCCCTTTGACTCCCCCTTGAAAATGGGGAGTCGATTTCGGCGGTGAGTGGAATGACGTCACATAGAGCTATATAACAAAATACTCCTAAAACTCATTCTCTTGGAATCCTCATTTGGGGGTGATAATGCGCATATAGTACTACTGGCGGGTTCTAAGAATATCTTGGGTAAAGAAAAGAACAAATGCATCCATACTTCAAGAGCTGAATATTAAAGAGGGTTGGCTATAAAAGACGATAAAACAAAGAAAATTTATATATTTTGGTCACTTGAAACGTCATGAAAGTTTGGAGAGAACAACAATGGAGGGGTATATGCCTGGGAAGAGAGGAAGAGGAAGGCCAAAGAGAAGATGAGTGCAGGATGTGGTGGATGATCTCCAGATGGGTGTATTGGACACGAGACATCTTTCTTGTGATCGAGCAGTTTTCCGGAGGGTTGCTATGAGAGCGAGGTTCTGCAAAGGACATGCTACTGAATGAATGAAAGAAATTAATGTTTGTTAGTTCTTCTCATTTCTATGAGTTTTAAGATGTCTCCAAGCATTCATTTCTAAGGTCCCGTCAGCTTTATTTTTGGGAAGGTTGTTTCTGCAGCTTGGTTGAATGATTTCTTTAATATTTGCCATTGGTCGCTGGCATCTTGAAATAATATTTCCATATCGGACAATGCATCGAAACTGTTCTTTACCTCTACGTTGAAGCTATCTTTTATCTCCTCACTTTTCAGTGCCCGTAGATAAAATTGTATGTTTCTTGGTGCATATTTCACTTTCTTTAATTGCATATGTATATTGTTTATGATTAATATGTGGTCGCTGCAGCAGACTGCGCTTGGTATATTTGTTTACTTTTAAGGCATTTCGAAATCTTCTGTTGATGAGAATGGTGTCAGCCAGAATTCTGATCTTATAATCAGGACTCCTCTGTGTCCATAATCTCCTTGGGTGGCGTTGATACCAGAAGAGAAAATATACATACATAATAGTAAAAATATAAAAAGGTAAAAACATAACAACAGTTAAAAACTTACAATATTACAAATTAAAACATTTACAACATTAAACATTAAAAAACAATTTTTTTTAATATTTAAAAGTTAAATAGGTAATAAATTAGAAAATAAATGACCGTTATTATTGTCAGTAGCTAGAGTGGTATAAGCGCCGTAGGAACAACGTCATCATACACAGGTTTAGGGTTACAGGTTGGGGTCGTTCAATGGTATATGAGTCATTAGTCATTAGTCGCGGTTCCAACATCACATAAATGGTCGTCCCCATTATCTCCGTTCCTGTGCCTGTGAGTATTACACAAAATGCTCCTCACTGCCTCATGTGAAAAGTGGAACAGACAGGAGTCTCGACAAGTCAACAGTCCGCGCAGGTACATTGTGCATAATGCCGCCGCCAGAATGCCAACGCAAAAGTCCTCCAACAAAAATGCAGTTCATCCTCGATGGAAGCGGCAGTCTCAAGAACAACTTCGTTGCCATGGGTTCGTGGGTTTCACCCCATACGGCTCGGTATCTTTCTGCAGGGTGGCCCGCTGAAAGCGTCGCCTAAAGCACGAACTCCGTAGCTCCAGCGACGACCTCCAGGAGTCCCCGAGAAAATACACACTTGAATCGAAAAAGAAATCAAGTCAATGCAGCGACAGGCTGGCCGCCATCATTCGGAACATTCAGTTCACGCTACAAACAACCAGATGTAACGGCATTCCATACGAAATTCACAGCTCACAGTGTCGCGTCACGCACTCAACTCAGTATCTGGGCGACGGAACCATACACTACGAGTCCAACATGAGGAACATGCGAATGCAAACCGTAGCCACAAACAGAAACACTCCAGAGTCCTTAACGGTTCACATGCTTATCCGCCATGTTGGGGACCAGAAGCACCTACCAGTAGTATATACTATGTATATAATATACAATAGTAATCAAACAAAAAGATAAAAATGTTTAAATGTTAAACATGAAAGCTGACAGTTATTATTGCTTGTAGTATCATGGTATTTGTCCATCAAGAATTGTGATGACCATTCAGTTCATCCACTGGGGTTGAAAGTTTGGAGCCGTGAGTTCTAAGATGGCTGGGTATGTCTATTTTGGCTCAAAATGTTCTTTGACAATGTGAGTATAGAATACTTGACGTTCAAAGAAGAGGCTCTCCAACAGTGGTTTTTTTTTTTTTTGTCCCAGCCTTTTTTTCCTTCGCAGCTCTTGCGGTCCGGTTTGTTTCACAAGTGATTACACCCTTGCGTAATGATGCACACCATGAATTTGGCAGCAGTCTTCCAGTTGTCGTGATGAATTACAAAAGCCTTTAGTGAGATCTTCAGAGTATCTTTAAAGCGTTTCCTCTGACTTCCTAAGGCAGGCTGTGTAGAAGTGGTTTAATTTCCTGGCGCGTCGCTGGTAAACAGTCCAAATTTCACAAACTTATAGCAGTGTGAATAATACAACTGCTTGTTAGACTTTCAGCTTTGTTTGCAGGCTAATTCCATTTCTGTCCCACATATTATTTTACAGTCTGCCTAAGGTCGCGCTGGCCTTGGAGATTCTCACATTCACTTCGTCGTCAATCGTGGCAGCTTGTGACACAGTGCTGCCAAGATAGGTGAATTTGTCCACAAGACTTAGTCTATGAACATTCACTTTGATATTCGGCTCAATGTGATTCGTCCATGTAGCTAGCTGGTACATAACTACAGTCTTCTCCAAGTTGATATTGAGACCAAAGATGGCACAGGCGTATGAGAAAGCTGAAACGTTGTGTTGCATGTCTGCCTCTGAGTTGGCATATAGAGCGCAATTGTCAACAAACATGAGCTCTCTGGCGGTGTCGCTGGTAATTTTGGTTTAAGCTTTTAGCCTTCTGAGATTGAACAACTTTCCGGTGTGGTGGTAGGCACGGTACTGCTGTTATGTGTGCTAAAGAAATTTTTCAGTTTAAGAGAACGGTGAAATCGGTGGAAATCTTGCAATACGTGTATCGGTCGACGGATGGGCGTGTAGGAATGAAACGCAGGCCCTTATTCAAGAGTGATTTTTCGCAGTCTGACAAAGGCAGATCAGGTGGAATACAAACTATCAGGTTGGTGGGTATATGGTCGTCTGGCTGGGTTGACGGAAGTGTTGGGGTGAGCAGGCGGAAGCGAAGGTTTATTAATTTGGCGTATTTGACCGCAGACAGGGATTTGTACAGTGTGTGGTTGGGGTATTGATAATACGGGGAATAACACAAATTAAGAAGTGATTCTGAATGGTCGACTCACCCAGACGTTTGTCTAGCCCTGTAATCTGAGACGTGAAGTCCGACAGTTGATACCCGTGATTGGCTACTATACAACGCATGCAGCTGAAAGAACATTGTCTGTCTATCTGGGCCAAGCGTGTCAATGATTCGTATAAAGTCCCTGCTGCGGGGTGAAAACGGGAAGAAATATCATGGGGCGTTATACGGAAGAGCAAATATGCTTTCAGATCGCTTTAGGGTACAGGGATCTCCACCTCCACCATCACAATTAGGTACTAAGGCTTCCCTAAGACCTCGTTGCAAGACCTGCCCATATGTGGTACACACCCCAATGGTGCTATTCCCTAAAAGCAGTTTACGCATCAAGAAAGAAGTTTCCTGCACCAGTCGTAACATAATCTATGCCATCATATGCAAACTGTGTAATATGAAGTATATTGGTGAGACTGACCTCAAGCTAGCTGACAGATTCCGCCAACATCTGCTGGACATCCACAATAACGTCCCTAAGCCTGTCTCCACCCATTTCAACAGCGCAAACCACCAAGGTGCTTCTGATGTTCAGGTCACTGCCATCCAGTCTTGCTGGTCCGGTGCTCAACATCGCAAAAATATAGAAAACCGGCTCATATTCTCTATGGGGTGCCTAATACCACACGGCCTCAACACCCAACATAGATTCATCTAATCATAGACATTTCCCCTCCCCTCCCCAGTCTCTGGCTTCCACACCCTCCCAGTTGTCACCCTCTCCCTGTCTCTAACTAGTTCTTTTCTGTACTATAATTATCTTCTACCCTGTCTCTCTCGGGCATTTTCCGAATCACCGAACCAGTACAGTTACATGTGGCATCTCGTATTACCTCTCTTGGCACTCATTTCGTACGCAATATAGTGTGCACCTGTAAGGATATCAACATTCCTCCCTGACCAAATAATCCCCCAACTAGTTAGCAACCATACTGAATATGCGGTTCTGTGTGCATATATGTATATGCGTGTGTGTATATATATATATATATATATATATATATATATATATATATATATATATATATATATATATATATATATATGTGATGTGTGTGTGTATATATATATATATATATATATATATATTAGTTATATATATATATATATATATATATATATATACATATATGTATGTGTGTGTTGTGTGTGTGTGTGTGTGTTTGTGTGTGTGTGCGTGGTTACACAGCTATCTGATTCCCTTGCCGAAGCCTGACAAAGACCACACAAAAATTCAGGGATATCGAATTATAACCATGCAGAATACAATAGGCAAGCTGCTGGAGAAGTTAATTGCCAGGAAAATATCAAGCCAGCTAGAGAGGCAAGGTGTTTTTCCACCTACTGTGGGTGGGTACCGTCCAAAAAGAGAAACCTGGACCAATGCAGCAGTTTTTGCCCATGATGTCAATGAAGGTTTCCACTCAGGCATTGAAACCTTTGCTGCAGCGATTGATCTTGAGGACGCGTACAACAGAGTACCAATGGATTTTTTAATACTTCAGCTTCTTTAACTCAATATAAGTCCATTCCTCCTTAGTTAGGATCGCTGCAGCCCTCTTCCAACGGAAAGTAGTTTTTAGATGCGGCAGTTGGACTTCGGAACCAACAACAATATATCCTGGCCTAACACAGGGATCACCATTATCTCCGGTGTTGTTCAACGCGTACACTGTGAGAATCACCAGCGAGCAGATCACTGGACCGGGGAGGACGTTGTCGTATGCCGACGATATTTTAGTGTATCGTCAGGGTAAGGATAGAGATCAGGTTGTTGTGGGGCTACTTGGTGTGGTGAAGCTGGGACAATGGTCAACCCAACAAAGGCAACAGTGACATGGTTCTCCTTGATAATCATATTGATAACACTCCAACACCAACTGTTAATCTGTGTTCAGAGACTGCGGAAAGAACGCTGGCAATGAATTACCTGGGGATACGTTTTGATCGAAGCCTTGCTTATAATGAGCACATATACCAGGTGATAACAAAAGCCAAGCGGGGTTTGGCTGCGATGCGGGTGATGGCGGCAGCAAACGTGGGCAGTGCCATCTATGTCTTCTATTTGAGGGGTTGGTCATGTCTGTTTTTGAGTAAGTAATGGCAATCCTGACTCTCAGCCGTAAGCAGATAGAAAGGATAGAAAGGATACAGAATGAAGCTATGCGCATTATTCTTGGATGTACAAGAGATACAGAATGCAGGAACGATGCGCTACCTTCTCGATTTTCCAACCATTGAAGACAGAATACAAATTTGCAGAGCACGCGTCCTACCTCAGAGTTAACGCAAACACACAACATCCAATGCATAGTGAAATTATGAAGGTGACGGGCAGCAGGTTAAAAAGAGGACGGTCGTGGATGGGTCAAGCCGAAGACATTCTTCAGCAGGTGTGTTCACTTGAGGACTTAGAACCTGGCGAGGAGTGGTTACAAGTGCCAACAGATTTCTGTACGTCCTTTTCAGTTTGCATCCAACTAGACAGAAAATGCAGACAAGAAAATCCGGCTGCTGTGGAGGCAGAAGTACAAGCGTTGATTTTCGAGAATTCGCTAGACGGTGATGCTGTCATTTACACAGATGGGTCGGTCGTCCGACATGTGAGAAGCTCATGGGCCTTTACGGCTCAGGCCGGAGGGAGAATTGTGAAGGAGGGCTCTGGTGCTTTTGCTGAGACCACAAGTAGCCTGACTATGGAAGTCATGGACAGTAAGTAAAGCAATAACATGGCTCGAGACACAGACATTCACTAGGGCATGTTTCCTTAGCGACTCAATGAGCATGCTCAAGAGGATAGAGATGGGGTGGATCCGAAGAGAATGGTTGCTGTCTCTGGAGCGATCTCGGCTGGCAAAGATTAGTTTCATCTTCGTGCCAGGGCAAGCGGGAGTACAAGGAAATGAGCGGGCTGACAAGCTCGCAGGTTAGGCTACTGTGGAGGGCGGACACGCCATGGACCAGGCTGGCATTCTGAATGCTCTAGGAGAAGCAAGACTTTTGCGAGAACCAAGCAATGACTGTGAATCTACAACCATGGTCAGACTGCGAGAACAGCAAATTAAAATAGGGATGGCCAAGCAAGAACTACGCAGGAATCCCAAGAAAATTGATAAACCAACACAGCACTTGTGTCGTTAGCCGCTACATGCTGCGGGATTTGCTGAGGAGGTGATCCGAGCACTTATGAATGTATGTATGTATGTATGTATGTATGTATGTATGTATGTATGTATGTATGTATGTATGTATGTATGTATGTATGTATGTATGTATGTATGTATGTATGTATGTATGTATGTATGTATGT
>JACEFZ010025491.1:425000-436476 GCA_014155875.1 Cepaea nemoralis
ACCCAGACTTTAGGACTCGCCTCACAATAACATAAAGGAGTACATAATGTGAGTTTGGTTAGTATCACCATCATACTTGGGTGCACACTCCATTGCTCTTCAATATTTGTCCACTAGTGCCAACCCATTCACTGAAAAATAAATTCATGGGCATTGATTGGCACTCATAGGAATAGAGAAAACAAAGTAGAGATCAATGGACACACTAGGCACATTGAAAGCTATAGTGTGGTTACACTGTGATTTGATCCTGATACATTAAAATGACAACAGTACCTTGTTGAAAGAAGTGTATTTTGACACACAGCCAACTAGACATTCTAAAAAGGTATCATCAATAGCCAGGTCAGTCATTCATCTTGAACCCACCACTATGGAGTATGAACATAATTCATACCTAGCCATTGAAGAAGCACAATGAGTCTAAGAAATCTACATTAGCCATGCATATGTCAAATAATAAACATAAGACGTTTATGCTCTGTCTATTATATTCATCGTCAAGTGCCTTGCTGACTAGTGGGGGCGATTATGCTTTTCTACATCTTGTGATCCCCAGTGGCATGCATCAGTTCGATTGTTGACTCTCTTCTGTGCCATGACACAAGACTGTCAAACATTTTCTCTCATTGTTTTCCTATGTCTCTCTTTCCACAGATCTTTCCATTTGTCAGATGTTCCAGGTTTTGTCTTCTCATAATGTGGTCAAAATAATTCATTCTGCCTCTTTCTGAAGTTTGTGATAAGTTGTCTTTGTGTCTTAGCTCCCTCAAAATTTCCATATTACTTCATTTTGACTGTCCAAGAAATTTTCAGCATTCTTCTATAAAACATCTTTAAAGCTTCCTGGGATTTTTTCACTTGTTTACTAATTGTCTAGGATTCGCAGCCATATGTTGGAGCTGGTTCTATATAACAAGCAAGAGTTCTTTTTCTAACTGCCATTGACATGGACTTATTGCATAAAATGTTCTTAATTTGATAGCTAGCAGTTTTCACTTGTTCTATTATGTTCTTTATTTCTGTAATGCATCTTCGACCTTTTTGGTTTTATCTACGTGCCTAGATATTTGAATGTCTGCACTTACCCTAAATGACATCATTTACTTAAATTGTACATTTAGGCATGATCTGTTTCTTTGATATTGCCATGATTTCTGTCTTTCTATTATAAGGCAGTTTTCTCACTTTCTACAACCACTGTATTTATTAGTTCCTTCTGACTTGTTGCTGTCAAGATGATGTCATCAGCATTCTTCTTCTTTTGCCCTATATCCCCCAAAGGGGCATATCCGTCAACCAACTCACTCCCAGCCTCCCTATCTGTAACTATCCCTTGTAGCTATGTCCATGTCCTTACCATATTGGTAATTTCTGTTTCTGCTGATCTTCTGCAAGAGTTTTTAGGTCTTTCTTTATTTCTTTTGCCATATGGGTTCCAGAATAAGGCTTTTCTAGTTATACTATTCTTGGGCTTTCTCAGTGTATAGCCTTTCCAGCACCTGCATCTTTTCTTCACCTTTTGGTTCATTGGTATTTGTCTAGCTCTGTCCATAAGCCATTGGTGATTTTGTCATACCATTTTATTCCTTCTATTTTGCACAGCACAGATGTGAAGCGTGGACAATGAGCAGTCAGGCTGAAAAACATCTGATGGCTGTAGAGATGTGGTTTCTGAGGAAAATGCAAAGAATACCATGGACAGCCAGAAAGACCAATGAACAAGTCCTTCAAGAAACAAATGAAGATCATAAATTGATTAGAGAAATTAGACGTAGACAGTCAAAATTTTTTGGGCATGTTATGAGAAGAAATGGATTGGAGAATTTGGTGACAACTGGTAAGATCGAGGGGAACAGACCAAGGGGAAGACCTAGAAGCAAGTACCTGGATGGCTTGGCCTTGTGGCATGGTCGAGACAGAAACACGGAGCTGATCCACGACTCTGGTGATCGAGTGAGATGGCAGAACATGACCGCCCACGCTTACCGGCATGGCACATGATGGATGGATGGATTTTGCACAGGCACCAATTAGTGAATATTTCTAGTTTATTTGTAATCACTTTCGTTGTTCTCCATACAGCAATACAGATTTAATATTAGAATTGAATAAAGTATGTGAATGATTCTATCTTTTGAAGTGATGTTTCCCCAAAGAAGATCAGGTTATTATATACTTGATTTATTCTCATTATCTCTGTCTTTCCTCTATGGATGTTTAAACCTAGTTGTTGTAACCTCCCATCCAGTGCTGTTAGTTTATCCTGCTTTTGATTTTGTTTGTGAGACAGGTGGGCAATGTTATTAGTGAAATCCAGATCATTAAGCTGCTTTGTAATGAGAGTCCATTGGATTTAATTTCTGGCAGTGCTTGTTGTTGTCTGCATAATTCAGTCTAATTAAGAATAGTACAGGTGACAAGAGGTATGCCTTCCTCACTCCTGTTCTTATCTCCAATGTCTGTGTTAGTTACTTCTCGTTAAGAACCCTACCCTTCATATCACTATATGTTGCTTTTACCAAGTTAATGATTTTCTGTGGTGTTCCATAATGTCTCATCTATTTCCAAAAAGATTCCCCATCACTGCCTTTTCATAGTTCTCAAATCCAGTGGAGGATCTATTTGGTTGGAAGCCGGGCTGTTAATCTCTTGTTTGTCAATGGCATCTCGTAATCTCTCCAGAATTATCCTGCTTAATATCTTCCCAGGAACTGACATTATTCCTCTATAATTTTCACAGTTCTATAGGTCCCCTTCCCTTTCTTTGGCAAGTTCACTAAATATCCTTCTCTCCAGCCTGCCGGTATTTCTTCAGTTTCCCAGATTCTGCTAAATAATCTGTGCAGTAATTCAGCTGAGGCATTTATGTTTGTATTAATGGCCTCTGCTGGGATGCCAATTGGATCAGCAGCTTTCTCATCCTTCAGTAGTTTGATGGCTTTGCTAATCTCTTCCTTGGATTGTCTCTCGCAGTTGATATCAAGTTCGTCTTTAGCAGGCTGGATATCTGGAGGGTCTTCTGGAACTGGTCTATCTTGGAGTTCCTCATAGTATTCAGCCCATGTGTTTAGTTGATTCTTTATGTTAGTGAGAACATTCTTGTTTCTATTTTTGATCTGTCCTCTTGGTTGGTTATTCTTTCCTGCTAAACTCCTTGTTTTGTTAAGGTCTCCAAGGTTTCCTTTTGATGCTGCTTCTGCCTCTTCTAGGTCATCTAGAATCTGTATTTTATCTGCCTTTATCTGCTTCTTAACATCTTTATTAGCTTCTGTATATTTTTCCTGAGTTCTGGCATTTGAAGCTCTGGTTTTGCTATTGTTTTAATCTGCTTTCTTGCTTGTCCTTTCTTCTATTTGTTTAAGGTTTCCGGTATTTATGCTTCATACTTTCTTTCTCTTAGGCCAAATATTTCTTAACATAATTCATTCCAAATGTGTTAGCCCGCTGCCAGCAAACTTCTGTACTCACTTCATCTACTACCTATTGGTTTCTGTGTTTATGGGATGTTGTGTATCTCAGCATAACATAAGGTTTTTCGAGGGCTGTTCCAAAATCAATCGCCAATTGGCTGGTTAAAAATAAACCTATTGCCATAGCAACACCGTTCATGCTTGTATCATTCAGTAGTCTCACTACACATCAACCTACAGTCGCATTTGTTCAGTGGTTCACGAATCGTGAACGAATAAACATGGACATTGTTATTGCTTTTCCCGCCAGCTGTGAAATTCGTGCTGTGATTCATTTTCTTCAAGCAGAAGGTCAAAATGCAGCCGAGATTCATCATTGATTGTGTCGTGTGTATGGAATTCATGACACTAGGGACCACAATAACGTCAGAAGTTTATTGTGAAACACTGAAGAAGCTTTGTCGGTCAATCCAAAACACAAGGTGCGGAATACTCACCAGTATTATTATCCTGTATTATCATTATCCTGCACGACAACGTGCGTCCTCCACACTGCTGCTCACACAAAGGCTTTACTTGATCAATTTAAGTGGGACATTTTCAACCACCTCCTTTACAGCCTGGGCTTGGCACATTGCAAGATGAAGGTCTGACTGGCTACCCAGTGCCTCAACATAGCGGAGGAGATCATGGATGCAGTCAACAACTGGCTAATTACTCTGGCGGCACCACTCCTTGATGAAGGGTTACAAAAACTCATGCCACAGGACGACAAGTGCCTGAATTTAGGTGGTGACTATGTGGAAAAGTAATGCTGTGATGTAACTTTTTAAAATGTATTTGGATGTTGTAAATTTATTAAAATTTTTACCAGCCAATCAGTGTTTGATTTTGGAATACCCCTCGTATATTAAGTCTACCAAACAGGACCTTTATTTTCTGTAGATCTCACTATATGATCACTGTACAATGAAAACGCATTCAGGAGACACTACACATTCTTGTCTGTTGCTCTTCTTTATGCACTTAAATGCTCCTAAAAGGTTGTTGGTTCTAATGACTGTTGTGCCCTTTCCCTCCACAAATATACATTGTTCATCACTAGTTTCTGGTTTAACCTTGCTTCTTATTTTTCTCATACTTATTCTCAATAACAGTTTTGTCATGTGACTCATAAAACTTATTGTGTGATCTATGCGTTCTAATGCGCCTGGATTCTGTGGCAGAGCTATAAAGATAAATTTTAATAGGTCATTAGATTTTATTAGAAAGCAGCAAGTCAAATGGTTTGGCCATGCAAGTAGGTTACCAGTCAACAGCATGCCACAACAAGCAATGATGTACAGACCAGATGGAAACAGAGGAAGAGGCCGACCACGTAAACGTTGGACGGAGGGAATAGCAGAATCCATGGGAATGTTGATATATGAAGCCCATAATCGGGCATTCTCACGAAGTTTATACTTCACCTTGACACCGCAAGGTACAAGAGGAACATGATGAGATGAGAGATGAGACTTAGAATGTACCCACTATTATAGATGTCATTTGGAAATTGTGTCAGTATAGTATTTTACAAACATTTAAAGAAGAGACATGGTTGGTTGGTTGGTTGGTTCCATTAGAAATGTCCATTGCTGGGGAACTTGTTTAATTTGTTGACAATATTTGGCACCTTGTTGAATCTGTTGACTGGTCTGTGAGTGAAGTGTTGAGAATACTACCATGTACATAGTTTCTTTAGATAAATCTGACACTTCTCACACATTGATCAGGGCTTTAACTCTCTCAGACAGAACCACCAATTTTTGTTTACATGGCATATACAATTCTTTAGTTAATGAATGCAATTAGAAAGCAACGTCAAGAAAGGGTAATCTAAACAAGAAATAGTGAAAAAACAATAAGGCAGCTAAGGAAGCTAACTAATCTATCAGTGTGTAGCCTGAGGCACATCACATGAAAGGACACATGATTTTTACACATATAAGTAAATAGGCTAGTGTGCACAAAATTTCATATTGATGTTATTGATTGGAAGGCAATGCAAGAGATGAACAAAATATAT
This sequence comes from Cepaea nemoralis, assembly GCA_014155875.1. Lineage (NCBI taxonomy): Eukaryota > Metazoa > Mollusca > Gastropoda > Stylommatophora > Helicidae > Cepaea > Cepaea nemoralis. The sequence continues at coordinate 430,482 of JACEFZ010025491.1, forward strand.
TATACATTAAAGAACTTTATGATGATGGTAGAATTGGACCAAATATTACAAATATGGTGAATGACCTCGAATGTTGAGGATTTTTTACATTATGAAGAAAGAAAGGCACAAGAACCAGATATTATATTAAAATGATGTTGAAACCTTGGGAGATTTTGTTATGGACCATTTCTAAATGGCACCTACAACTGCGATATATATTCAGTGGCTAATAAATTATATATTTATTTACACTTAATAAGTGATATATGAGAGGAAGTCACAAGTATCAGGAATTTTACAATTTTTTTACAGTAATGTGAACCAAAAATTGTGTGTGTGTGTGTTATTTCTCAATATGGTCCCCCTGCCAGGCCACACACTTGTTCCACCTGTCCATTATCTTGTTGATGCCTTCTAGGAAGATTTTAGGTCTGGCCTAAACCAGTTTGTACCACCTACATTACCTCATTGTCACCTGCAAACCTCTGACCCTGCAAATGTTCTTTCAAAGATCCACACATGTGAAAGTCTGATGGCGCCAGGTCTAGACTGTATGCTGGATGTTTCAAGACCTGAAATTTTGAAGCATATAGTTTATCCACTGTATGCGCAGCCATATGTCTGGGGAATTGTCGTGCAGCAACAGTACTCCTTTTGAGAAAAGTCCCTGGCATTTCAATTGTGACTCAGGCTTTAATTTGTATCGAGCAAAAGTCAGTTTCACCCCTTATCTGGATATGCACTAATATAGGGTCCTTGATATCCCAAAAGATGGTCAATAACTTTTCTAGTGGATTCCTGCGTCTTGAATTTTTTGTTAACCAGAGACAACGGGTGTTCCATTGCATCAACTGCCTTTTACTCTCTGGTTTGTAATGATGCACCCAGGACTCGTTTCCTGTCACAACTTGATGGAGTAAGGCATCGCGTTCACAAACATGATAGTCCAAATGTGCGTGACAAATCACCTGCAGTGGCATGTTGAAATTCATGGCTATTTCATCAAAAGTGAGTCACCTGTTGTCACGGAGAATTGTCTCCATATTGAACCATCACTCTTCTTTAGATTTCACACTCTGTATCCACAGAAAATAAATAACACTTCATTCTTCCACAATTCAATTCAATAGTGGGGCAGTCATTTTGTAATTGCTATTGTGCATGCCAAACTGCTTGATCGTCAAGAATCCTACATGGGGTATTGTTTAAGAGAGAGTTTGTGTCCTGAAATAAGATTTTCCATTGTTCATTCTTTTCTGTGCATTTTATGATAAACTCCCCAATTACTTGATTATTTTTGGTCATATTTATCAAAAGATCCTTGCACCACATAATGGGAATGTTATTGCACAACAGGCCTTATGAACTGCTTCATTAGATAGCTAGTTTTTTCTATTCCATCATGCTAAGGCCAATTATTATTCCAAGAAAGGAGCACTCAATAGGTGACAGCCATAGCAGCACATTAGCCAGCATGCTTGCCTGCCAGGCCAGGTGTAATGGATTTGAATTCACTTTAAGGTGGATTTTAACAACTGACTTGGGCACCAGTAACTCTTTGGAAGTAAAGGCAACCAATGTTATATTTACTACATTATCCCTCGAGTGCTGATTGGTCTGTAAGACAATGGGGCCACATGCTCAATATGCCTCAAGGTATGTAAAGTTTTTTTTAAAACTCAATGGTTGATGCAGCCAGTATACTTCTCAATAGGTTTTCTTGTGCTCACTATTTGAAGCTGGTTTGACCCCTAAGCCATGTGGTCACGGGAATTTCAATCTAGAGCCACTGGGCCAGCACGCAGCGAGTGATCCAGCTACTATGCAACAGCAGATAGTCTTATATGTCATTATAAGATGAGAAATAAAAGTAACCAGAAGTATCCTATGGACAGTATTTTGGTAAAGAACAAGTACACAAATGTGTCAGGGTCACAGCAGCATGAAATATACAAAGTCAGTTGTCAGAGTGAAATAGTGAGGAAACAATCATAATCTGACAATTATATTGGCAGCATATTTTTATTTGTGAATTATTCAATTTTGATAGTTCAAATGTTGGAGAATACACAGTAAAGCAATAACAAAAAAGTAAGGCAAGGTTGCTCTAAAGTAAACAAATTCCTGTAAATCAAGAGTTAAGGAACATATGCTTTCACTGGATAGAACACACATAAAAAAAAAATGGTTAATATAGCTATGAAGGCCCTTCCTCAGAACCCACAGGACAAATATAAATAGAGGGAGATTTGAAACCACATGGAGAAGAGAGTTAGAAACAGATTGTTAATATGGGGAAGAAATGACAGGAGTTGCAGCACTATAGAAAGTTGTTGAGAGCCTTTGCTCCATTTGGGAGATATAAAGCTGCAGAAGAAGAATTTTACATAAAGAAAATAAAAACACCAATAGCACAATGCTGATGGGTGCTATTACAAAATATTACCTCTGTAAAGTGACTACCGCCGGTCTCCCTGGCCTAGGAGTTAGCGACTTTCTCCGTAATCCTGTATACTCTTGTGAGTAACGTGACAACGGCGATAATCGGTAGCAGTTCTAGCCGCGTCGGTAACTTACGGGGTATGTGAGCCAGTCGCTCAGAAAGCAATGGCAAACTACTGAGCATAATTTTGCCAAGAAATCAACAATCAGCTGAAAGATGCTGATGTTGACAGCGATGTCCTGTAAAGGATATGCAAACATATTATTATTATTATTATTATAATGTGACTACCACATTTTAAATGACAGAAAAAGCCACATTAATATTTATAAAATGGGAGATGATGATGTATTATTTATACAATCAAACAAATACATATTTCTTTCTTCAGAATCAAAATTGATAGTTGATGAAATAGCAGACCAGTTGTTGGAAGAAGTCAAAAAAACATTCACAGCCTGTGGGAAATGTTAGTATTATTAATTATTATATTTAGATCAATTTTTTTTTTTTTTTTTAGCATATCCTTTACAGGACTTAGCTGTCAACACCAGCATCTTTCAGCTGTATGTTGATCTCTTGGCAAGATTACGCTCAGTAGTTTGCCATTGCTTTCTGAGCGGCCGGCTCACATACCCCATAAGTTACCGATGCGATTCGAACCACTGCTGATTTGAACCGTCATCACGTTACCGACGAGAGTATACGAGATTACGGAGAAAAGTCATAACCTCTAAGCACGAAGCTGGCATTTAGATCAATAGTAAATTGATATTACATTTATTCTGAAATTGAAATTTAAGACATCAGCCATTTAAAAGGAACTCTGTAGGAATAAAGTAACAGTTGATGAACATTTGTATGAATCACTCATGGCATTGGACAGGAGTCCAGGTTCCACTGGATCAATAAGTTGTTCTAGGATGTGTTATTTAACTTTCAATAATTTGGGTTGATTGGTCATATATTATGTTCAGATAGTCCTCATAACATTCTGAGAGAATTAACGAGTCCTTTTAGAATGTGTAAATTAATTTTCAGTAATTTAAATTGACTGATCACATATAATTTTCATATAGTCATAGCACTTAACAATTTCTTTTTAGCTTGTGTTATTCCTGGCCTAGAGGTTAGCGTCTTTTCTCCGTAATCTCGTATACTCTCATAAGTAACGTGACGACAGTGAGAATCAGCAGTGGTTCGAATCGCATCAGTAACTTACGGGGTATGTGAGCCAGCCGCTCAAAAAGCAATGGCAAACTACTGAGCGTAATCTTGCCAAGAAATCAACAATCAGCTGAAAGATGCTGATGTTGACAGCGATGTCCTGTCAAGGATATGCAAACAACTTTGTGTTATTTACCTTTCAGTAATTTAAGTTCACTGATCAAACATCAGTTTCAGATAGTCCTCATAACAACACTCTAAGGCGATCAGTTTTTTAACTTTCAATAATTTTTGTTGATTATGATTATATTTAGCGGACGTGTTTGTGTAACAGTTAGGACATTACACAATGGCAACAGCATGGTCGGACAAGGGTTTAACATATATTCTCATTCACAATAGGAGGGAAAGACTGGCCGCATATTCCTCTGTGCACTCAGGCCTACAAAAATGTGATGGTCGTAACACTTCACATACCCACAGCAATTTCCTGCTACAGGACTTGTTTTAAAAAACAAATGATACACCTTGTTCAGATAGTCTTCATAGCAACAAACAAAGATCTTCTAGATTCTCAAGTTTATCATAAGAGGTGACATCATCACAGGATTGATATCATTGATCACAGCGACAACTGCAACAGAACCATATATTGACACCATAACTATGTTGAAATAGCCTTCAGTACTTTGGCACTGATTTAGCATAAAGAGCTCTCCATGAGCTCCACATTAGTAATTTTGCCATACCATTTTATTCCTTCAATTTTGAGCAGGCACCTATTAGTGAATGTTTGTAGGTATTTGTTCTCTATGTTTCTGATCCAAACCGTAGTACTAACTTAAGGTTAGAATTCACAATCCTTTATACTCTCTCTCTCTCATCAGGTTCCTCTTGTACCTTGCGGTGTCGAGGTGAAGTATAAACTTCGTGAGAGTGCCCGGTTATGGGCTTCGTATATCGACATTCCCATGGATTCTGTTATTCCCTCAGTCCAACGTTTACGTGGTCGGCCTCTTCCTCTGTTTCCATCTGGTCTGTACATCATTGCTTGTTGTGGCATGCTGTTGACTGGTAGCCTACTTGCATGGCCAAACCATTTGACTTGCTGCTTTCTAATAAAATCTAGAGCAGCTTTAACCCCTACTTTAGTCCTGATTTCTTCATTTCTGATCTTATCTCTTCTTGATACGTTGAGTATTCTTCTCAGAAACCTCATTTCTGTTGTTGTGATTTTTCTTTTCTCTTTTTCTGTCATTGTCCAGGTTTGGCATTGGTAGCACAGAGTTGGTAGGAAGATTGTGTTGTAAAGTGCTTTCTTAGTAGTTATTGATACATGTTTGTTCTTTAGTATTGGTGCCATTTGTCCAATGAGTTGATTTGCCTTATTGCACCTATTTTCGATCTCGTCTTCTGATCTGCCATTTGATGATATTATACTTCCTAGGTACTTGAAGCTCTTTACTTGTTTCAAGGGATGTTCGTTTAGGTGAATTGTTGCTGTTTGTTCTTCTTTAGTTATAGTCATTACCTCTGTTTTGCTTGTGCTAATTTTCATGTTATGTTCCCTACACATTTCGTTTAGACTATTCATGTGGTCTTGTAATTCAGCTTCTGATTTATCCTTTATATCCTTTATACTGATAGCCAGAAATTGCTGTCAAAGGCAGAGGTCACAAAACACCCTAGTGGATATAGAAGATAAAGGGAAACCACCATATTATGTTCTCAAGGACAAGCTTATGAGCCTGACACACATCTGGAATAGAGGTGTAACATTTTCAGAAACTTTATTCTAGTTGACATGATAATTATTTTAGTGAATATTGTTTAATGAAAATGACTATATTCTGTTCTTATTTTCAACAGTATCTGATGAGTGTTTAAGTTTGTAAGTACAACCTTCATTTACTGAAACTGACATTTTATATGTGATTTTGAAATGAACTGTATCTTTTCTCATAGCATGGCAGCTTAGGTAACATACTTTAATCTTGATGTACTCGGTTATAAGTCATTAGATATTCCCTCTGCCGTGTGTCCACCGTGACGAGGTAGAGGGGCTTGCGCGTTCCAATGACCCCAAGAGCTATGCCGACTAGCACAGCTACTGGTAGGGTCACCCATGTCGGACAGGTCAAGGGAGGGGGACCAGACGAAGAGACACACAAACCTGCTGCCTTGTAGGTAGACTGGGGACAGTCAAAGGCTAGGGAAAGCACTCTGAAAAAATGCTCGTTATGGTGCTAATCCCGCGAAGTCCCATCAGGCGGTGATAGTGCTGGGCCCCCTGCCTCGAGGGGGTCACCCATGACTACTGGTGGTCACCTTCCCCTGTGCTGTGAAGTCAAGGCACAGAGGAGTAGGTTAAGAGCTATTTTGGTCACTTGAAACGCTACGAAA
>JACEFZ010025493.1:0-11261 GCA_014155875.1 Cepaea nemoralis
ACTCCCTCGAAATCTTACCCGGTTTACAAATACAATATACTCATCAACCACCAAGAGAAGGATTGTTTCCAAGTCTTCCATTTGATTTTAGAATTGTTATAGAAAAAGGAGAAGGTAACGAATATAGTCTTAGAGAAATTACAGAAGGTGTACAAATAACAAAACAAAAAGATGAAACTATTAAATATAATCCTGTTAAAATTTTTAAGTTCTATTATATTAGTCGAATACGATTAACTACTCAACCAGTTACTGATCAAGAAATATTATATTTATAAGTAAGAAAATGTCTGAAGAAATTTTACAAATTGATGAAAACCTCGAAATTGATAAAAGTAGAGAAAGATATGAATTTCATGAATATAGTCCCGTTTCTGGAACAACAAATCTTAATAGTGGTGGAGAAATCAGAATAGTTATAGAAACACAAGATTTGTTCACACATCCTAGTGAAAGCTACTTAATTATTGAAGGAAGACTTTTAAAAACTGATGATTCCAAATATGCTGATACAGATTTAATTACACTGTGTAATAATGGTTTAATGCATATGTTTCAAAATATAAAATACTAGCTGACCCTGCCCGGCTTCGCCCAGACCCTGGTGGGGAGCATCTCATTTAATTCATATAAGTAGTCATATAAGTTCTCGTTCCCGTTACCGACTGTCTGTCTGTCTGTCTGTCTGTTTGTCTGACCCGGCCCGGCATTGCCCAGCTCCTGGTGTGGAGCATCTCATTTAATTCATATAAGTAGTCATATAAGTTCCCGTTCCCGACTGTCTATCTGTCTGTCTATCTGTCTGTCTATCTGTCTGCCTGACCCTGCCCGGCTTCGCCCAGTCCCTGGTGGGGAGCATCTCATTTAATTCATATAAGTAGACATATAAGTTCTCGTTCCCGTTACCGACTGTCTGTCTGTCTGTCTGTCTGTCTGTCTGTCTGTCTGTCTGTGTGACCCGGCCCGGCATCGCCCAGCTCCTGGTGTGGAGCATCTCATTTAATTCATATAAGTAGTCATATAAGCTCCCGTTCCTGACTATCTATCTATCTGTCTGTCTGTCTGTCTATCTGTCTGATCCGGCCCGGCTTCGCCCAGCCCCTGATGGCGAGCATCTCATTTAATTCATATAAGTAGTCAAATAAGTTCCCGTTCCCGACTGTCTGTCTGTCCGTCCCTCCCTCTCTGTCTGTCTGTCTGTCTGCCTGTCTGTCTAATCATTTATTGGTTGCAGTTAGAACAACCTTAGATAAACGAAGACCAACTTACAAAAAGCATTAGAAAGAGCACTTGAAAGATCTTTACATCTTCCCCAACAATTAACTTGGGTAAATGGAGCGGCGGCAGCAGAATCAGCAGAAGAAGGAAAAGGAGGAGTAGGAGCTGGGAGGAGGAAGAGGGAGGTGGAGAAGGGAGGAGTAGGAGGGAGGAAGAGAGGCGGAGAGAGGAGGAGGAGGGAAGAGGAGGGAGGAGGAAGGAGGAGGAGGAGTAGGGAGGAATAGGAGGGAGGAGGAGGGATTAGGAGGAGGAGCAGAGAGGAGGAGGAGGTAGGAGAAGGGAAAAGGAAGGAGGAGGAGGGAAGAGGAGGGAGGAGGAGGGAGGAGGAAGGAGGAGGAGTAGGGAGGAATAGGAGGGAGTAGGAGGAGGAGAGAGGAGGAGGAGGTAGGAGAAGGGAGGAGGAGGGAGGAGGAAGGATGAGGAGGCAGGAGGAGGAGGCAGGAGGAGCGAGGAGGAGGAGGGTAGGAGGAGGAAGAGGGAGGGGGAGGAGGAAGAGGGAGGAGGAAGGAGAAGGAGGAGGAGGGAGAAGGAGGGAGTAGAATAACGCAGGGGGAGGAGGAGGGAGATGGAGGAGCAGGGAGGAGGAGGAGAGAGGAGGAGAAGGGAGGAGGCGGAGGGAGGAGGCGGAGGGAGGAGGTGGAGGGAGGAGGTGGAGGGAGGAGGCGGAGGGAGGAGGAAGAGGGAGAAGGATGAGGGAGGAGGAGGGGAAGGATGAGGAGGGAGGAGGAGGAAGAGGGAGGAGGGAGGTGGAGAGAGGAGGAGGGGGAGGAGGTAGGAGGAGGAGGAGTGATGAGGGGGAGGACGTAGGAGGAGGAGAAGGGAGGAGGAAGGAAGAGGAGTGATTATGAGGGAGGAGGAAGGGGGAGAAGGAGGAGGGAGAAGGAGGAGGCAGGAGAAGGAGGAGGAGGGAGGAGGAGGGAGGAGGAGGAAGAGGGAGGAGGAGGGATGTGGAGTGAGGAGGTAGAGGGAGGAGGAGAGAGGATGAGGAGGGAGGAGGGGAAGGGAGGAGGAGGGATGAGGAGGATGGAGGAGGAGAGGGAGGAGGAGGGAGGAGGAGGGAGGAGGAGGAGGGATGTGGAGGAGGGAGGAGGAGAGAGGATGAGGAGGGAGGAGGAGAAGGGAGGAGGGATGAGGAGGGAGGATGAGAGGGATGAGGAGGGAGGAGGAGGGAGGAGTAAGAGGAGGAGGAGGTAGGTGGAGGAGAGAGACAAAGGGAGGAGGAGGAGGGAGTAGGAGGGATGAGGGGGAGGACGTACGAGGAGGAGGGAGGAGTAGGAGTAGGGAGGAATAGGAGGGAGGAGGAGGGATTAAGAGGAGGAGAGAGGAGGAGGAGGGAGGAGGAGGGAGGAGGTAGAGGGAGGAGGAGGAGGGAGGAGGAGGGAGGAGGTAGAGGGAGGAGGAGGGAGGAGGAGAGAGGATGAGGAGGAAGGAGGAGGAGGGATGAGGAGGAGGGAGGAGAGGGAGGAGGAGGGGGAGGAGGAGGAGGGATGAGGGGGAGGACGTAGAATTAGAAGGAGGGAGGAGGAGGGAGTGGGAGGAGAGAGGAGGAGAAGGGAGGAGGAAGGAAGAGGAGTGATTAGGAGGAGGGCGAGGAGGTAGGAGGAAGAGATAGGAGGGAGGAGGAGGAGGAAGGAGGAGGAGGAGGGAGAGGGAGGAGGGGGAGGGTAGGAGGAGGAGGAGGAGGATTTTAACGCATATGCCTGTAGACAACTGCAGCGAAAAGGTGGGTCTGTCTATCTATCTGACCCGCGTGGCTTCGCCCAGCTCCTGGCGGGTAGCGTCTCATTAAATTCATACAATAAAAAAAGTAACTTAAAAGAATGTCCTTCCACACACCATCCATTATTTTTAATGAAAACTCTTTCTAATCACCTGCATGACTACAGTAACTTCTTAAGCAAAAAAAGATGAGTTACAATGTTATGCATTGTGCATTATTTTTATGAAGAATTTGAAAATGCCTTACAGATTGTATCATTGTTTATTATAACTCATATGCCGGTACATAACTATGGACAAAGAGTTTATAAATCTTTGAAAACGATGCCACAATATGACTATAAGTTATACAGAAAAGTTATGCCCCTTGAAATAACTTTTACAGAGTTAAGTCCCCTGAAATATATGAAATTACAATGAAAAATGAAAAATGAAATAATATTGGGTAAGCAGCCGATTTCACACTAAAAAAATATCACAGTTGGCAGCTCTGGAATGAAAGGAAGACGTGTAGAAAATTTCATCTCAATCGGATGGGCCGTTCGCGAACAAATAAAGGACATACGGACAGACAGACAGACAGACAGACAGACAGACAGACAGACAGACAGACAGACAGACAGACAGACAGACAGACAGACAGACAGACGGAGATCGCAATTTATATATAAGATGAACTATCAGGACAAGAAACAGAAAGTATTAATCATCCCGGTCAAGCAACAACAATGTTGGGATTGTTAAATTATTCCGAGAATTTTATGGAAACCCATGGAACAAATATGTTGTGGTATGCAGATTCTAATACAGGAGTTAACCAGCAAGGATTTGAAAGACGACATCAATTACTTATTAAACAACCAAATCCAAAAGGAACTTTTAGTTTAAGAATTCCATTAAAACATATTTTCGGTTTTGCAGATGATTATAAGAAAATAATTTATGGATTTAAACATCAATTAACTTTAAACAGACAATCAGATGATGATGCTATATTTAAAGAAGGTACAATAGTAGAGGGAAAAATTATTTTAGATAAATTATCTTGGTTTGTTCCTCATATTGAACCAGTTTTAGAACAAAGGAATAAACTTCAAACGATGATAGAAAATAAGATTGCAATTAATGTTGGATATAGATTTAGACAGTGTGATTCTATTGCAGTTCCTCCAACTACAAGTTTCTCATGGAGATTATCTGTTAGAAGTTTTTCGGAAAGTCCAAGATGGATTATAGTATCTTTTCAAACAAATAAAAAGTTAGATCAAGATACAAATACATCAGCATTCGATCATTGTGATATAAAAAATATTTATGTAACTTTAAATTCTAGAAGATATCCAGAAGTAGATTATAATAATTTATCTTTTCCTAAGCAACAATTCTCTAGAGCATATGGTGATGCAGCAGATTTTAAATCAAAATTTTATGGAATCGATTTAGATTATTCTCCAATTATTAAACCTATCAGTTATAAAAATCTCTATCCATTATTCGTATTTGATGTTAGTAAACAAAGTGAACGATTAAAATATAGTACAACAGACATTCAAGTAATAGCTACTTTTAATAATAATGTTCCTGCAGAAACAGAAGCTTATGCGGTTGTTATCTCTGATAAAATAGTAAAGTTTCAATCTGATGGAAATAAAATGGCTGTTGTGATTAGTTAGTATATGTAATAAATAAAATATATTTTTTAATAATTAAAATGAATTCAGAAGATATCTGGCAGTTATGTTGGCAAAGCATTTATAATCCAAACATTTTTGGAAAAGGGATGAAGAAATCTATTCTATGGAGTAATTATTTAGCTGATGAATTACATAAACCAGTTATTAAAAAATTTAAAAAGAGAAGAGTTATTGTGAGAGGAATAGATCAAATATGGGCAGCAGATTTAGTTGACATGTCTTCTTATTCTAAACAAGAATAAAGGATATAAATTTATTCTTACTGTTATTGATGTTTTTAGTAAATATGGGTGGATGATTCCATTAAAAAATAAAAGTGGAATAACCGTTGCAGAAGCATTTAAAAAGATATTTTCTAGAGACAATAGAAAACCAGAAAAACTATAGGTTGATAAGGGGAAAGAATTTTATAACAAAGATGTTAAAGATCTTTTAAAAGTTAATAATATTGAAATGTATTCTACAGAGAATGAAGAGAAAAGTTCTGTTGTAGAAAGATGGAATAGGACTATGAAAGAAAGAATGTATAAATATTTTACTGCTAATAGTGTAACAAAATATTATAACTTATTAGATAATTTAGTTACTGATTATAATAACACATATCATAATTCTATAAAAATGACTCCTGTGGAAGCTAGTAAAAAATCTAATGAAGATTTAGTAAGACAAAACTTATATGGGATAGATAATTATAAAGATGAAATAAAACCTAAGTTTAAAATAGGTGATAGAGTTAGAATAACAAAGAAGAAGAAGTTTTTTGAAAAAGGATATACACCAAAATGGACCACAGAAATATTTGTTATTAGTGAAGTTGTATATACAAACCCTATTACTTATAAAATAAAAGATTTAGAAGGTGAAGAAATTATAGGAAGTTTTTATGAAAAAGAATTACAAAAAACTATGTTTTAATTTTTTTCTTTAATAACTAAAATTAAAATAGAAAGATTTATCATTCTAGTCAATAATTAATTAAAATATTAGGAATAATTCCTTTTAATTTATTAATATCAGAACAATTATTTTGTATACATAATCTAGTTATTTTTAATAATGAATTTGATAATAGAACCATTATTTTAAATTTAATATCATTAAAGGTTTTTTCTAGATTTTCAACTTTATCCAATGGTTGTAGATCATAAAATTTATCTTTAAAAAGTACATGACTAATCAGAATCTTTATATAATCATTAACACATCTGAAACAAAATTGTTCTTCATCTATATTATTAAAAATTTCAAACAATCTGTCAGTACTAAAGTTAAACAAAACATGATAGGGGGTTTCTTTTCTACTATTTTGTAAATCAATATCAATATCTTTACATATATCTAATAATAATATAATTATATCAAAATTACATAATTCACATGCAAGATGTAAAGGTGTTTCTTTGCAAACATTTTGCAAATTGACATTAATATTTTTACAATTTAATAACAATTTAACTATTTTGATGTTATTATACAAGCAAGCAATATGTAGGGGAGTCATTCCATATTTATTTTGTATATTAACATCAGTATGTAATAATAATTTAACTTTTTCAATATCATTATTTTCACAGGCATTGATAAGATTTTGTCCGCTTGCCATTTTTTAAGAAAACTTTTTAAATATACAATTTTTATTTATTATAAAGTTTATAAATATATTCTTACTGTTATAGAATCCTAGTTAGTTAATTTAATAAACCATGTGGTAATGTTCTTATTCCATCAGAACAAATATATCTTTTATCATCAAAAGCTGATAATGATTTTTTATGTAATTCATTTATAAACATTTCGTGTTTATCTGAATTTAATGTAAACATTTTATGATAGCTTTCAATTCCTGAAAATAAACAATTTTTATAATCTTCAAATGTAATTTCTTTTTTAATAGTTGTCATACTGATTCCTTTTAATTTTTTCTTATCTTTGTCATTTAAAGTTGTAAAACTGTATGCTTTACTTCTTAAACAAACTATCTCAGTTATAATCTTTCCATTTAATTCATCTATAAATTTTACTATTACTTTTTTATTTTTATCTGAATATCGAAAGTGCTCTTTAGGATAATCACTAGTATCTAATTCATCTTGAATAACTTCTAATTCTTTATATAAATCATTAGTAAAGACATTTATAAATACAGAATCAGTATCAGAATAGTGTTTATTGAAAGTGTTATAATAAAAATCATACATTAATAATTTACTATAATCTAAAAACACACATGCCTGTATAAATTGGTTTATTAAATTTTACAGTAGGTTTACTCATTTGTATTCCAATTAAATCTTTATTAAAATATATAACATCCTTGAATGATGGTTTAGAAAAATATTTTTTAGCTTCTTCTTTTGTTGAAACTAATATTAAATTAACTCTTCCTCTTATGTTTTCTAAAGTTTTACCATAGAAAGCATTGTTCATTAATTTCCATAAATCTTTTTCAAAATCTGATGTTGCTTTAGTTCTTTGATTAGTATTAAAATCAATATATGGTTTTAACCAAGTTTCTTCATTAAACGAAATAGTTCTATGAACTTTAGTAACTTTCATTCCTTGAGATAAATAACATTTTAACATTTTATGATGAATAACATATTTTTCGTTATCTCTTAAATTTAAAACTAATTTAGGAACTTCTCCTAATTTCTGAGAATTCACTCCGTTCTTATCTCCCAATAAATTTAATTGATATCTATTTAATTCTTCTTTTTTTATAACTAAACTTTCAGGAGCCAATGGATATTTATATGTTTTCAATTGTGCTTCTTCAGTATATTCTAAATTACATTCTATTATACAACCTCTTCCTATTGGAATATTTTTATAATACTTGGGATCCTTTTCCCATTTAAAATCACCTGTTGGAAGTTTTTGAGACATTGACCATCCATATAAATTATTTGCATCTAAGTATAAAAGATAATTTAATCTCAGGAACTTACTAATATCTAATTTTTCACCCTTTTCTTTTTGTTTCTTTAAGAGTTTTAATATTTCATCTCTTTCGTAGTTATTAATTTTTTTATTTCCATCTCCATGATAATTTGGTGTTTGTTTATTAAATGCTTTAGCATATCTACTTCCTAAAACACCAGAAAATCCACCTCTTATTCCTTTTTCAAACATAAGTAACATATCATAATCGATTAATAATTCTAATTCTACTCCAGTATATTTTAACCCACATTCCCAAGTTAATCCAGGAGCTGAAAAACAATAACAAGGATCTATTTCATGATGTTTTAAAAAGAATTCTCTAAACTTTTCAAATGCATCTGCTAATATTAATACATCTGTTTGTAAATAAATATCATGATAATCTTGAAGTGTTTTACAATTAAATGTTTTCCAAATATTTTGAGCATGTTCATATTCTTCTTCTGTTATATTTTCTTGTCTTAAAGTAGAATAAAATATTTTCAATAGGAGGTAAACTAGTTTCTTTTAATCTTTCTATAGAATCAATATATTCATATGGATAAACACCTTTGAATGTTCTTTTACCATCTACAATATATTTTAATGCTTCAAATTTATCTTTTTTAAAATATTGTTGTAAATGTTTAAAATCTTTATCTAATAATCCTTTTGAAACATTATCAAGAGAAGCAGATAAGAATCTATAACTATCTAAAAATCTAAGTTTTCTATAACAATTACCAAATTCAATTGCAATATAATCTTCTGAATTTGCAGCTAATACTGTTACTTTATTATATTTAGTTTCATATTTCATTAAGTTCTGTAATTATAAATGAAAATCATATTTACTACCATTATGGAAAAAATACTGGAATAATTTTAGAATCTTTTCCTTCTTTTGTATTACAAGATTGACAAGCTGCTCCTCTATATTTCCATTTAAATGATTATGTTCTCTTATTTTTGTATCTATAATAGTAAATTCTTTTTCACAGATTGTATTACACGAAAGACATTTATGTTCTTTTGTCTTGTTACTTTCATCAATATGTTCTTTTTCACATCTTGTTTTACATTTTTGACAATTATGTCCTATTACTTTTGTTTTGTTTTTAGGAAATTTTTCTTTGCAGATATAACAATTTAGTAGCATTTTTAAAATCTATTTTTTCTTGAGTAGTGAGTTTATGTTGTGATTTTTTATAATAATCTAATTTTTTATGTATATGAATAAAATTCCTTTACAATATCATTAACAAATCTTTCTTTTGCATCTAATCCTGTATAACTATAATAGGGACAAGAACATAAATCTGGATAATCAGATACAGCATATAAACCAAATGAACATACTTCTTGTTTAAATTTTTTCTCTGTATACGATTCATTAGGATTTGCTTGACAAGAAGACATTGGGATATTTAATGATTCAACATCTGCATAGAAAGCAATAGGTAATTTAGATTTAAAATGATGATTTTGAAATTTTAAAATATTATTTTCTTCAGTGGGAAGAATAGGTTTTGATAATGGTTGATTTCCACAATCTTTTTGATGGTTTTTTAATGCTTGAGAAGAGGAATAAGATTGAAAACATCTTCTACATAAATAATTTTTATTGTGATTAGTAGATACAATTGCCTCAAGATTTTTAATTAAACAATAATGAGTTATTCCTTCATTTTCAACATATAATAAATCAATAATTTTTTCTCTATCGGGGTAGTTTGTAGTATATATTGGATATAAGGATTTTAAATTTTTTTGGTCTTGAAGAGCATAAACATTTATACTGATATTATTATTATCTTCAAACTTTGGAATATCTTTCATTTTAACAGGATATTCAATTTTGTCCATATTTAACTCATCTTCATATGCTTTATAATGTGATACTCTTTCTGGGTGAGATTTAATTTCTAGAATATTAGCTATAATACACCATAGAAAACATTTATCATCCTTGTTTTGTATATTTAGAATATTATTATTTATAAAAGGAAGTTTAAAATAAGATGATCCTGTTAGTGATTTTACTTTTACAATAGTTAATTCAGTTTGATTAATATGATCAAAAATATATCCACTTCCTTTTTGTTGAAAACTATCTACCCAAGCAATAAATTTATCTTCTATTCTTTTAAATTTATCATCAAATTGATTCATTGAATTTAAATTAAAATAACCAGAATTGAAATATACAGTTATGTTATTATACTTTATTGGATGAGTGAAAATACAATCAATGGTGAACTTAAATTTAATTAATGTATAATTGTCAAGAATTCTTTCTACATGAGAATATATTTTATTAAAATAAGTATTTATATCCCTTCCAGTTTTTGGAATTGTATAAGTTATTAAAACATTTTTGAATGTCTTTTTTGATTTAGAAATTCTGTTTTTCAATTCTTTCTTTTTATGTGTTTTTGATTTTTCATGTTGTGTTAGTTCTTTTATAGTATCAAATGTTTTATTACAAATTGAACAATATAATTGTGCGAGTTTTTTACTTGCCATTTTATTAGGAAACTTTTTTAATATACTTATTTTCTTCATAATATTTTTTATGATAATCAGGATTTCTAATTATAAATCTATTAAAAGATTCTTTATATTTTTCTTTATTTTCTTGATAGTGATTTTGTTTTCTGATTTTGTCACATTCTTTACATCTTCCTCTGTGGTTATCTGGACATGTTTTTTCTTTAGCAAAGAAGTGAAGAGGTTTATTAATAAAACATATATTGCAAGATTTACTCATTTTAAATAAGGATAATTTTTATATATAATAATACCATATCATAATACCACTATTTTATTGATGATATAGTAGTGATAATATATGGGAAATTAAGCAATATACTTTTTTTAAATATTTGTTTTTTCAAAAAACCGAGGGGATATTGGTATTGTGAAAAAACAAATATTTAAAAAAATAATATGTGGCTTGATCCCCTATTTACTAACACTACTAGTGCCTGTAGATCAAATTTTGCGTTTCTATTTGTATATTTGACTTTCTTTAAGTTTATATGTAAATTCTTCTTCTTCTTCTTCAGCGTTCCGAGCCATTGAGGTTCTTTGCTGCAGATACAGTCCGTCTCCATTCGTCTCTCTGGTTGACCTTCTTTTGCCAGTCGATTCCAAGTGCTTGTAGGTCTGTATATATATTATCTCTCCACCGTCTTCTTGGTCTACCTTATATGTAAATTGTCTAAGATTAATCTATGGTTGCTTTAGCAGTCTGCGCATGGTAGGGGGACATAAACATGGAATATTGATACAAGGGAAATAACTAGAATTTGACAATGAAAATGGTATACCTAAGTATAATACGAATAACTAACATAAAAATCTTTCATTTTTCTTTGAGAAATAAAACAATCAGTACCGCAGTCATATATTTGCAAACTTGAGAGGAAAGCTATTAAAATGTTCATACAACATTTGTTTAATCTTTATTTACTTACATTTTATAACCAACGTTTTCAATTCTATGTTTATGTTTAATTATTAAAACTGTACTTTTAATGATAAGGAGCTTCATGATAACGATGATGTCACCCCTCTCTGGGGAAACATATTTTTTACTGGCCTCTTAAGGCCACCCAAAAAATTTAGGAAAGACAAAAATTA
>JACEFZ010025494.1:0-10052 GCA_014155875.1 Cepaea nemoralis
CCCTAATATTTTTCCCATTCATTTACTCCAAACCCCAAATTTTCCCCCTTCATCTATCCAAAACAACCTAATTTTTCCCACTCTTTTACTCCCCAACACCCCTAATTTCTTCCCACTTTATCACTCCACAACCACCTAATTTCTTCCCACTTCTTTTATCCACAAAACCTAATATTCTTCCCACTTCATCTACTCCACAACACACCTAATATTCTTCCCACTTCATTACTCCACAACACACCTAATATTCTTCCCACTTCATTTACTCCACAACACACCTAATATTCTTCCCACTTCATCTACTCCACAACACACCTAATATTCTTCCCACTTCATCTACTCCACAACACACCTAATATTCTTCCCACTTCATTTACTTTACAACACACCTTATATTCTCCCCACTCCATTTACACAACCCTACTCATATTCTCCACACTCCATTTACACAACACTCCTTATATTCTTCATACTTCATTTACTCAACAACACACCTAATATTCTCCCCACTCCATTTACACAATGCTCCTTATATTCTTCAAACTTCATTTACTTTACAACACACCTAATATTCTTCCCACTTCATTTACTCCACAACAATTTTTATATTCTCTCCACTCCATTTACACAATACACTTAATATTCTTCCCTCTTCATTCATCCCACAACACTCTTTATATTCTCCCCACTCCATTTACACCACACTCCTTATATTCTTCACACTTCATTTACTCCACAACACACCTAATATTCTCCCCACTTCATTTACACCACAACACTTTTTTATATTCTCCCCCACTCCATTCACACAACACACCTAATATTCTTCCCTCTTCATCTTCATTCACCCCACAACACTCCCCATATTCTCAGCACACCAGTGGTTTGAGAGCGAGTGCTTTTATCCATTCGGCCATAATGACCTCAAGTAGACTGGATTCAAATCACCATGTGCAGCAGCACGCATGCGGCCACACCACTCCCCCCCCCCCCATCAGCAACAGAGGATTGAGGGTAAGATGTGCATGGTTACAAAGGCCACTTTTGTCTTCTTCTTCTCCCTTTCACTTCCCAATGGAGTATAGGCCCTCAACCCACTCACATGATGCATGATGGGCTGGATTGTGCAGCTGATGTTTTCTAGAGGATGAGATAGCCAGTCTGCCCACTGAGTCACTTCTTATAACATGCCTGGCAGTGTGCAGTGTTCATCATCAAGTTACCTGCCAGCTGGCGTGGGTGATCATGGATCTCCACATGCCTTAGTCTTTGGTGTTCTGGATCAACTCTGCTGATGATATTTCTCCATGCCAGTCTCAATCCATTCAGCATCATGTCTCTTGATCAGCCTCTGTCTCTCTTTCCTTTGATATTTCCAGCTGTCATGATGCTCTCCAATGCATGTCTTCTCATCACATGACCAAAGAAAGCTGTATGTGTCTTTTTTATTGTTGTACATAATATACTAGTTTCATTAGCCTCTTTCAGGCAATCATCTTTAGTTACTCTGGCAGTCCAAGGAATTCGCAACATTCATCTCAGGAACATCTCAATAGCTTCCAAGTTCCTCCTTGTTCATTTACATTTCAAGATTGACTGCCATACAGCAAAACAGGTTCTATTTAGCACTTCAGCACTCTCTTTCTTACATTCAGTGATAGTCCAGTGTTACTATACTTAAATTTATGCTTTCATTATAATAATAATTACTAATATTCCAGTAATACACAGGTAGGACACATATTTAATTCACGCAAATTATACAAAATAGCATTTACAAAGAAGAATGGTGGGAAACGAGCAAGCGGAAAGATTGGCTGGGTCTGTACAACTTGGTGGAGTGAGGGGACTGAGCACGTATGGGAATGTCCTGAGTGCAGTGATGTCGGTTCTTAACTCAACTCAACTGGTGGAGTATTGTTGCATGATAAGGCAGATGTGTCGGGCCCTTTGGAATCATGTGTATAGTGCAGAAGAACAGATGGATCATCACAGCCTGGGGAAGGTCAGATGGACACATAATCAGACAATATCTGGGCTCTTCACTGGCTGTTGCAGATGAGGATGGAGCATGTATGGGAATTTCCTGAGTGCTGTGAAGTCTGTTCTTAACTCAGCTGAAGGAAGAAAGAACAGGAAAATTTAATCACTGATATAAAATATTCAATATTGGATTTAGCAAGAAGAGCGAAAACTAAAACATTTTCATTAATGTTTGATTATATTCGATTCTACCATTACCCTTACCCCGTTCAACCTCAAAGAGAAGTTATATTAGGGTCCATCCCTGGCTCAGATGAATAATTCTGTAACTGAGTCAGCCGCAAATAGCAGGCTGCCAACGGTTTTACCCACACAAGCTTATTAATTTGTAGGCAATTGTTGTCCAGAGGGTGTAATGATAATAATTAATGTTGAACATGCAATTTTAAAGAACCAAACACAGAATTAAACCGGGTATGTGCTATAAATGTTGAATTATGGCAAGTGAAAACTGGATTAAAGAATGAAAAACAACAACAACAACACAACACACGTCCTTATCAGGAATCTTCTGGGGGTGTGTAAAGTGTCAGGACAAATCACATTTTATAGGCTTCAGTGCACAGAGAAAAGATAGCCAGTCATGAAAGAAAGAACAGGCAACAACAAAACAGTTTAACCTCCCTTACCTGACTGCAGTGCCTTGATTCCACAGAATATCGACCGATGCCTGGTTTGACTCCCAGCACACACTAATGTCCGAGTGAAGCCGTAACTTCTCAACAGTTGTTTGGTAAACTCGATCGCATCAGCACTGACCACAACAACGATGTATCGTATCCATGGCAACCTGCAACAGGAGCAACGGGTAAAGGTAGTCAGTCTCATTTACCCTGGCAACTTAAAAGGTTGCTACAGGATGATGATGTAGTCCACAGCCACATGGATGTGGACAATAAGGGAAAACTACAACATTATGTATCCCAAGAAATTCAACATGGCAGCCTAAATGGTTATGTTTTAGGAGCTGAAATGTCTTGGCCATATTAAAACAATATTAAACCAAATTTATCGGAAAGACCTTAGACTTGTAAAAATCATATATTGGAAACAATATGCTGCCATAAAGGTTGATAATGAAGTAGGTGAATATCAGCCTATTAAGAGAGACGTGAGACAGGGATGTGTAATGTCTCCAGATCTTTTTTCCTTATACAGTGAAAATATTTTTAGAAATGTTGAAGATATGAGAGTAATCACCAATGGTGGTCATAACATCAATAATATTAGACATTTGGATGATACAGTATTGATTGCAGACAATGTGCAGAATCTGCAATATTTAGTAGACGCGGTTACTGTATACAGTGAACAACTAGGGTTAGAATTAAATTGTAAGACAGAGATTATGGTCATCTTCAAGAATAAAGAAATCCCATAATGTAATATATAGGTAAATGGGCATATTCTTAACCCTTTACAAGGCGTAGCGTCCGTTACCGGCCGGTCTCTAAATACGAGCGTAACGGCCGATTCCGGCCGATACTATTATGCATTGTAAAAACGCGATCTCTCGGCTTTCCGACACTTCCGTCGGCTACTTTCACTTTCACCCATAGCTTGACAACGTGGCCGCCATTTGTAAACGCGCTACAATGACTTTGAACAGACTTTTACGGACTTGTTTTGATAGTTTTTGGGAGTTTTACGCTGTTTTTCAAAATGGATTTCGGCGATTCTTCAAGTGATAGCCGAGATTTCGCTCTGTTCAATTTAAATGACATTAAAGGGCACGAAGTTGATTATTAATCGGAGCTAGATATCAGTGCAAAGCGTTACTTTGCATTAGCAGTCGTGAGTCGGACTTTAAAGAAAGTGATTATGATTCTGAAAATGTGTTTGTAAATTGCCGTATAGATGACGGAAAATCACAAACAACATGCCGTATTTCGTAAATATTTGTGTTCATATATGGATTACCGGCAACAATCACGTGAGTAACATATTCTGCATGCTTTTCCCTTCATTGTGTTGTTTATTTAACTAAAATCGGTTGACTAACACCTTGTTTGTGATGTTTTTACTAACGCGACCCGAAATTTTTACAGAACCTGAAAAAATCTTGCCCGTTCAGGGCTACAAAACGGACAAGCGTCTGCCCTGTAAAGGGTTAAACAAGTGAATCGGTACAAGTATTTCCGAACAGTCACACCATCTTATGGAAGGGCCTTGAAGAGATTATAGCAAGAATTGCTATGGCAAAGTTTGCCTTTTGCAAGATCAAAAACATACTGACCAATAAAAAGATGTCAATTGCAAACGAGTGTAGAACGTGTACTTTTGTCTGGATGTGAAATGATGACAATGAGCAGACAAGCTGAAAAACATCAAATGGTAGTGGAAATGTTTCTGAAGAAAATGCAAAGACATGACAGAAAAACCAATGAGCAAGACCCAAAAAAAAAATGAAAACAATAAACTGATTCAAGAAATTAGACAGTCACGAATTTCTGGGTAAAAAAAAATTGTTTTGGAGAATAAATGAACTAGCGAACTTGGTGACAACAAGCAATATTGAGGGGAAAAGAACAAAGAGAAGGCAGAAAAGTAAATATCTTGCTAGCTTGGCCACATGGCATGGTCGAGACAAGAACACAGAGCCAATCCATCTATCTGATGATTGCATGAGATGGTGAAATATGACTCAGCACTCACGCTTATCGGCATGACACATGATGATGATCCCAAGAAATTCAACATGGCAGCCAAATGGTCATGTTTTAGAAGATGAAACACTTTGTTCACAATAAACTATAGTGGCTGATCAATAGCAATGGAAGGCATGGTTCCTGGGAGGAGAGACAGGGGCCGATCAGCACGAAAAGGGACACAGGGCAAACAGACCCAGGGCAATACAGACACAGGGCAACACAGACACAGGGCAACACAGACACAGGGCAGTACAGACACAGGGCAGTACAGACACAGGGCAGTAGCAGACACAGGGCAGTACAGACACAGGGCAATACAGACACAGGGCAGTACAGACACAGGGCAGTACAGACACATAGCAACACAGACACAGGGCAACACAGACACAGGGCAGTACAGACACAGGGCAATACAGACACAGGGCAATACAGACACAGGGCAACACAGACACAGGGCAACACAGACACAGGGCAACACAGACACAGGGCAACACAGACACAGGGCAATACAGACACAGGGCAGTACAGACACAGGGCAGTACAGACACAGGGCAATACAGACACAGGGCAATACAGACACAGGGCAATACAGACACAGGGCAATACAGACACAGGGCAGTACAGACACAGGCAGTACAGACACAGGGCAATACAGACACAGGGCAATACAGACACAGGGCAACACAGACACAGGGCAATACAGACACAGGGCAATACAGACACAGGGCAATACAGACACAGGGCAATACAGACACAGGGCAGTACAGACACAGGGCAGTACAGACACAGGGCAATACAGACACACACAGGGCAGTACAGACACAGGGCAATACAGACACAGGGCAATACAGACACAGGGCAGTACAGACACAGAGCAATACAGACACAGGGCAATACAGACACAGGGCAGTACAGACACAGGGCAGTACAGACACAGGGCAATACAGACACAGGGCAATACAGACACAGGGCAATACAGACACAGGGCAGTACAGACACAGGGCAGTACAGACACAGGGCAGTACAGACACAGGGCAATACAGACACAGGGCAATACAGACACAGGGCAATACAGACACAGGGCAGTACAGACACAGGGCAATACAGACACAGGGCAGTACAGACACAGGGCAGTACAGACACAGGGCAGTACAGACACAGGGCAACACAGACACAGGGCAATACAGACACAGGGCAGTACAGACACAGGGCAATACAGACACAGGGCAGTACAGACACAGGGCAGTACAGACACAGGGCAATACAGACACAGAGTAATACAGACACAGGGCAATACAGACACAGGGCAATACAGACACAGGGCAGTACAGACACAGGGCAGTACAGACACAGGGCAATACAGACACAGGGCAGTACAGACACAGGGCAACACAGACACAGGGCAATACAGACACAGGGCAGTACAGACACAGAGCAATACAGACACAGGGCAGTACAGACACAGGGCAGTACAGACACAGGGCAGTACAGACACAGGGCAATACAGACACAGGGCAATACAGACACAGGGCAGTACAGACACAGGGCAATACAGACACAGGGCAACACAGACACAGGGCAACACAGACACAGGGCAGTACAGACACAGGGCAGTACAGACACAGGGCAGTACAGACACAGGGCAGTACAGACACAGGGCAACACAGACACAGGGCAACACAGACACAGGGCAGTACAGACACAGGGCAGTACAGACACAGGGCAGTACAGACACAGGGCAATACAGACACAGGGTAATACAGACACAGGGCAATACAGACACAGGGCAATACAGACACAGGGCAATACAGACACAGGGCAATACAGACACAGGGCAACACAGACACAGGGCAATACAGACACAGGGCAGTACAGACACAGGGCAGTACAGACACAGGGCAGTACAGACACAGGGCAGTACAGACACAGGGCAATACAGACACAGGGCAATACAGACCCAGGGCAATACAGACCCAGGGCAACACAGACACAGGGCAACACAGACACAGGGCAGTACAGACACAGGGCAGTACAGACCCAGGGCAGTACAGACCCAGGGCAACACAGACACAGGGCAGTACAGACACAGGGCAGTACAGACCCAGGGCAGTACAGACCCAGGGCAACACAGACACAGGGCAATACAGACACAGGGCAATACAGACACAGGGCAATACAGACACAGGGCAATACAGACACAGGGCAATACAGACACAGGGCAGTACAGACACAGGGCAGTACAGACACAGGGCAGTACAGACACAGGGCAGTACAGACACAGGGCAGTACAGACACAGGGCAGTACAGACACAGGGCAGTACAGACACAGGGCAATACAGACACAGGGCAATACAGACACAGGGCAATACAGACACAGGGCAGTTACAGACACAAGGCAGTACAGACACAGGGCAATACAGACACAGGGCAATACAGACACAGGGCAGTACAGACACAGGGCAGTACAGACACAGGGCAGTACAGACACAGGGCAACACAGACACAGGGCAATACAGACACAGGGCAGTACAGACACAGGGCAGTACAGACCCAGGGCAATACAGACACAGAGCAATACAGACACAGGGCAACACAGACACAGGGCAATACAGACACAGGGCAATACAGACACAGGGCAGTACAGACACAGGGCAATACAGACACAGGGCAATACAGACACAGGGCAATACAGACACAGGGCAGTACAGACACAAGGCAGTACAGACACAGGGCAATACAGACACAGGGCAGTACAGACACAGGGCAATACAGACACAGGGCAATACAGACACAGGGCAATACAGACACAGGGCAGTACAGACACAAGGCAGTACAGACACAGGGCAATACAGACACAGGGCAATACAGACACAGGGCAGTACAGACACAGGGCAGTACAGACACAGGGCAATACAGACACAGGGCAATACAGACACAGGGCAGTACAGACACAGGGCAGTACAGACACAGGGCAGTACAGACACAGGGCAATACAGACACAAGGCAGTACAGACACAGAGCAATACAGACACAGGGCAATACAGACACAGGGCAATACAGACACAGGGCAATACAGACACAGGGCAATACAGACACAGGGCAGTACAGACACAGGGCAATACAGACACAGACACAGGGCAATACAGACACAAGGCAATACAGACACAGGGCAATACAGACACAGGGCAATACAGACACAGGGCAACACAGACACAGGGCAGTACAGACACAGGGCAATACAGACACAGGGCAATACAGACACAGGGCAGTACAGACACAGGGCAATACGGACACAGGGCAGTACAGACACAGGCAATACAGACACAGGCAGTACAGACACAGGGCAGTACAGACACAGGGCAATACGGACACAGGGCAATACAGACACAGGGCAATACAGACACAGGGCAATACAGACACAGGGCAATAAAGACACAGGGCAATACAGACACGGGGCAATACGGACATCTTGGGCGTGAGTCAGCATGAGTCAGGAGATCTGGCCAGGGATGATGAAACTGTTAGCCGAGCCATGCTGACAGTGATGTTCTGCAAATGACCTGTTGCATGATGAGTCAGTAATAAAGCAGATACTGAAGTTCGTGTCTAAGTGTTGAGGCTTTCACTTATACCAGGTACGACCAACTCCTGTTCTTGCCACCTTTCATTTCCAAAACATTACCCAGTAGACATCTGATCAGGCAGGTTTGACTCCAGAGCTGCACTGACTCTGAAGGGGTCTCCATGGTGAAGTGGTTAAGCTACCTGCCTCACACTCTGAAGGCTGTGGATTTGATTCCGGTCTGTCATTCGGTTCACAAGTGCAATTT
Organism: Cepaea nemoralis; assembly: GCA_014155875.1. NCBI lineage: Eukaryota > Metazoa > Mollusca > Gastropoda > Stylommatophora > Helicidae > Cepaea > Cepaea nemoralis. The sequence goes on from JACEFZ010025494.1 coordinate 8,525, forward strand.
TCTTTGAGACTCCTGGGGTCATGGCTGGAGCTACGGACTTTGTGCTGCATGGGATGCTTTTGGCAGGTCGTCCTGCAGAAAGACACACTGAGTCGTATGGGATAACCCAGTGCAATGTAATCAATCTTCTTGTCTGTAAACCCTGTAAACTTACTCTGAAATAAATCTGGCTACAAATCTGGCAATTTCATCAGGACATATAATTCGTCATGGTATAATGAACAAGGATGACCAGCTCTTGTTCTTGCCATCTTTCCTTTTCAAAACATTATCAGGCAGCCATTTGACCAGGTTTATTTGACTCCAGAGCTGTACTTATTGGAAAACAAATCTGGTAATTTCACCAGGACTAATGTGATGGTGGCAGTCCTGGTAGTACAGTAGCTCAATCAATCAATCAATCAATCAATCAATCAGGAGCCATTTCCGCAATGAAGGTTGGCTGCAATGGATCTCCAACACTGTCTGTCTCTTGCCTTGACTGTACATTCTGTCAGGCTGATATTCGTCCATCTCTTGATGTTATCCTCTCCACTTGTATCATTGTCTACCTCTTGCTCGCTTGCCCTCAACCTTGTCCTTCCAGTATGGTTTTTATAAGAGTATTATGTCTTTTAACGTGGCCAAAATATTTCACTTGTCTCCTCTTTATTTCTTCCATCAACTCTCTCTTCAGTAGCTAGCATGGTGTTATCTGTTGGGTATCATTCTTGCACTCCGGACAAGTCCACAGGTACTCAGATCCTCCCCCCAACATATGCATCAGCGTCTGGTGGCTAATAGTGCCAATTCTGTGTTGGTTGACGAGGCCCCCGATTCTCCTGATGTGCCTTTCCAGATGTACCTCTCCCAATGTGATTCTCCCAATGTGCCTCTCCTGATGTGCCTCTTCTGATGTGCCTCTCCCAATGTGACTCTCCCTATGTGCCTCTCCTGATGTGCCTTTCCTGATGTGCCTCTCCCGGTGTACCATTCCTGATATGCCTTTCCCGATGTGCTTGCCTGCTGATCTAGTGGTCACGTGTTCAAATCTCCACATATTTTTACAATTCGACCCATGTTCCCAGGTCAACCCAATCTAAAATCAGTACCAGGGAAAGTCCCAGGAAGTAAAGGCGGCTGGTGTGATACTGATCACATGACCCACTGAGTGTCAGCAGATCTATAAAATAGATGGCGCATAATATACCAAAACACCTCAATTTGTGTGTCAATAAGGGTCTTTACTATACTTTAACACTGTACAGATCTGAACAAGAAAAGAGTTCTTGCATGTTACATAGAACCAGTTTTAACATACGGCAGATCCTGGACAATTAGTAAACATGCGAAGAAATCCCTGGAAGCCGTAGAGATGTGGTTTTATAGAAGAATGCTGAAAATTATTGGACAGCCAAAATGAGCAATCTGGACATTTTAAGGGAAGCTGGGTTTAAAGACAACTTCTCACAAATATCAGAAAGAGGCAGTCATCGTTTTTTGGCCACGTTATGAGAAGACAAAAAACTGGAACATGTCGTGACACCAT
>JACEFZ010025495.1:0-11326 GCA_014155875.1 Cepaea nemoralis
CTTTAAACGATGGGGGTGACGTTGTAATATTCTGTTGTGACAATTTGGCCGTGTCCAGTGTGTGCCACGTGGTCGAGTGGTTACACACACGCTTCACACGCCAGTTAATGCATGTCTCAGAATATCCTCGTCCGATAGAGACAGTCACGAGCCGCTGACACAAGACCTTGCCCCAGCTGCGGATGACAAAACCAAAACTAATATGGATAAATTTAAAATAGGATCATGGAATGTTAAGACATTACATGAACTAGGAAATGTGATACAAGAAATGGAAAGCATGATAACGAATATTCTAGGCATAAATGAGATGAGATCGATGGGATCGGGTAAAATTACAACCGACAAACACACGCTAATTTATTCTTTATGGGATACAAACTAAAAATGAGTAATACTATTGTTTGATTTCTTGTAATTTAAAGCTAAGGCCATAAATGGTTACTGGTGTATTTCAGAGTTATTATTGAATTACTGTCAACATCAAAGCCAAACCAATTATATATATATCTTATATATAAATTGCGATCTCCGTCTGTATGTCTGTCTGTCCGTATGTCCTATATGCGCTCGCGAACGGCCTATCCGATTGAGATGAAATTTTCTACACGCCTTCCTTTCATTACAGTGCAGCCCACTGTCGTATAATTTTTTCTTCTTCCTCCTCCTCCCTCCTCCCATTCCCAAAATACGTACGTAAATATACGATGATGATGATGAAAGAATCCCCGAACCAAAACGCTAGGGAAAGGGGAAGAAAATGACGTGACTACACAGAAATCGTCACACGAGCAATCATCATCATCATCAAGTGCCTTGCCGGCTGGCGTAGGGCGTTCAACTCTGCTGCTCATATATTATATATATATATATATATATATATATATATATATATATATATATATATATATATATATATATATATATATATGCCTCCATGCCACGGCAATATCAATAACAATTAATCTTTTTATGTGTAAGGAAGTTATCTACAGTCGTGTAGAAGGGAAGAACGATCAATGGAAGGACCGAAATCACAGAACCTAGACGAGTATGAATTCGGAATGGGCAAACTCCCTCCTCCTCGTCTTCTCCTCCTGCCTCTACCTCCTCCCCTCCTCCTCCCTCTACCTCCTCCCTCCACCCTCCTCCTCTTCCTCCTCCCTCTACCTCCTCCATCTCCCTCCTCCCTCCTCCTTCTCCCTCTTTCCTCTCCCCTCCTCCTCCATCCTCCTCCCTCCTACTCCCCCCCGCCTCCTCCCTCCTCCTCCCTCTACCTCCACCCTTCACCTCTTCCTCCTCCCTCTACCATCCTCCCTCTACCTCCTCCCCCTCCCTTCTCCCTCCTCCTCCCTCTCCTCCTCCCTTCTCTTCATCCCTCCTACTCCCTTCTCCTCCTCCCTCCTCCTCCTCCCTACTCCCTTTTCCTCCCTCTACCTCCTCCCTCCTCCTCCTTCCTCCACATCCCTCTTCCTCCTCCTCCCTCCTCATCATTCCTCCTCCTCCTCCTCCCCCTCCTCCTTCTCCCTCCTCATTCTCCCTCCACCTCCTCCCTCTCCCGCCTCCCTCCTCCTCCCCCACATGCGTTCTCCTCCTCCCTCCTCCCTCCTCCTCCTTCTCCCTCCTCCTCCCCTCCCTCCTCCCTCTTCCTCCTCCTTCACCCTCCTCCCTCCTCCTCCTCCTTCACCCTCCTCCCTCCTCATCCCTCTTCCTCCTCCTCCCTCCTCCTTCCTCCTATTCCTCCCTCCTCCTCCTCTCTCCGCCTATCTCTTCCTCCCTCCTCCCTCTTCCACTCTCTTCCTCCTCCCTCTTCCTTCTCCTCCTCCCTCCTCCTACCTCCTCGCCCTCCTCTTCCTTCCTCCTTCGCCCTCCTCCTCCCTTCTCCTCCCTTCTCCTCCTCCCCCTCATCCCTCCTCCTTCTTCCTCCCTCCTCCTCCCCCTTCTCCTTCCTCCTCCTCCCTCTCCTCCTCATCCCTCCTCCTCCATTCTCCTCCTCCCTCCTCCTCCTCCCTCTACCTCCTCCCTCCTCCTCTCTTCACATTCCTCCTCCTCCTCCCTCCTCCTCATCCCTCCTCCTCCTCCCTCCTCCTCCTCTCTCCTCCTCCTCCTCTCTCCTCCTCCTTCCTCCTCCCTCCTCCTCCCTTCACATTCCTCCTACTCCTCCTTCCTCCTCCTCCCCCTCATCCTCTTCCCTCCTCCTTCTCCCTCTTCCTCCTCCCTCTTCCTCCCTCTTCCTTTTCCCTCCGCCTCCTCCCACTCTCTCCTCCTCCTCCCTCCTCCTCCCTTTCCCTCCTCCTCCCTCTCCTCCTCCTCCCCCTTCTCCTCCCTCCTCTTTCTCCCTCTTCCTCCTCCCTCTTCCTCCCTCTTCCTGCTCCCTCCGCCTCCTCCCTCCTCCTACTCTCTCCTCCTCCTCCCTCCTCCTCCCTCTCCCTCCTCCTCCCTCTCCTCCTCCTCCCTCCTCCTCCTGCGTTCTCCTCCTCCCTCCTTCTCCCTCTTCCTCCTCCCTCCTCCTCCACCCTACTCCTCCCTCCTCTTCCTAATCCCTCCTCCTCCCTCCTATTCCTCCCTATTCCTCCTGTCTCATGTCTCCTCCTCCCTCCTCTTCCCTCCTCTTTTCTCCTCCACCTCCCTCTTCCTCCTCCCTCCTCCATTTACACAAGACAGGCAGACAGACAGATAGTCCGGAACGGGATCTTATATGACTACTTATATGATTTAAATGAAATGCTCTCCACCATGGGCTGGGCCGTGTCAGACAGACAGACAGACAGACAGTCGGTAACGGGAACGGGAACTTATATGACTACTTATATGAATTAAATGAGATGCTCCCCACCAAGGACTGGGCGAAGCCAGGCCGGGTCAGCTAGTATATATATATATATATATATATTTTTTTTATTTTTTTTTTTTTTTTTTTTTTTTTTTTTTTTTTTTTCCGCGTTTCCATCCTGTTTCAGGATATTGCGGTCCACACCAGCATCTTTCAGCTGTATGTTGATTCCTAGGCTAGATTACGCTCATCAGCTCCCGCGCTTCCATCCTGTTTCAGGATATTGCGGTCCACATCAGCATCTTTCAGCTGTATGTTGATTCCTAGGCTATAGTACGCTCATAAGCACGCCACGATTTTCTGAGCGACCAGCTCCATACTCTCATAAATCATTGGCGCGACTCGAACCGCTTCCAATTCTTGTGCGCTCACGTTAACCACGAGAGTGTTCGGAGTAACGGAGAAAGTTGCTAACTCCTCGACCAGGGAGACCGGCATATATATGAATATTATACAAGGGTACGCACCAGCAACAAGCAGTAGTGACTAAGAAATATAACATTGTTATGATGAAGTAGAAATGGCGATGTCTCAAATTAAATCACGCGAAATAAAAATAATACTAGGAGATTTTAATGTAAGCGTAGGAAACAGAAAAATGGGGGACGTAGTAGGGAATTATGGTTTAGATATTATAATTGAAAGAGGAGAAACACTAATAGAATGGGCACATATCACTTATATGATCATTTTAAAACACCTGGGTTAAGCAACATAAATGGCAGCTTTACACACGGATAAGCCGTGATAAGAAAATACGTAACCAAATTGACTTCATACCTACTAATAAAAGATTTAGAAATGCGTTAATTAATGTTAAGACAATGCCTGGTGTTGACTGTAATAATGATCATGCACCAATATGTAGTCAAATAAAAGCAAGGTTGAAGAGAGTAAAAAAGTGGTTAAGAACATGAGACTTGATAAAGATGTTCTGAAAGCAAATAAAGAAATTCAATGTGAAAAATAGGCACAATGCAATAGCTAAAATACAGAGTAAACATGAAGAATGAGAAATGTTAAGGGACGCCAACAAATATGCAATCAAATATTACCGGATGAAGCCAAACTCTAAAAAAAAAAAACATGACTAAAACAATTTTTAGTTGATAGACAACAGAATACAAGATACAAATTATATTCAAGAGTATGATACTATCAATACATATAAGATAAATAATAGATGAATGTGTGAAGGCAAAAGATTATTGGTTAAATGAGGAGTGTCGCTTCTACTCAGAATTATAATGAGAACAACAAGAAAGAAAATAAAAATTAAAACTGGAGAAGAAAAATATGGATTTGTGGAAGAAAAGAGTGCAAAAATTGCAATATATACATTGCGAACACCAATAGAAAGATCAATAGAGACATAGAAAGACATATATTTGTGTTTCATAAATTATACTAAAGCTTTTGATAAAGCAAAACATGATGAGCTGATTAAAATATTGGTAGATATCAACATTGGTGAGAAAGATCTCAGAATAATTAAGAATATTTACTGGAACCAAGTAGCAACAATGAAATTTGGAAATAAAGAGGGAAATTATGTACAAATATAGCAAGGAGTACGACAAGGATAAGTTTCGTCAGTCAGATATCTTCTCCCTCTATAGCGATGTAATATGACAAAGACCAAAGCGAAGCCAGGAATAGTAATCGGAAGTTAGTAGTGGTAGTAGGCCTCTTCCCGACCTGTAGGACTATACAGTTGTGCTGCTTGGGGAAAAAGGAAGGGGGGGGGGATGGGGGGGGACCTGGCAGCACCGCTGGTGACTGTATAGTCCAATTCGAGAGTGACAATCTCTGTCAGTGTCCGCAACTGTAAGACGGCCTGGTCCCGCAGAAGTGACTGCATGTTATGCCTGTGCATCCTATCCTCAGCTTGTTGAATAAGATTGCGCTCAAAGAGCATCAGTCCGTTTCGTACATCTCTTCTCCAGGAACATCTGTCTGTTGCAACTCTTTCCCACGTATCTGGGTCTATTCCAAGGGTTTTCATATCTTGTTTACACACACCCTTATATCGCATGTGGGGTCTTCCGGTTGACTTCTTCCCTGTGGCTAGTTCTCCGTATAGGGGATCTTTGGGAATACATTCATTCTCCATCCTAGATACTTAGCTTAGCCACCTGAGGCGTCTCTGCTTGAGGAGGGAGTGCACTGTGTTAGTATCCGCTCTTACGTACACGTGTTTCTTTGTTATATGGTCTCTCCACGGTATGTCCAGGATACGTCTCAGACATCTCATATGGAAGGAATCCACCTTTCTTTCCTGGCAGAGGTTATAATATAAATAATATACGCTTTGCAGTTGACACAGTATTGGTTGCGGTTAATGCAATAAATCTACAACAATTGCTGTATAATAAAGTAACAGTGAGTGCAAAGAAACGTAAGAAAACAGTCACAACGGTGATATCAAAGAAAAAGTTGATACCAAGATGTGAAATGGAAATAGACGAGACAATATTTAACCAAGGGAATAATTTTAAATACCCCGGAGCTTTTATAACATCCGACGGAAGGGAAAAAGAGCATGATCGAACTGATAAGAACGTGCATTTTTAAACATCCGGCATGTTTGTGCCGAGGTAGGGGTTCAACCCTTACACCGGACAGTTGGACTAAAAAAGTGGACTTCTTGTCCTTGACTTGCGGACGTACTTTACAAGTACCTCTGAAGTTGAAGTGGATTCGCCTGATGGTAAAATGGAATGCTAATCCACATGCACAATGCAATTCCGTTCTGTTAGAAGTAGTGTGTATGGACTAAGCTTAAGTTCAAACCAAGCAAGCGGAAAAACAAAAAAAAACAAATGGAAGGTGCACAACAGAGATTAAAAACAGACCAGGGCAAGCAAAAGCTGCATTTCAAAGATTGAAAATTATCGTATGCAATAAGTCACTATCATTGAATGTAAGACAGAGAATGCAGAAGTGTTATATAGAACATGTTTTGCTGTATGGCAATGAATGTTGAGTTGTAAATAAACAAATTAGGAAAGATTGGAAGCAACAGAGATGTGGTTCCTGAGACGAATGTTGCGAATTCACCTTGGACTGCCAGAATAACTAACAACTAATGTCTGAGACAGGCTAATGAAACTAGAACATTATACACAACAATAAGAAAAAGACAAATAGTTTTATTTAGTCACATGATGCAAAGAAAGGCATTGGAAAACATCGTGACAACTGGAAAGATCAATGGGAAGAGAGGCAGAGGCCGACCAAGAGAAAGTACTCTGGATGGACTGGGATAGAAATGAAGGAATGTGAGCATCGACGTTCAGAATGTTCTTATTTAATTCAATGTCGATGGATTATATATCGCCAAATGTGATCTCCCATTTTGACAGAAGGACGATATATCGCCATACTAGGGACATTATTTGTGGTTTCGTTTCGTTTCATCTTTCGTAATTTCAATGCTCAATAAACGGAAATTTACATTATACTATTTGTGCATTTGACTGTGTCCATGTTTGGTCCATACATATTGTTTTTTTTGGCACAGAATCAATTAATTATATGAAATGCGACAAAATCTCTAATCATGACAATATCACAACTAAAATGAATAGCACCTAGTGTCACAACACTCCCTAGGGTGAGGGGAACCTGCTATCACACTTTAACACTGGGTTGTCTTTAGCCTCGGGACCTAGGTGCCCTCAGTCCACAAAACCCCTTCAGCCCTTGGATCACTATCTCCCTCACTAAAAACCAAGGGACGTTACCCCTTTCAAACGTCGTCCTGAATTCATGACACAACTCTGGTATCTAACTATGTTAACAATATGGTGTATTATACAAGATGAATGAGGATGATGATGAGGATGATTCCGAGATAGGCCTCGCGGTATCTATGCGAGACAAGACATGGCAAGCGTTGAGTAGCCTCCAGGAGAAAGTGTCATCATCGTCACGGGTTCAAGTATCTCACCATGGTGTAAGTCGGACACGCTCACCAAGTATATCAGACCTCCGGCCAGATATAGGTTTCTCCCCTTGGACAGGATGGCTGGCGAGTCGACCCCTGGTACTTGGGACCTCCGGTGGATGACGTCACTGAAGTCTGGACCACACTAGGATAGGGTTCCTCTGAAGCGTCCGGAAGTATCGATGGTACTGCTGGTCTAGAGATGGTCATCTCTCACTCAATGGTAGTAACAGTCACAACAGTCTATGCGACCAGCGTCGATCATCTGACTCATAGCGCAGATATCACAGCACAGATACATCCCTCGCTGAATCGTGGCACTGTAGATAAAGTTCCAATACAAAACAAAACAGTCCTTTCACAATATCATGCACCACATTGTACCAAGCACTTGGTAGCGAAGACAGCATGGCTAGCTGGCAGGAAGGCAGTCAGTCAGGTTCACAACTGGGACAGTAACAACATCAAGATACTTGCCCAGGTGGTGTCAAGAACAAGGCAATAGGGTGATGTCATGGCAAACATCCTGGTATATCTGACGTGAAGTGGCTATGGGTTGGCTGGGCCCCATACTGAGACGTAACTCTCGGTGGTAGGTACCTATCGCTGTGGTAGTGGGCTCACAGGCTGCTAACACTCGTTCTAGTCCGTATCACGGGACTCGTCACCAGATCGTCGCTATGCTCTCATCAAGGTAGGACCTGTGGAGGACAACACTCAGTGAGAGCAACATGAATCAGACTTACCAAAGCGGAGACACTTAGATCCTGCGTATTCAGACGGGTGGATCATTCCCATAAGGGCCTGACACCTTCATTGGCTGCTCGAAGAGGTCGAGGACAACTAGGTCTAGAACCCAAGCGGCAGCTGTCCACCTGCATCCTCTTTCTCAGACGAACGTATGGCTGGGCCAAGGTAGGTGTCTGAGAGATGGGCCTGTGCTGAAAAACTGCTATGCAACATATATGGTTATCTGTACCTATAGACAGAAGGGCCCTGAAAGAGGGCCGATGGCAGTACTTCCTAAACCCCCTTCCTGTTATCCGCCAAAGCTGATGTACCACGCAGTAGGTACAATCCAATATACTATATAGGACGATCCCCCTGTAGCAGAACTCCACACCCCGTTTTCCCTCTCTGGTCCCAGGTCGGGTATGTAGAACGGTGTCCTGTTCAAGGTGAACAATTCTGTCGCATCGGTCACTTCCCCCCGTTGTCACTCTCTCAGGAAGCCACTATACATTAAGCTGGTCTTCCGTAGAGATATATTAATTAAAAGACAGATGTGAGGAAAGCCAAGAAGAAAGCCAGTGATCGCCCCACCATGTGACACAACGTTCGACTCCCCGTACCACCTTGAAACGACCTCGGTTTCGGCAGACCGGTGCACTCGATTAGTCGTACTCGCCCGATTTCATCGATAAATTACTCGCTATATCCGATGCGACTCCTTAATATACTTCCGTTAGCGCTTCGGGTAACGGTTCGGCCACGCCGGACATGCCGACGCTCGAGGTTATGAAGTTGGCCTTGTGTGAACTCAAATTACAGGTCTAGCTTCTGAACCCAGTTTGCCCGATCTATACTGGCTGTAAATAAGCCGCGCGCTGCTAACCTACGAAATGTCTTTACCGTACAACGCTGGTAAACACACGGTTGCAACAGGCTTAAATTCCAGCCATAAAACACAAGTCTACAAATGTTCACACCTGACCTACTTCCTCGCGACGGTCAGTACACCAGTCAGCTCAATTTCACAATTCGAATCCCCGACACCGTACTTAAACAAAAAGGCTGTACACGTACCTTCACACAAACAGCACGACTGTGAAAATGAGAGCCGTTGTCACTGCAACTGGGCATGATGTCAGGGCTCTTCAAAACCCGTCAAGACACTTGTCGTTCCGCTTTACATCACTTAGCACTGGGCCAACATGTCGACTGCCTTCCAGCGACCTTCGTTCCCAACTGAACTCTTTGTCCTGGACGTTCCACTGCGGCTGCGTCAGTCATGCACAATCCGTAGTGTCGGAACCCCGGTTCCGCCAACCAGGTTCTGGATTATTCTGCAAGGGCGAGCAACAGCTTTGGTCGAGTTGGGTCATTTACCGGTACTTTCCCCTTGACCAGTAAATTTTTACCCGGCGGCCGGGTGTCTCAAAAGACATTTTCCCTGGCAGAAAATTATCACGAGGCCTTCCGCCTGTGTTCGTGACACCTAGTAAGACGCAGGAATAAACCACGTTGTCAAGCTGCTGAACACAGTATATGATACTGGAGATGTGCATCCTGAATTATTATGTATGGTTTAATTATTGCGAGCCTAAAGAAATTAGGAACTTTAGAATGTGATCAACCTTCAGTAATTAGCATAATCATTTACATCACAAAGATTATCCTAAGAACAATCATACACAGCGGTTTAAAACATACGCTCTGAAATAAAGGAAGGACAATGTGGGTAACAGAATGCAAGGGTGCAACACTTGCTGGTAAAATCACGTGCCATGTGAGCCACCATTTGAAGTCCGAGCACTTATGGACTGATTCGCTCGATGTGCAATGACGATCACCTGTCAGCTAACTAATTATGACGTGAATAAATGAATAATACTGAAGCTAAAACAAGTAAAACATATAGTCACAGATATTGTTCGAATGCAGATTATCTGTTATTCCCAAGGACGTTTCAAATATACCACGATATATATATATATATATATATATACACATACACACATATACATATACATATATCGTGGTAAATTTGAGACACTTTTCAAATTTGAGTTGAGGTTGGTTGAGTCAAGAACCGCCATCACAGCACTAGGGACATTCCCTTACGTGCTCCGTCCTAATCTTCAACAGCCAGCGAAGAGCCCCAATACTAATGATACCACTAGCAATCTGATCATGTGTCCGCCTGGCATCTTCCTGGGAAATTTGAATGTCGGTCACTCCCTGGTAATCTATCCGTTCTTCTGTGGTGAGATGTGTAGTTAAGGGATGTGTGATTGGGGATTGGAGATCGGGGGGGGGGGGGGGGGGGTGAGTGGTTGGGTGGAGGTTTGAGTGTGTGTAAGTTGGGGGTGGGGATGTGTGTGTGTGGTTGGGGATGTGTGGGTGGGGGAGATTGTGTGAGTGGGGGTGTGTAAGTGCGAATATGTGGGTGGGTATGGGTTTTTTGTGTGGGTAGGTGCGGGATATGTGAGTTGGCGCGAATATGTATGTGTGGGTGTTGGATATGTGGTTGGGGAATGTGTGTTTGGCTGAGTGGTTGGGGTGTGTGGGTGGGTGGTGGAGGATATGTAGGTGGGTGAGTGTTGGTAGGTTATGGGATGGGTGGACGATGTGTGCTTGTGGGTGGGGAAATTTGTGAAGGTGGGGCGATGTGTGGGTGGGTGATGGATGGGCGGATGCATGCATGTGTGCCTGGGTTTGTGTGTGGGTGGGTGGGGGATGTGTGTGGGGGATGTGTGGTGGGTGTGGAGATGTGCGTCTGTGTGTGGGTGGGGAGATGGTGTATTTGGGGGTGTGTGTGGAATGTGTGAGTTCGGATATGGATGGGGGTATGTATGTGCTTGTGGGTATGTGTGTGGTTGGGTGGTGGATGTGTGTGTGGGAGACAAGCGGATGGATAAGGAATTAATTTGTCTTATAACATGGTAGCATGCATTGTTTGTTTTTACAACATTCATTTGACAATGTTTTTTTTTTTCTATGTGAATGCTCTATGTACTAATGAACGAAAGATGAGTGATTGGAAGAGCCGAATGTAAGACAGGCCTGCGTGCCCAATTATTTACCCTCTGAAAGTAAAGTTCGTTCGGTCGTTCGTTCGTTCTGTACATTACACACGATACCTAATGGTTCCTACCTTATCATGAACTATTAACACCACCAAGGGCTGTTCAGACCAAGTCAATCTGCTTCATGCACCAATACCCCCACCAAGAGTGTGCAGACCCACTCAGTCTGTCAGTCTGCATGTTTCCTACCACACCAGGATGTCCTAGTGAAAACAACATCCAACAGATGCTCTCTCTTCCTGATTGTTGACAGGAAGCATGCCACTCTGCCGGAAACATGCCTGTCTTTACCTTTCTCATAATACTTTGTGAGGCAGTTATTATCACGGCATGTGTGTGCTGTTTGTCTTCCAGCCATCGTCCACCTACATTCACAGACTAGATTTTGTGGTATCATATGTCAAGCTCTTCTGTACCAAGTACCGTCCCCAACCCAACATTAACCACGAACCCCCAGGCACTTCTCGTACCATGTAGCAAAGAGCCATGCATGTAGATGTTCACAGAGCCAGGGGGCGAATTGTCGTGGATCGATCGTTGCACCCCTCCCCCTCTCCCCCTCCCCCCATTCATTACTACCTGCCGACAACTCCCTTAACTCCGGATTCGTTATCATTACCCTGACAGCTGTTGTTTCTGTGGACTACTTTCGTCTTGCGGCTTAACGTACTGTTCAACGCCTACACTGTGATAATCACCAGTGAGCAGATCACTTTTGGACCTGGGTAGGGGCAT
>JACEFZ010025497.1:0-137500 GCA_014155875.1 Cepaea nemoralis
TGACGATTTTTGTAGCTCTTTACATTCATTTCTATAATGCTCTTTCCTTTTGGATGTTATTGATGTCATTTAACCATACATGTCTGGCATTCTTCTTCTTAGTGACTGCTTCTTCACATTTTTGATTGAACCATCTGTTCTTTCTATGCGTGGTTGACACACCGAGACATTCTCTGCGGTAGATTGAATTGTATTCTTGATGTTCAACCAAGTTTGGTCAACGCTTTCCTCCAAAGGGTTTTGCAAAGTTTCAAGTTTACATTTTATTTCATCTGTAAATTTCTCTTTGACTGTAATGTCTTGTAGTTTTTCTCTGTTATATGTTGGGTGTAATCTTTGTAATTTAGTATAGAAAGCTCTCTTAAGTTTTATTTTAAATTTTGCTCCAACGAGGAAATGGTCACTATGGCACTCAGCTCCTCTATAACTTCTGACTTGCTGTATGTTTGATGCATTTCTGTTGTTAATTAAAATGTGATCTATTTGATTATAGGTTCTCTTGTCACATGATTTCCAAGTTTGTTTGTGTATATCCTTTCTTTGTAGTCTGGTACTGCTAATCTGCAGTCCTTTGGCTTCTGCCAGGTTGATGACTCTCCATCCATTATCATTTGAAGTTGTATGTAGGCTTTCCATACCGGCCACTTTTTTATTAGTTTGCTCTCTACCTATTTTTGCATTGAAGTCTCCCAGCACAATCAGGATGTCCTGTTTGGGGGTTTCTTCTATGACATCTTCCAGATCATTATAAAAGTCTTCTTTAATATCATCTTCTTTCTCTTCAGTAGGTGCATGTACATTAATCATCGTTATATTTTTCCATTTACCTTTTATTCGTAATTTACTAATCCTGTCATTAAAAGCTTTAAAGTTTAAAATGTTCCCCCATAACTCTTTTTTGATGACAAATCCTGTTCCTAATTCATGTTTATTTTGGGTGTTTCCTCCATATATTATAATCATTCCATTTTGCTCTAAAGTACCCTCTCCTGGCCACCTTATTTCTTGAATTGCTGTGATATCCATTTGATATTCAACCAGCTCCCGGGTTAGTTCTTCGGCCGCTCCAGCTCGATATAGTGTCCGTACATTCCATGTTCCAAATCTCAAAGTCCTTTAACGTTCCAAGGTCGTTGTCCAGATAAGTCAGTCCGATATCGAGGCTCATGTATTTGTTTCGTAACAAAGAAAGGTTTTTACAAAGGTGGGGATGTTAACCCCACGCTTCAACCCCCAACCTGGAGGACCAGGGTGTTTCTCTTTGTCTGTTCTCTACCCTTTGACCTGTCCGGCTTGGGAGGCCCTGCTGGTAGCTACGCTACCGCCGGCATAGCTCTCAGGGTCATTGAGAAACTCAAGCTCCCCCACCACGACAAGGTGGAAACACCATCGGGGGAGGTTGTGTGCATAAAAAATGTAATTAACCCTTAGCGTTAAAATAAAAAGTCAGAATTTGATCTCATTTAGATCAATTAAGAGGCTCGACAATGGCATGGAAGTTCAAAAGGATTTTAAAGGCAAAAGGATCAACTTCATTGCCGTTGTGTTTTATCCTTTATGGCCTGGTCTCTTTCCTGCTGAAAATGTTGCACAAAGCACAAACTCTATAGCACTAGCGATGACCACCAGGTGTCTCCAAAAAAATTGCACCTGTGAACTGAATGATGGAACGAACCCATCGAGCGCGAGGCAGGTCTCTTGACCACTTTGCCATGGAGACCCTCTGCTAGAAACACACAAACACAATTAAAGACAATATAGCTTGACTATATAACATAGATATATTGTATTTCTGCATAACATCTGCCACCATCTGTAATTAAGTTGTCCAAGGTTGCTAAAAAATTGACTCATTCCAGTGTCATTTCATTCACTGTAATTTTCAAAATTGGCTGGATATTACCTATGTTGATAATTATAGTTTTTATTTTCTTTATATTTATGGCCAATGACTTGGTCTTAGCTTATTGAGGAGTTAAAAAGAAAATTTGTGTTTTACATTAAATAGTAAACAATGGTAAAATATTTACCATCTAGATAGCATTCGACAGTTACATTGAATAAGATAGACAGCTATTGAACACCATACAAATAGGGTTGTTCTGGTTTAGTCATGATATGAGACATAGAGGTCTATTACTCAAAATTCTAGAGAGTGCAAGACCCAGGTTAAGAGATATCCGAGGACAAACCACACCATACAAACATGTAATGATATTGGGACACAGACTTATTCTGATCTGTAGGAAATTTCTAAGAATAGGAGTGTGCAGGGATATATCAGATGGCTTTAACATCAGTCTTTGGACTGACTTGTCTTCTGAATGCATGAAAGATTAATTGAAGAGATTTTCTTAATTAACAAAAACTGTTTCTCCCCTAGGGAGCCACAGTAGCGCAACAGTTTTGCACGCTTGCCTACTAGCTTAGTGGTTAAATGTTCAGATCCCTTTAGAGGTGGGGATGTTTTACTCCTTGACCTTACACCCAGGTTAGCTCACCCTAAACTGGGTACTAGAACATTTCCTAGCAAGTAAAGTCAGCTGTCTTTATATCACCCATTGAGTGCTGATTGTTCTAAACATATTGGGGTAACACATATTTACAGTAAGCTTTATGGTATGAAAAGGAATCCTTAACTTTCTAAAAACTTTCTATTTTACTGGTTCTGTAAATGGAGAGTTGATTGAAATTACTGCATAGACTGTGATAACCAACGCTTTGCAAATGATTGGTATTATCTTACCTTAGCATTATTATAAATATCTAGATGGAAGGAAACTGAAGGAATGATAACAACCTCAGAAGCCATACTCATGCGAGAAAAATAGCACCAGTATAAAATAGAAGAAGAAATGATGATGTAGAATGTGTGCTTAAGGAGTTCATCATTATGGAACAGGTCCTTTGCAGAATGGCACTCTCATCACAGCCCACCAATATGCTTCTCAGTATCTTGCCATTTCTTCTACCTCATGCCCAAGCTGTCTGCGGTGCTCAATGAGTTTCATTGCTCCAGTATTTCATTGGCACCTTGCCGTCTTGACAGACGATAGTTTGTGCTTTAAAAAGGCATAATAACTTTTAACTATGGCGGTAGCGAGTGTGACTGATAAGGCCAATTTGCGCTGTAAATGTCCGTTCACAGTGGGTGCATGTGAACACGTGGTCATTTCCACCATCATGCACCATCTTACGTCTCAAACGCTTGATGTGTGACTTTTCTGCAATGATTTTCTCCTTTGACTTTATTCCATTTCTGATATTTGCCCTCCAAGCAACACGTTCAGCGGCGACTTGCTCCCAATGTGCATTATCAATGCCTGTATCAATCATGTCCCGCTTACACACATCTTTGTATCGTAGTAGAGGCCGACCCTGAGATCTCTTACCCATCTGTAATTCACCAAAAAAGATATCCTTTGGTATTCTACCATCATCCATCCTCCTAAGATGTCCTATCCATCTAAGTCTACGAAGACTGAGCATGGAATAAACTGTCACACAACCTGATCTTTCCAATACTTCAGTATTTGTGATTTTGTCTTGCCACTTAATACCAAGAATTCTTCGCAGACACCGCATATGAAAGCTGTTTAAGTTGTTCTCTTGGTGTGAGTAAGTTGTCCAGGTTTCACTGCCATAGAGAAGAGTACTAAGGACACAGGCTTGATAGACAAGGACTTTTGTTTTGGCAGTAAGCTTCCTGTTCTCCCAGACTCTTTTTCTTAACCTGTTCATTGTTGTTGCTGCCTTACCAATCCGGATGTTGATTTCCTGATCTAGGGATAATTTGCTATTTACCACTGATCCTAGATATGTAAAATGGTCTACTATCTCTAGTTCAGGCGTCGTCAATAAAGATTGATGGTACCCCATGTGCACCTTGTGACATAATCTGTGTCTTCTTTTTGCTAATTGTTAAACCAAATTCAGAACAAGCATTGGAGAATGCAGATAGTAGACATTGCAATTCTTCCTCAGAGTGGGTCGTAACTGCAGCATCATCTGCAAAAAGCAACTCTCTGATCAGTACCCTCCTAATTTTGGTCTTAGCCTTCAATCTCTGAGCATTGTAGAGGCCGCCATCTGAGCGTGAGTGAATGTATATACCACCATCCTGATCATGAAATGCATATTTCAGTAGAAGTGAAAAGTATATTCCAAAGAGGGTGGGAGCTAGTACACAACCTTGCTTAACTCCACTCTTGATTTCAAATTCTTCAGAAGTTGCACCATCAAACTTGATTATACCCTTCATGCCTGTGTGGAACGATTCCACAATGGACAGAAGAGTTGGTGGGCAGCCAATCTTCTTTAGTGCCTTGAACAGACCCTCACGACTGACCAAATCAAATGCCTTTGTGAGGTCGATGAAGGCAATAAACAGTGGTTGATTCTGTTCACGGCATTTTTCTTGCATTTGTCGCAATGAGAATATCATATCAGTGGTAGACCGGTTCTGTCGAAAGCCACACTGTGATTCGGGGTAGACTTGATCTCCTAGGACTTGAAGTCTGCGCAGAACAATTCTGGCAAATACTTTTCCAACAATACACAGAAGTGAGATACCCCTATAGTTGTTGCAGTCGCTCCGATCGCCCTTGTTCTTGTACAGTGTTATGATGCTTGAATCTTTGAAATCCTGTGGGACTTGTCCTTCACGCCAGCATAGCTCTATTAGCTGGTGGATCTGTATAGTGAGTGTGTCTTGCCCACTCCTGATAACCTCTATTGGAATCCCATCCTTACCTGGAGCCTTGCCAGATGCAAGTTCATTTATAGCACACTTAACTTCTGTTATGGTGGGAAGTGTGTCCAGGTGGTCAAGAGTTGGTAGAGCCTCTATGGCCCTCAACGCTCCAGTATTTAGTAGAAGAATAATTGATGATGTAGAAAGTATGCTCAATAATTGAGCATTGGTTGGTTAGTTGTGCAGATTATAATTATTGTAACAATCAGTTACATTGATTAGTTAATTGTGCAGATTATAATTATTGTAACAATCAGTTACATTGATTTGTTAGTTGTGAAGATTATAATTATTGTAACAATCAGTTACATTGATTAGTTAATTGTGCAGATTATAATTATTGTAACAATCATTTACATTGATTAGTTAATTGTGCAGATTATAATTATTGTAACAATCAGTTACATTGATTTGTTAGTTGTGCAGATTATAATTATTGTAATACTCAGTTACATTGATTTGTTAGTTGTGCAGATTATAATTATTGTAGCAATCAGTTACATTGATTTGTTAATTGTGAAGATTATAATTATTGTAACAATCAGTTACATTGATTTGTTAGTTGTGCAGCTTATAATTATTTTCCTTGATTGTTTTCTCTGAGCTAGTTTAACTTACAGCATCAAGCTAAGAAGAGATATATGAGAGCTTTGGTGTGTGCTTCATTCATGGTGATATTCACAGCCTCAGCTATTCCATTAATAATTATGTGCAGTTATGTCATTTTACCATTTCTAAATGTATCAAAATGCTAGAGTAAAGTATTGGCTTGTAATAATCTTGTTATATAGCCTAACCCTCTGACTAGCTGTTGTTGTTTTTTTTAAATATAGTCTTACACTAGTACTGTTCCCAGTTACATCCTGAAATCATTGTTTAATAGAATAGTAATTATCTTACACTCTGAGATTTAGCTTTGGAAAGTTTAGAATGGATGGCTGTGGAGTGAGTGTATACCATTTATAGAGGTACCAAACCTTTGGGCAGTTGTGTGGATCTATTGTCCAAGTCATGCAAGGTTGCACGGAAAGAAGAGAGCTGACATACTAGTTTCAAAAGCACCTATTATTATAATATTGCAAATGGACAGAGTACAATCTTCAACTACTCCAACATAATAAGGGAAGAAATACAAGCTAGAATCAACTCTGGAAATAAGATATACTATGCACTTCAACATCTGCTAAAATCAAATGCACTATCTCGTAACACCAAGATCACAATATACAAAACACTGATAAGACCAGTTGTGCTGTATGGCTCTGAAACCTGGAGTTCATCTAAAGGAGACGAAGCCTTGTTACAAACCTTTGAGAACAAAGTCTTAAGGCGTATCTGGGCCCATTAGGGATACACAAAGTGGAGAGTGGAAAAGAAGAAGTAACAAAGACATTTATGATCTGTTTAAGTCCCCGCTAATCACTGGTATCATGAAGGCTAATAGACTGCAATGACTGGGGCATATAGAAAGAATGGAAGATAATAGGGAAACAAAACTCGCTTACGCTCAAGAAATAAATGACCGTAGACCCCGAGGTAGTCCAAGAAGACGGTGGAGAGATAATATACATACAGACCTACAAGCACTTGGAATCAGCGACTGGCAAGAGAAGGTCAACCAGAGAGACGAATGGAGACGGTTTGTATCTGCAGCAAAGAACCTTAATGGCTCGGAATGCTGAAGAAGAAGAAGAAGAAATGGACAGAGGAATTAGAGACAGTCATGCAATGCACAACATGTTGGAGGACATGGAAAGAGTTGCAAACGACAGCAAAAGATAGGATGGCTCGGTGGGACTGATTGAGGGTCTATGCTTGAATAAGGAATAAAGGACAGAAGAAGATGTACAGAAGAGATATACTCTGGGCAGTAAATGACAGCTTGATGCATTTTTCTTCTTCTTTCGTTCGCTTGAAATATGTCTATATCTGCAATGTCGTCTCTTGCATGAATTGAACTGTTTTTTTCAGTTCACACAGTGGTCCATAGAGTTTATCTTCCACTGTCGTCTCTCTAGGCCAGAAGGTTTGCCTAGATATGTTATATTTTGGGCAGTCTTGGAGTATGTGCTCTGCTGTCTGCGACGCCAATCCACATGTGCACATGGCTGTTTCACCAATCTTGAATTTTGTATACATGTGGTTGCGTAATCTATTGTGTCCTGTTCTGAGGCGCAGAATAATGACTTGTTCTGGTCTGTCCATAACGTGGTAGTCATCTTGAGCAGATTTTGGTGGCTTTCTGACTGATTTGATCATTCTTTTCTTTTGGTGGTATGTAACGGGCACATCAGGCTGTTCTTCTTTGGCTCCTTCCTTAGCCAATTGATCAGCTCTGTCGTTTCCGGGTACTCCACAGTGGGATGGTATCCACTGTATGGTGACCTTATGCTGACTGCTAAGTTCAGAAAGTAGTGTCCTTAGTACTGGCAATTTCCCAGACAGGAGCGCCGTCGAGTACTGATTTTGCATCTGTCAGTAGCACCACAGGTTGTGTACCATGGTTGGTATCTAATAATTTCTCTGTTGCTATCTTGATTGCCTCAATTTCAGCATCATAGTTATGGCAGTACTTTCCTGTCGGTACTCTGGCTGTGTCCCTAGTATTATTTGGATATTCTATGTACACTCCCGCTCCTCCATTTCGAACAGCATTTTGTGCTGACCCATCTGTGTAGGCTCGGATCCAGAGGTCCTGTGGGTATTCTTCATCAAGGAAGCTGAGAGTGGCTGTTCTGCGCTGCACGCTGTTCTGTTCTTCCTTGTCAAATATTCCTCTCACTTTTGTCTGGATTTGTAACGATAGTCTATGCTCATCTTTCCATAGAGTTCGCTCTGGAATAGTTGTTAGGGGGATACCAACTGTGGGCAGATCGTTTGGCCTGGTGGATAAAACTACTTCTTTTCAACCGCCCCATAGCTAGGTTTTCAAATCTGTTCTTCATAGGGTGGCCTGGCAAGCTGAGGAACTTTTCTGCTTGTATTAGCGTTTTCGTATCTCTGCGCTCACTCAGTGCCTGTGTCCTCCCCATCTTCTCCATTTCCACTATAGGGGTTGATCTCATCCCTCCTGTGGTGACTCTAAGTGCTTGATTTTGCACCTTGTCCAACTCTTGTAGTGTGGTTTTTGATGCTGAACACCACGCAATTGACCCATATTCCAGGTGTGGTTGTATGCTCTGTTGGTAAACATTGCTAAGTATTTTCGTACTGGCTCCCCATGTGGTTCCACTTAGCTTTCTCAGGATGGCTATTTTCCTTCTGGATTTTGCTACTGCTTTGTTGATGTGCTTTCTCCATGTCATCCTGCCATCAAATGTTACTCCACGGTATGTTGGTTCTTTATCTTCTCTTAGGGGTGTTCCATTTATCTGGATGATCCCTACCTTTTGTTTTGGAGAGAGGGTAAATAGGGTGGTGCTGCACTTGTCAGTGTTTATGCTGACACACCATCTATTTGCCCATGCAGCAAATGTATCTACAGCTCTTTGTAGCAATCTGGTGGCCACTGATGCATATTCATTTGTGCTCCATAGAACGAGGTCATCGGCGTACATTGCCACTTTAATTCCATGCGGTAGGTGAGCAACAAGATCATTGATGAAGATTAGAAAAAGTGTGGGGGACAAGACTCCGCCCTGGGGGACACCGTGACGCAGTAGTACTTTCTTGCTCTTGAGTCCGTCTATCTGTACTCGGGCTCTTCTGTTGTGCAAGTATGCTTTCACCCATTTGTACATTCTTCCATTGACTTTGCAGTTTCTCAGTTTCTTCATCAAACCTTCTTTCCAGACTTTGTCAAAGGCTTTCTTCAGATCTATCCATGCCGCAAGCACCAGCTTCTTCTCTTGGAATGCATCCTCAATTTCTTGAGAGAGGTAGGTTGTCTGATCTTCCGTAGAGTAGCACTGCCTAAAGCCAGCCTGCTGTGGCACAAGGATGTTTTTACTTTCAATGTACCACTGCAATCTGTGATTAATGATGCGCTCCAGTGTTTTGCAGAGACAGCTGATGAGGCTAATTGGTCTGTAGCTAGAGGCAATGGAACCATCTTTCCCTGATTTTAGGAGGGGTATCATGATTGCTTCTCTCCAGGCTTGTGGAACACTGCCTAAGATCCAGCTGTTATTGAAGATCTGCAACAGCTTTGTTTTGGCCTCTGTTCCTAGGTTCCTGATCATTTCATTGGAGATACCATCAGCTCCTGGTGACTTTCTCATTTTCAGTTTTGATATGGCTAGCTCCAGTTCGCTGATTGTGATGGGTGCCTCCAGGACCTCATGTACTATTTCCTTCTGTCCTGTATGTTGTCGTTTCTCTCGAATCTCTTGTTGTTTCTCTGGACTAATTTTGATATTATTATCTTGTGCGAACGAGTCCACAAAATGGTCAGCTGCTTGCTTTCTTGTTAAGATTTTTCCATCTTTATGTAGCGCAATTTTTGAGTTTCTCCCTGTGCCCTCATCATTAAGCTGTTTTATTAGCTTCCACAATTTCCTTGTGTCTCTTTCAAAGTTCAGAGACTCCGTTTTCTCCTGCCAGCTTTTCCATCTAGCCTGCAGCTTGGTCCTTTGAAATTTGGCTTTTGCATGCTGGAATTTATTGTGGTGCTCTTGGCTGGGTGTGGCCTCTGCTTGCTTTCTACACACTTCCACATCATTATGCAACTGTTCCAGTTCACTACTCCAGTAGGGTTTATATTGTTTACGGGCTCCTCTTGGTACTGTTTCTCGCGCTGCCTGTAGTATGCATTTCCCAAACTCTTCAACTACTTTATTTATGTCTTTCTCAGTGTTCAGGTTTCTAACCAGTATGCTGGTGCGATGCTTGTACATTGCCCAGTCTACTTTCTTGTAGTTCCACCTCAAGAGGGTGCTGCTTTCACTTACAAGCTCATTTTCTACGGTTAGAAAGACTGGCCGATGGTCACTGCCACCAAGTTGTTTCCCAACAATTCGTGTAATGTTCCACTCCAGGTCTGGTGAATGAAAAGCCAGGTCAGGTGTAGTTGTAGAGTGCCATGATCTCGAGTAGAAAGTATGTGGGTCGGACGGCTTGTTAATCAAGATGAATCTATTCTCATCCTGCCAGTCTTCCAGTCTCTCTCCTCTCTGGTCCATGTGATCATAGCCCCAGCTCTGCGAGTGGCTGTTGAAATCGCCACACACAATCATTTTTTCTTTTAGTGGTAGTGTGTCCAATGCCTGTGGGCGGTCACTTGGACAGTAGTAATTGATCAGATGTAGATCTGTATTACCTGTCTTAAGTTTAAGTGTCTGATACTCAGCCCCTTCCATGTAGACTTTGATTTGGGAAGCCATGATGTTATTTCTTACGAGGGTCTGTATCCCACCTTTTCGCCTGTCCTTTCGGTCAGATCGGTAACACTGGTAGCCTCTGATTTTGAAGGCTATATTTTCATTGAGGTGGGTTTCTTGCAAGCAACATATGCTTACTTTTTCTTGGTCCAAGATTTGTTCTAATTCTATTTTTTTGTTGCTGACTCCCTCTGCATTCCAGTGCATTATTTTAAGTCTTCGTTTAGTATGGCCAGTCGTCCTATTCTCATGTCCCCTGGCTCCACAGGACATCTGAGAAGGACCTCCAGTAGTTGGGGTTGGACCCTTTCGAGACATAGGGCCCGGCACTGCACCTGCCTGGGGGTCCAAAGCAGGGCGAGCACCATAACGATTAGCAGTAGTCGACATATTCCATTTTGCATGATTGCGTGGCATCCTGATTTCTGTGATGCGCCTCTTGGCTGGTTGCCTCCGTCTTCAGCACCTTTCTTTGCTAGAGCAGACTGTGGTCTCACTCGAGTGTAGATGTGTACGCGCGCACACACCTGTCTGCGCATGCATGTACGTGCATACACATCTAGAGCATACTGGTTATTTTCCGGCACCAGAGACTCGCCGTCGCCCCTTCTCCTGTTAGTTTAAACGGGCCCGCCACGTGAAGGCCAGAAGTTTGACTTTTGCTGCATAGGTTATGTATTCACGAGCCACTGAGGTATTTAAGCAATGTTGGGCGCTCACCCCAACACCGCGCCTCGGCTACATACAGCAACATTTGGAACCCGCTTGATGCATGATAACACATCTCCTGATGAATTTTCTCAGTTACTGCTGTAGGAGTGGAGAATTGAATATGAAACTGGTTGCAACAGAAAGGGTTGGAGTCTACGGTTCCAATATGTAACTAACTAGCTTGCAACAAAGGCAGTCAGTATCCACATTTGTTTATGTCTGTTGGGAAAGAGTAAGCACTTATGAGCATGTCCTGAGATTTTAAAAAATCATTGTTTTTGATCTTGTCTCAATGGACAAGTTGGAAATAGGGAGACAAACAGAGAATATACTGGACAGTTTGACATCATATCATGTAGGAACTTAAGTATTAGAAAAGATTGACAGTAAACGAGACAAAAGACTGTGGCACAGACATTATCACCAGTGTCACATGCATGGACTATAATAAGAAGATGATCTTGTCTGTTCTCGTTACATTTAGAATTCATCATAGGCAAGTTATTTCTGATCATTTATCAAACTTCTAATCATCAGCACAAAGCCCCAATCTTGCTGCTTACTGGCCCACCTGGTGCGGGCAAGACTGCTTGTATCAATGTTCTGTGTGCTGATCTAGGTATAGACGTTCAGGAATGGTCCAGCAATTCAGAGCAGACAGCTGATCAGTGGTCAGATGGTGGTTTTCAAGTTGGTGGTAAGACACAATTACCTTAACTTTCTGGAGTTACACTGATTTAAATTTGATGCTCTTCTTCTTCACTAATCCCCTGATTCTTTGAAGGCCTTGCCAACAGGCATGGTTGTTCTTGTCACTACACAACCCTGACTCTAGTCAGTAAAGGACCTCTTTCCATGCACTAGGCCCAGAGAGAGATAGTGTGCCTTTGTGTGTCAGACTGGGTGACTGAGTTTTTCTTCTCTAGGAACAAGATTTTTCTTTTTCTTCTTTGCGTTCATCTGGAGTGTTTTTTCAGATGTGATTGCGGTGTGTCTAGTTAGGCACCCTTGGGTCGAAAACCTCAGGCCAACACATCCTACTTTTAGCATGCTGTTTTGACCAGGTTAGCATTCCTGGGAGACTCTCACTTTTGTGGTACCGTCCACATCCCAGCTGGTCAAGTTGGAACAGTCGAAGACTTCGGTCATCCCTCAAGTGAAGGCAGGGACAGTCCATAGAATTTTCCACCATCCAAGGTGGCTTCCATAGTTGCAGGGCCGACACATAGCGCCCTGGTGCTGGGCTCACCAAGGGAATCGTCACGTCCTGCTCATGGCTGCTTTAAATCCTCACTTCAATATATTGGCATTTCGTTCACCACGGGCCATTCCCGCACAAATCAGACCGGTCTGCAGACGATATCCACTCAGCGAGTTTTCGTTTCGGACATATGCTTGTCTTTGTGCCCATCAGAGCTGTTCCAGGCACGACGGACATTCGGAAAACTACCTAGTCAGAGCTGTTCCAAACAAGACTAGCATTCAGAATCTAGGTAGTCAGAGCTGTTCCTAGCACGAAATAAATTTCACTCTGACGTTTTTTGCGTTGTGCCTGATTTATTTGCACCCATAGGCCAGCACATCCGACTTCAGCAGGCATTTTTACGGTTTAGCCTTCCCGGGGTTTCGAGAGACGTTAGACTGTTTGTGCTGTGGTATCGCCCACATCTCAGTTGATCAAAGGAGAACAGTCAACGACAACACGGTCAACCCTCAAGGGAAGGCAGGGGCAGACCATGCGCATTCCCTCGCTATCCAAGGAGGCTTCCATAATTGCAGAGCCGGCACATATTGCTCTGAGACTGGGCTCACCTGAGGAGTTGCCACGTCCTGCTCATGGCTGCTTTAATTCCTCACTTCCATGTGTTGGGCATTTCGCTTGCCACTGGTCGCTCAAGCTCACACCAGGAACGGTCAGTCTGTGGGCGATATCCACTAGGTAAGCTTTCACTTTTGACTTCGGAAACGCAATGGATTCACTAGCCGTGCGTTCCATTTCATGTTATTTAGACGTTTTCCACTTTTGTCTACACTCTATGAGTTAGATACAGACAGTTTTCATAATCATTTCATTCGACTGGGGCACTTTTCTGCCTTTTAGTACTCGCTCACGAGGTAGGCTACATGTGCTGCTGGCTCAGCACCTTACCTCTGTGCAGCAGTGAACGAGAAACGGCCAGGCCCTCTCATCCGGGAATCCCTCATATCCCCCAACTGAGAGCCTTCGAACAAGTATCAGAACTGGTCATGTAGCGTGCTCAGTATCTCACCTCTATTTTTCAGTAGGTGTGTATCGACCCGGCTCTCACATCTGAGGGTTTGTGGCTTAGAGGCGTTCAGCCTCAACCCTCGACAGAGAGCCTTAAAGTATTGTCTGGACCAAGAACTTCTGCCTTTGTGCGCCTGATTTAAACTTTTGACTGCTATCCTCAGTCTACTTGCAGAGCAGCAGGTTGTGTCTCTCTTAGTCTGGCCCCTATCCCATAAGCTGTCCGATATGTAGTTTTCATCCATCGGCAAGCACATGGGGTCAATGGGACACGCAAGCTCCCTCACCACGGCAAGGTGGAGACACATCGGGGGAGAACAAGATTCTATTTATTGATTTCCCTTGTTGTGTTCTTAGGAGTTTAAATCATTTCATTTCTGATGTTCATATTGATGATATCATTAGATTTAGGATTGATGCTGAAATTTCAGGTAGTGTCTATAACCATATAGATCCAGACCTGACTTTGGTGATAGAAGCAACTTTGCTAATTGCTCTGTGAGAGAGTGCGGCAGAAACCTATCCACCTGCAAAAGTTCCATTTTCCTTATAGGAGATGTAAAATTTATTTAGCATAATTTACCTGCCAAAAATGGAAACATCTAGAGCCAACTAAAATATTCCACAAACCTAGAAAGAATGACACACTGAAGCTTAATATATCACAGTGACTGCTTGGAGCAGGAATCCATAAACCACAAGTCATGACAAGGGAGGGCAGACCAATTTTTATGTTTCAGATTTACTACCACAGAGGATCTGCAGGAAAATTACCTGCGAAATTACCTGTAGTCTTAATCCTATGTGAGGAGGGGAGTCACTGCTGAAAATATAATTAAGTGTAAAGATCTTGATGTAAATGAACTTCTGTTTTGTTCATGTATGTATTTGATGTATTTGAATTGATTGTGTCAAAACATTACTGTTCATTACTAACTGTATAGTTAATAAATGATAGAAAAAGGAGGTCATTTCCTCTCGTGAGTGTATTTTTTACTTGTCATAGTCAATTAGTTTAATCACAACAACCCTAGATAAAATTAGGTTAACTGAGAGAAGAGAGGCAAGGAACCACCAAAAGGAGATTTTGGGTATTAAGGGGAAAAACTTGTAAATGTTTTCCTAGAGGTATTCCTTGGTTTTCTGTGACTATTTATGGACTCAAGTAACTGAGCCATTAAAGGTTAACATAATTAAACGGGCAGGATCACATTGAGAAAGAGGAACTTAGCATGATGTCTCTCTTTGGGGTTGAGCCATCAAGCGGAAAGGCTTGCATTTTAAAATGTACATAGTTGTAAGATTATTCACTGTGGTGGGTGAGCCACAGTATTTATTGGCCAGAAGCTCTCCTACTGGCCTGATGATCATGGGTTCGAATCCACATCCGGTCAGATTTGTTAAATTGACCTCAGCTCCCAGGTCAGCCCAGCCTAATGTGTACCAGGAAATTGTCTTGGGAAGTAAAGATGGCCGGCCAGATACTGACCTCATCAACCACTGAGTACCAACTGGTCTTTAAAAATATAGGCCTAATATCATATGCCCAGTGGGTACCAACTGGTCTTTAAAACTATGGGTCTAGTATCATATGCCCAGTGGGTACCAACTGGTCTTTAAAACTATGGGTCTAGTATCATATGTCTAGGGGGTACCAACTGGTCTTTAAAACTATGGGTCTAGTATCATATGCCCAGTGGGTACCAACTGGTCTTTAAAACTATGGGTCTAGTATCATATGTCTAGGGGGTACCAACTGGTCTTTAAAACTATGGGTCTAGTATCATATGTCTAGGGGGTACCAACTGGTCTTTAAAACTATGGGTCTAGTATCATATGTCTAGGGGGTACCAACTGGTCTTTAAAACTATGGGTCTAGTATCATATGTCTAGGAAATACCAACTGGTCTTTAAAACTATGGGTCTAGTATCATATGTCTAGGGGGTACCAACTGGTCTTTAAAACTATGGGTCTAGTATCATATGCCCAGTGGGTACCAACTGGTCTTTAAAACTATGGGTCTAGTATCATATGTCTAGGGGGTACCAACTGGTCTTTAAAACTATGGGTCTAGTATCATATGTCTATAGAGTACCAACTGGTCTTTAAAACTATGGGTCTAGTATCATATGTCTAGGGAGTACCAACTGGTCTTTAAAACTATGGGTCTAGTATCATATGTCTAGGGGGTACCAACTGGTCTTTAAAACTATGGGTCTAGTATCATATGTCTAGGGAGTACCAACTGGTCTTTAAAACTATGGGTCTAGTATCATATGTCTAGGGGGTACCAACTGGTCTTTAAAACTATGGGTCTAGTATCATATGTCTAGGGAGTACCAACTGGTCTTTAAAACTATGGGTCTAGTATCAAATGTCTAGGGGGTACCAACTGGTCTTTAAATCTATGAGTCTAGTATCATATGCCTAGGGAGTACCAACTGGTCTTTAAAACTATGTCTAGTATCATATGTCTAGGGGGTACCAACTGGTCTTTAAATCTATGAGTCTAGTATCATATGTCTAGGGAGTACCAACTGGTCTTTAAAACTATGGGTCTAGTATCATATGTCTAGGGAGTACCAACTGGTCTTTAAAACTATGGGTCTAGTATCATATGTCTAGGGGGTACCAACTGGTCTTTAAAACTATGGGTCTAGTATCATATGTCTAGGGGGTACCAACTGGTCTTTAAAACTATGGGTCTAGTATCATATGTCTAGGGGGTGCCAACTGGTCTTTAAAACTATGGGTCTAGCATTATATTCCCAGGGCACCTAAGATGTGTAAAAGGGTCTTTTACTTTTATTTACACAGTGGTGATTGGTTGGTTGATTGATTGATTTATTCTGTTCAAGGACTATCTTCATTGCACTGTTAAACTAGTGGTTGGGGTTTAATCGTGAAGGCTAATGGACGATGCTTGAAAAAGGAGAGTCTGGAATATGAGACTACCACCTCCAGCATGAGAATGGAGGTGGAAGCAGTAACAGCCGCCATCCGATGATTAGAGGAGACCACTGCAACACACATTGCATTCTTTATGGACTCAAGGAGTATGCTTAGATGCTTAGTAAAGTGTCAGTTACCTATGGACAAGGGAGAGGTGGTCGTGCTCCTGTAGGACTAGGTGGAGAAGTTGGATGGTCGGGGGGGGACATACTATGAACCTGTATGTGGCAAGAATGATATAGCTGGGGATCGGCAGGGGTTCTGGAAGAATCTCAAAACTGAGAGGGAAGACGAGGAGAACTTTCAATCAGATAGTGGTGGGAATGATTAGTAGTATGACTCTTCGCTGGCTAGTGAATGATGGGATGGAGCGCATATGGGAATGTCCTGAGTGCAGTGATGTAGGTTCTTAGCTCAACTCATCTCAACTTATACTATTTATTTGTGATACAGTCTCCATGACCAGATCACGCTAAGAAAATCTTAGCTCGGTGTGCAAACTTCATTGACCTTTGAGTTATACCAGAATCCACACATACCATAAATATTTCATATTCCATTGTGGGTTGTCATCATCACCTTGCCAACTTGGGTGGGTGATCTTGCTTCTGCACATGTCACATTTCCAACAGAATGCATTAGTTTGTGTGCTGATATTTTTGCATGCCCTGATGTTTTCTTTTATCCTTTCTAACTGTCTTTCTCTGTCTCTTTTTCGGTAAATCTTTTCAGTTGTTACAATGTGTTCCAGTTTTCCATTTCTCATAATATAGCTCACAATTGTTGATTGTGTCTTTCTGATGTTTGTGACAAGCTGTGTCTCCTTCTGCTGCCTTTCATCTCCCAAAGAAGCCTAGGTCTTCAACCAAGCCAAGTCCTTTGTAGATTTGCTCATGATTGTTGGATTTTACTGCTGAAGTTTTCTACCATATGCAGTAGACAGTCCCATGTTAATCTTCCTTAGTCAACTTACATGTGGTAGGTCACACTGTTACTACGCTTTGCTTCCTTTATAGGGTCCAGTAACTCAGGCAGTCTTTGTTTCTTAGCCTTTTTTAAAACTTGCAGATTAGTTATATTGACTGTCCAAGGTATTTTCAGCATTCAGGAAAATCAACATTACTGTTCCTTCAAGGGATTCTTTTGCTAGTTTTCTAATTGTCCAGGATTCACAATTAAAAGATTTTGTAATTTTGACGTGTGCCAAGCAGTGTTGCCATTTTAGTACTTTTCGCGCTAACTTTAGTGCTTTTTCAAGTCAGTGCGAAAATTTTCCTGTTAGCCTTTTCCGCGTAAATTTAGTGCTTCATAAAATTTGTTTGTTGCTTTTTGGGGGTGGGTAAAAATTACTTTAAAATTCATTTTGGGAACACTAAAAAGCCGAATTTGAACTGAAGCAAGGGAGTAAAACAGTTTTAGTACGTTACCGCGCAATATTCAACTAATTTAACTCCCTTTAATAGCAGACTACAAGTTTCCCGATGAGAAAGAAATTCGTGGAAGGTGCATCCAGTTTTTAATAGAGCTATTGACACAGCTGCGTTTACGTACACCCGATAACGTTCGAGTGTTACAGTCCATGTCATGTCTTCGTGGAAGTGGATGTCTACAGCCAATGAAGCCCTGTATATTGGATCTTGCTAAAATGTTTGTAGAAGATGCAGCTACTCTCACCCGCATCGATTTCCAGTGGAGAAAACTTCATCATATGCAGTGGACACAGACCTCTGACACACTTGGACTGTGGGCAGAAATAGCCTCATACAGGGATGCCACCGGTGAAAATCCTTTCCAAGATCTTACAGATTTAGCTTTAACTCTGCTCATTTTACCTCATTCTAATGCGGACGTGGAGCGTATTTTCAGTCAGATGGGAGTTATAAAATCAAAATTGCGGAATAGACTTAGCATAAAGAGTTTGACAGCTGTTTTGACTATTAGATATGGAATGAAAAGATATGGCAAATGCTGTCATGATTATAAACTACCTAAGGATATTCTGCGAAAAATTGGATCACAGGAGGCATATACATGTTTCTTTCAATCATCCTCCTCATCCTCATCATCGCAGGAGCAAACACAACAGGAAATAGCTACAGAAACTGAAGAGGAGTTGTTTGACTGGGATTTGGCAGATCTGGAATAAACTTCATTCTAATATTCAGTGATAATAATAAATTATAATGTGCTACTTTATAACATTTTGAATGAATACCGCCAGGGCTTGTTTTAGTGATTTCCCAAAAAAATAGTATTGCAATTTGGTGCTTTTTTGGCTCGAAAGTAGTTCTGATTGGGATTTGGCGGATCTGGAATAAACTTCATTGTAATATGAAGTGATAATAATAAATTATACTGTGCTACCTTGTTACATTTGTAATAAAAACAGTTGGTGCTTTTTTTTTTGGTGCTTCCTAAAAAATTTTGGTGCTTTTTTGGGTCGATTTTGGTGCTTTTTCATCAAAGGGAGATGGCAACACTGGTGCCAAGGCTGTGGCCTTTTCAGCTATCTCTTTACTATTTTTAACCTCCAGAGAATTTTGAATGCACTGTGTGTGCACACAGAGCTTTCTTCTTTAGCACTTGTCTGAGAAAGCTAGGCATCCAATCTACTACCTAGAGATTATGGTAGAGTATGACTTCATCAAGCTCATTGTCGTCATCTGGGTTTAAACTCAGTATCTTTTTAGTTAGAGGTGGATACCATACCTTTAATGAGAGGACACAACAGTTATTTTGAAAAATTCATGGGGAAGGGGGGGAGGGGAGACAAAGATAATGAGAATAAATGATAACTCAGTCTCTTTTTGCAGAACCTCACTTCAAGAGGTGGAGTCATACACTGGCAATGCAGAGAAAGTTGGGAGAAGAGATAAATTGACATGAGAATACAAGAGAAGGTTTCATAGCACTAGGAAATTTGTGAAAATCAAAAGAAATTAAATGCACCACCAAACTTAGAATATTTAATTCTAATGTTCTATCAGTAATACTGTATGGCTCAGAAACATGAAGAATGACAAAAACAATTACTAATGAACTCAAAACATTCATAATGTTTGCCTGCACAGAATAGAAGAACTTAAAATACTATGGTAAAATCACTAAGCTTAGAGAACTAGAAAGATTCCAGCGATTTAAAAGGTGAGGAAAGACACTGTCGCTGGATTAGGTATATGTTGAGAAAATCTGTGAATAGTATAACTAGAAAGTCCTTTCACTGGAACTAATACAGCAAAAGAAATAGAGGAAGACCAAAAACACATGGAGAATAGAATTAGAGAGAGATGAATAATTTGGGGACTACAAGGATGGAACTGCAAAAGGTAGGGTGGCTTGGAGTCAGTTGACCTATGCTCCAATGGAGGGTACAGGGCAGAAGAAGGAGACCATACCTTTCTGATGCTCCAACCCTTTCTGTGCTGTGGAAAGAGTTCAGACGGCTTATATTATTTGTAAAGTAGTATTTTGTAGCAGAAATGTTTATGTGTGGTTACTTTACATGATGTTGTACTTAACATGAGGTATCTCTGTATAATCATCAGAAAGTGGTTACTTTACATTACATTGTACTTAACATGAGGTACCTCTGTATAATCATCAGAAAGATCAAGTGTGGATGTGTACTTTAGCCAGTCCCAGACCTCCCTCTTCCACAACTTCCTCCTGAGAGCAAACAAGTACCGTGCACTGGACTTAACAAGGTCGCTGCACAGCTCAGATAAGCAGCCATCAGTAGAGGTCAGCTCTAAAACTGGCAGAAGAAAATGTGCAATTGTTGTAGAAGACCTTCCAAATATCTTCTTTAGGGATGCACAGAAATTCCATGAAATTCTCAGGTATTTGTTGACCACTATCTTGTGTTGCTCTATGGATATTGTCTGTTATTATTGATATTATTAAGATGTTATGCACCTAAAAAGCATAGGAAGTATATTTCCTCTCTCTATTATTTCATTCAGACATATGGATTACCTATTTGTGATTGTGATATTTCAGTTTTCTAGTTAAGTATTCTTGCTTTTTGTTTTTATTGATAAAGAATTTTGGAGACATTTGTATCTGTATATGTCTTTTATTTTATTGAGCTTCGTGCAAGTTCTAGATGCTGCAGGCAAAGTCATATCTCCGAGTGGCTATGAACAAGAAACACCCACTGCATAAAGCCCTGGCCATAGATAAGGACCACAGGCTGATAAGGGAAAAATTATGAACGACTCAGGCAGAGGACACAATCAGAGCAGTGTGTATGCTCTATAATATTATAAGAGGAAAGGAATGGGTCTAAAAGTCAGAGGAAATGTCACACTTGTACAGGGTCTTCATCACTCTGGATCAGGAGTGTAAGGATTGAGCAGCAGGTAGTGCTGAATGGGAGGTGCAACAATTGATTCACAGCAACTAACATCCAGGTGATATAATCATCTACATGGATGGCTCTGTGCTAAGAGGCAAAAGAAGTGCCCGGGATTCATAGCGAAGGTTAATGGACGGTGTTTAATGCAGGAGAACTTGGCATTTGATACCACAACATCTAGTCTGAGAGCGGAGGTGGAGGCGGTCACTGCGGCATTCTCTTGAATGGAGGACAAACTGTGTACACATGTTATGATTGTAACGGACTCGCAGAGTATGCTGAGAAGGGTAAAGACAGATAATGCTTTATGCATAAGTGGCATGCTTCAATTAAAAAATCAAAGATAGGGAGCATCCCTTGGATCTTTTCTCTAGGGCATGCAGGTGCTGGAAAATGAACAGACAGATAAATTGGCTGGGTCTTCACCGCTGGGTGGGGTAGTCCACCACTAAAATTACAGTTTATCGTCAATGGAAGCTGCAGTCACTAGAAAACCAGCAGTTTCACATACATTACTGCATATGACAAAACCAGCAGTTTCACATACATTACTGCATATGACAAAACCAGCAACTTCAGCAGCCTGCCATGTTTTTTTTAACATGCACTTTATAATATAAGCCACCATGGACAGATGTAAAAGCATTCCACATGAAATCCACAGCTGACAGTGATCGCTCCACGCACTTAAGTCAGTAGGTGACAGACCCATATGCTTATGTACTTGCAGTCCAAAATGAGGAAGATGTGTAATCAAACCGTAGCCAGAAGCAAAAACACTCCAGAGGCCTTAACAGCTCAACAGCCTATTCGCTATTTTGGACCAGCTGGGTGTTTTACTCAAAGTATGTATCAACCCATAGTGAGAAATGGCACAAGGAAGCTATTATAATAGATTACTGCTTTAAAAATAAATAAACTGCTCCTGGATTTGTAAAAAAAAATGCTGTGGCAGGTTTAATTTATATTTCTTTCACCCAAAGGTGTAGGTACAATTTTTGTTGTTATTTGATAACATATTTGTTATAATTGAAAAATGTAGATGAGTTATGTCTTGTTTTTATTTATTTGCCATCTGCATGAAATGTGACATTGTTATTGAATTATGGTTAAGTTAATATTAAACTTCTTACATTAAATAATAACAGTAATATGATTATTTGATTTAAATAAAGACAGTAATAATTAGTTGATTTGAAGCCTTTTCACTAAATACAATCTGCAGTAATGTTTTATTGTTTCATATTTCCATTTGTTGATTAACTAAGAATGCAAAAGCAGCTTAAAAGTAATTGTTTAGGTATTCATGTAACAGATACTATATACATGGGCAAAGTGACATGCTTTAAGGTTTATGAGGTGAGGTCACCAGCACTTTTTCTAGGTACTTTTCTTGGCCAGAGATATTACCTGTATGAATTTTATAAAGCTAGGTCGACCTCAGAGCACTGGGCAATTATGAAAAATATCCTCCCTCAATTAAACTGTACCGGACTGTTGAGCTTTGTGTGTTGATTCTTCTTTGCGTTCATCCGGAGTGATTTTTTCAGATGTGATTGCGGTGTGTCTGGTTAGGCACCCTCGGGTCGAAACCCTCAGGCCAACACATCCGACTTTTAGCGTGCATTTTTGACCAGGTTAGCAATCCTGGGAGACTCTCACTTTTGTGGTACCGTCCACATCTCAGCTGGTCTAGTTGGAACAGTCGAAGACTACACGGTCATCCCTCAAGTGAAGGCAGGGACAGTCCATAGCATTTTCCGCCATCCTGGGTGGCTTCCATAATTGCAGAGCCGGCACATAACGCTCTGGTGCTGGGTTTACCGAGGGAATCGTCACGTCCTGCTCATGGCTGTTTTAATTCCTCACTTCAATATATTGGGCATTTCGCTCGCCCTGGGCCGTTCCTGCACAAACCAGTCAGCTCTGCGGTTGGTTTCCACTAAGCGAGTTTTCGGACATGTGCTTGTCCCTGTACCCATCAGAGCTGTTCCAGGCACGGCGGACATTCGGAAAACTACCTAGTCAGAGCTGTTCCGAACAAGAGCGGCATTCGGAAACTAGGTAGTCAGAGCTGTTCCTAGCACGAGAGACATTCGGACGAGACATTTCACTCGGGCGTAATTGCGTAGTGTCAATTTTAGTTTGCCACCCGTAGGACGACACTTCCGACTTCCGGCGGGCCATTTTTTAATGAGGTTAACCTTCCTCTGGTTTTGAGGCACGTTAGGACTGTTGTGATGTCGCCCACATCTCAGCTGGTCAAGATAGAACGACCAACGACATCGCGGTCGGCCCTCAAGGGAAGGCAGGGGCAGACAATGGGCAGTCCCTCGCTATCCAAGGAGGCTTCCATAATTGCAGAGCCGGCACATATTGCTCCGAGACTGGGCTCACCCGAGGAGTTGCCACGTCCTGCTCATGGCTGCTTTAGTTCCTCACTTCCATGTATTGGGCATCTCGCTTGCCACTGGTCGCTCAAGTGAGCTCCAGGGGCGGTCAGACTGCGGGCGACATCCACTCGGTAAGCTTTTGCTTTTGACTTTGGACCACGCAATAGGTTCGCTCGCCGTGCGTTCCATTTCGCGTTATTGAGACGTTTCTCCACTTTTATCTACACTCTCTATGAGTTAGATACAGACAGTTTTCGTAACCATTTCCTTCGACTGGGGCATTTTACTGACTTTTTGTACTCGCTCACGAGGTAGGCTACATGTGCTGCCGGCTCAGCACCTTACCTTCGTGCAGCAGTCAGTGAGAAACGGCCAGGCCATCTCATCCGGGAATCCAACATATCCCTCAGCTGAGAGCCTTCAAATAAGTGTCAGAACAGAACTGGGCATGTAGCTTGCTCAGTATCTCGATTCCAATTTTTCGGTAGGTGGATATCGGCCCGACTCTCAGATCCGAGGGTCTGTGGCTTAGAGGCGTTCAGCCTAAACCCTCGACAGAGAGCCTTAGAGTATTGTCCGAAACAAGAAACTGCCTTCATGCGCCTGATTTAAACTTTTGACTGCTATCCTCAGTCTCCTGCAGAGCAGCAGGTTGTGTCTCTCTTAGTCTGGTCCCTATCCCATACGCTGTCCGATATGTAGTTTTCACCCATCGGCAAGCACATGGGGTCAACGGGACACTCAAGCTCCCCCACCACGGCAAGGTGGAGACACATCGGGGGAGTGTGTGTTGATTAATTTTGGATATCTCTAATCATGGAACTTCCTTGACACAAACTTGAACTCTGTTCAACACTTGCTATGTCACTTGGTTATTCATTCATTCATTCATTCATTCATTCATTCATTCATTCAGTAGCGTGTTTTTTCAGTACCTCGCTCCCATAGCAACCTTCCAGAAAACTTCTCGATCACAAGCAAGATGTCCCGCGTCCGATACACCCATCTGAAGATCACTACGTTATACTTAGGGTTATTATGGGATTTGTTTATTTTGGTTGTATGTGTACATATTTTTACATGTCATTTCTTGCATTTTCTAGTTTTATGTTTGCAGCTGTTCACTGTGTGCATCTGTGGCTTTTCTAGTTTTGTGTGTGTGGGTATATTTGGTGGTATAGTCTTTTTTTTTTTTTTTTTGCCCCAATATAAAATTCCATATCTCAGTAACCAACTGAGGGAAAATGATGAGATTTAGCATATAACCGTATCATTATGTCCACCCAACAAAAAGAATTTTTGTTCTGGAGATTGTACAGCAGATTTCAATGTTTGTAAATATGCGGTATATAATTTACGGCTCGGAAATTAAGTCCATCGTTTTAAAAGTATTACAGCTTCACCAAGACACATCCGCGCTTTTTTTGAAATTGTCTCGTGGTTTTCGATTTGGCACAGACTGCGCGCAGTTAAATGGGACTGTTCAGAGGTGTCTCCTAAGTGGGTTCTTTCATGAAACGTGATTATATAAATAAATATATAAATAAATCTTACCATTAATATAAA
Source organism: Cepaea nemoralis (assembly GCA_014155875.1). Classification (NCBI taxonomy): domain Eukaryota; kingdom Metazoa; phylum Mollusca; class Gastropoda; order Stylommatophora; family Helicidae; genus Cepaea; species Cepaea nemoralis. The sequence goes on from JACEFZ010025497.1 coordinate 24,321, forward strand.
ATTAATAGCTAATATTTGAATGTGTGAATATTGTTCAATGGGATTGAAAGTGAAATTGTGTACACTTCAAACAGTGGTGTGCAGAGGTTCTTTGATGCCCGGGGCCAACCCCTTGATTGGATGCCCCTTAATTGTTCTTTCCCTAATTCATTCTTCCTCCCCTCCCACTGCACTGTGCTGCCCCCTCTCCCTAATTGGATGCCCCCCCCTGCCGGCTGGATGCCCAGGGCCATCGCATCCCCCGCACCCCCCTCTGCACGCCACTGACTTCAAAGCATCGCTATAAAGTTGTACACATATTTTTGTCAAGAAGCTGATCGCAGGAAACTGTTTCATACTGTTACAAATTCCGAAAAAAGAACAGTGCATGCATTGGGTTTGAGTAAACAGTCATTTCATCGATGGGTGCAAGAATCTGGAATGAAACCAACAAGCGATAAGCAAACGGTAGGTAGAAAGGCAATTGTAGACAGCTTTGACAAGGATGTCATCAGGCGAGTTATTATAAAAATGATGGATGCCAAAGAAACAGTGACTGTAAGAAAACTGAGGGTTTTGTTGAGAAAGAACAATAACATAGAGCTATCCAAAACAACTTTGTGGAAAATTATAAGGACATTAGGCTTCACTTTTAGAAAGTACAAGGGAGGTAGAAATATCCTTTGCGAGCAACCGCATTTAGGAGCCATGAGAAGCAGATACCTACCTGAAATAAGGGAAATGAGCAAAGAAAATTATGAAATAGTATATTTGGATGAGACGTGGATCAATGCGCACCACACAAGTGAAAAGGAATGGCAATCAATGGATGGAAAGATCAAGTGTTATGTGCCCAGTAGTAAAGAACAGCGTTTGGTCATAGCCTATGCTGGTAGTACTCATAATGGCTTACTACAGAACACTGGGTTCGTGTTCATATCAAAGCATACAGACAATAGGGATTATCATAATGAGATAAATGGTAATGTATTTAGAGATTGGCTCGAGAATACAGTACTTCCATCCCTTGACGACAAGTTGATAGAAGAGCATGGCCATAGGTGCTTGAGACTTCCGCCGTATCATTCTCATTTAAACCCTATAGAACTTGTGTGGGCTAAAATTAAAGGACAGGTGGCAGCTGCCAATACTACATTCAAATTGTCTGACGTCACGATACTAACCCAGTCCGCGCTATTAAATATTGATAAAAGTTACTGGAAAAAATATGAGGACCGTGTGTTGAAAGAGGAAGAGGACTATTGGAGAAAGGATGGATTGAATTTTATGCAACCGAGAGCAGTCATCAACCTACTGGAATCGTCCGACACAGATTAAGGTCTGAGCAGATCGCAGACCTTAATCTACGTACACACTTACTGGGATATTTTGCTCCAACTATTCAGACGAATTGCAGGCCCTAAACATTACACATCAGCATAATGTCAATGGCAACAGTTTGTATTCCACAGTGATGAATTTTCAATTCCGCAAGCCCTCAGCGGTGACAAACAACTGTATTGAAAAAAAAAAAAAGACACACACTAAACGCATTGAATACCAACAGAAGAGTAATATTGTGGTGGAAACTGACATATTGTGGCATAACAAGAAACGTGAGAGCAAACACGTCAAATCAGGGGACAGCACACGTGCATACGAATCAATCTATAAACTTCAATGAAAAGAGGACCAACATCTTGGTCGTTAAGAAGAAAGCCCACTACAGAGACACTGACAATTATTTTCATAGTGCAAAACAGGTAATCAGGTTCCGTCTCTGAACGGTAAACAGCAGAGTAGACAATTTTCACGAAGACTCAAAGCGGGCCCGTCACTCATGTGTACGTGTGAACAAACTACACAGACACCTGAACAGATCCTTAAAAATGGAAACATGGTGACTAAATTGCGGTATCATTTCTGGTCACTCCATATGCACATTAACACACAGCTATTTGGAAGCTTTCACGAACTCAATATAAAAAGCTAAAATGAATATTTGTGTACACATTATTAATCAGCAGCTGAAGAAACAAGAAGGAAATGAAAAATAAGGTAAGAAATATATTCCTTTTACTTTCCTGTCAATTTACAAATTATTTACCCCATGCCTCTGTAAATTCTCTGTCTTTACTAATATTACACATTGCACCCCTCTCGGGATTCTCCGTGGTGAAGTGGTCAAGCCGTCTGACTAGGGCTCCAAAGGTTGTATGTTCGATTCTGGGCTGCGTCCTTCATTTCACGAGTGCATTTTTTCGGAGACTTCCGAGGGTCGTCGCTGGAGCTACGGAGTTTGTGCTTTGTGCAACGCTTTCCGCGCTGCGGAAAGAAACTGAGCCATATGGGATAAAAACCTGGTGCAATGCAGCCGACCCTGTCGACTTTTAAGCTACTTCTTTTATTGCACCCACTCCCATATGAATCCTGATACACCTTGTGTCGTCATGTGAATTGGCGGGGACATTCATTACTGTAAAAACATGTTTGTTAGCGAGAAATCACTAGTTTTTCAGCAAAACATCAAAGAAATGTCGCCGCTTTTGATGATTTAAGTTGCTTTTGGACCTATCAAAGACATATTCCGTGGGTGGGGGTAAATATAAGACGGCAGGAAAAATTTCATAACGATGCAACAGACAGTTTTCAAAATAATTGATCGTGAATGACGGCATTCTTTTCGAGACAGACTATAACATTACCAGTACATGGGTAGGTCTTCTGTGTTATTTAGTACCTGTTTCTTGTTTCCTTTTTGAATCCTTTTGTTGTTTCTCTATCAGTCTATTTAGTACAGTGGTTCTCAATCTTTTTTGGCCCGTGCCCCTCTTCACCATATTTTCAGAACGTCATTCCCCCCCCCCCCCCCCCCCCTCCCTTCGTATTTCCTACTTTAAAATTCCCCCCCCCCCTCCGCCTCTACACAGTATACGTAATAATGGAAGCACATACTAGAACAAGTCTAGACGTCCACATAAAACATGATTTTTGGGTCTACTTTATAAAATGAATTTTAGACGGGTGAGACGTACAGAACCGTAAAGTATGAAGGGAAAAACAAGATCAAGTAATCGGTTCTTGTATTAACGCGATCTTGAAATAATCTTCATTCCCCCCCTGGAAACCCCAAAATTCCCTTTTAGGGGGAATTCCCCACCGGTTGAGAACCACTGATTTAGTACCTTGCAGTGTGTTGTTTTTTTTTCCCCTTAAGAATTTGCTGTATTTTGGTTGCATTGCTGAGGTTCATACTTAGCCTGTCTCTAGGTAAAAATCTGGTGCCTCTGCATTTTTGGGTATCATTAAATGCAGCAAAGATTGCTAGAAGACATTAAGGACATTTACATTTGTGAGTGAATGTGTTTTCAGAAACTACCACTACAGTGGCCACTGCCCACTGGTGTTCATTGTAAGCGACTCGAACAGTTGCTCAGGCAGCATACAGAAACTGTTCCCAAAGGATCTTCAGTGTCAGCTTCACATTACAAATATCAGGTCAGGAAGCTGTTGTGTTTCTTCCTTTTCCCATGCTTAATTATGTTATGGAATATTCTTCTCTAGTTTTAATATATTTTCACCTCATAGCTTGGAGCATCAGAACATGGAATAGTTCTGGAATTGTGGGTTTGTCCCACATGCTGGTAAATTACAAGGACCTCAGAAGTTGGAGGAGGTTCACCTGATGGCAAGGGACACTGGTAATAAGAAAAGCTAAGCCTCATGCATACAAATCAGTCCAGTGTGCTCATGCACTCACTGGTAGTAATCTCTGCTAGTAGTAGTACCATGTGTGTGGATTATGCTCAAGTTCAAATGAAGCAACTGCAATAAAATAATATTTTTAAGCTGTGGGATGCACCTCACTGAAGTGTTTGATGCATGGCCACAGAGACTGTCACTGTAGGAATATCAGAAGATCTATTTTCTGGCTTTCTCATAAGAAAGGCAAAAGTTACAGGCGAGAGGATTGTCTCCATTCTCCTGAGTTTTAACCTATCTGGTTTGGTCTGTTGGCACAGAAAGGCAAGCTGCATGTTGTGAGCATTGCACAAAACTCTAATTTTGGAGCTCCAGTGATGATCCCCCGGGGTCTTAGAAAAAAATTACACTTGTATGAATGGCGTAGTCTGACAACAAATCCACCACCTTCTTAACACAAGACATATGACTTAACCACGTTACCATGGAGATCCCCCACCCATGTCTTACTTACCCTTAACTCTGGGTAGTGGACTGGATGCCATCCTTCTCAGAAAATGATAAAAATAGAACTGGTGTGCCTGCTGCAGATGCTCAAGATCCCTAAACAGCTAAACATCATGAAGAGTACACTGAAATTAACACTGTCATGGCAATATTTTAAAATAAGAAAACCTACCCACAGCAGACTATTTCTAATATGCTTGAAGGTGAGGGAAGGCAGTCTTGGTCAGCCCTGTGCTGATGCCCTCTGGAAGACTGAGTTTTAACTCTCAAGTCCAATTCATTGACAGTCGGGCCACCAAATCCCTGAGAAGGGCTTGCATCTCTCAGAGTGAGTTTGGTGTATATGCTTTTCTCCCAATCCATTACCAAAGTACTGTCTCCACAGGGTCAGTGTTGCAGGGCTGTCCGTCCCCTCTCCAAGCCCAGAAACCAGCAGGGTGTGCAAGGTCTGTACTGGAACTTCACATCTGTGGAGAGACATAGTAGGATGTAACCAGGTCATGACCAGCACAGCACATACATACATTCCTGGGTTTAGGCCTCGGTTGATCATGTTTCCTCCACATGTTTTAGGTATTTCATTGTCAACATAATGCCCAGAGGAAAACTGGACAGACACAGCACAAACAACATCCTTCTCATGATGACTGAAGAGGAAGAAGGAGAAGAAATGGAAACAGCAGCAACAGTGGGCATGTAACAGATCAGGGACCCTTTAGAATAGAAGATGCTGTTGTGTGTTGATTTTTGCTTCAACCAACCCAAGATAATACTCTTGGAACTCTTCGCTGGCTGCTGAGGATGGGGACGGAGCGCTTATGGGAATGTCCTGAATGCTGTGATGTCGGTTCCTAAATCAATCAATCAATCAATCAATCAAGATAATACAGGACAGCTTTAATGAGGCTTTACAGAAATAAGGTGAAAGGTCAGAGGACTGACTTCATTACACTGGGTTTGACCCCATCTGACTAGTCTCTCTCTCTCTCTCTCTCTCTCTCCAGAGACCGGCAAACCTGCCTGATGAGAGTATTGCACCAAGCATGAACTCTGTAGCTCTAGTCATGACTCGCAACGGATGGTGAAAGTGGTTAAGCCTATACCTTACACTCTGAAGGTTGTGGGTTCATTGTCAGACTACATCATTCTGATCATGAGTGCAATTGTTTTGGAGGCTTCTGAGGGTCTGCACTGGAACTACAGAGTGCAGGCTTTGTATGATACTCTCTCGGCAGGCTGCTGGCCATTCTGTGGAAAGAGACCGAACCACATGGGGTAAACTCTGCTGCAATGAAGGTGACCCTCCTGACTTTAACTTTACCCATTTAAGAAATATTTAACAAGTTAAAGAGCCAGCACATTGTTAAACAACTTATCGAGATCAGCATGGCAGAATGGATAAGAACGCGTGTTCTTAAACATCCGGTGTGCTGATGCCGAAGTAAGGGGTGCAACCCCTACACTGGACAGTTGGACTAAAATGTTTACTTTTGTCCTTGACTTGGGGGCGTAAATTACAAGTACTTCTGAAGTCAGAGTGGGGGGGGGGGGGGGGGGGCCTTGATGGTTAGGGGCACTGGTAATAGGAAAGCTAATCCACAGGCAAAATTCAGTCCAGTGATACTAGAAGTAGTGTGGATGATTGGACTACGCTTAAGTTCAAAGAGAGCGTGCGCAAAAAAAAATAATCTATTTCTCATCATGCTGTTAGAAAGCATATGAATTGATTAATTTTGTTTGTATTTGTTTTCTTTATTTTGTTTTTTATTCTAATGTTTTTCTTTTTATGTAATCAGTGTGAATCCAGTAGCCCCGACTGTCCTTATCAAGGTATTACAAGGAGTTGTTAGCAAGGAAGTTAGACAGGTAAGTTGGGGCATAACTGTGATCCCATTAACTGCTCCTAAATTCCAGAAGTTATTGGTGAGAATTTTATTTGTTGTAGTCAGTTTTATTTTGTTTGAAATATAACCAGTGAGATGAAAATTGCTACGTTATGATGTAAGATTTGTGACTCCTCTGTCATAAATACTTCGCTGGCTTTTGAACAAGGGGACAGAGAGTGTGTGGGAATGTCCGGCGTGCAGTGATGTCAGTTCTTAGCTCATAATTCATAACTCATATCTGTCTATTTAAAAGTAAGATAATTTCTCATACATGGTCATATTCCTTTCAGAGCAAGTTGACTGATCCAGGCACAGATGTGATTGAAGCAATAGCCACATCAAGCAGTGGTGATGTCAGGTCCGCCATCAACACCTTACAGTTTGCATGCAGAGCAGGTGTGTTTGTGTGACCAGGCATCTTGGAACTAGTTTTACAAAACATCTGGGACCTGTTTAACCTTCAGTATCAGTTAACAGGTTATATTTGTGATTGTTTGATTTGTCTATTCCAGCTGAAATTTAATTGCAGAACCTGAATATGCAGATGAAATTTTCTCCTCTCAGTGCCAAAGGTATTAAAACAGTTAGTCCTCTCTGTCAGAAGACACATTGAACACCAACATTTTTTTTTCTGTTCTCTTCTGTTTTTCTATTTCTCTGTTTCACCTCTTCTGTTGCTGCATATATAAGTTTGCATGGACATTGGAGTGGCTTTTTAGGTATGACATCCATGCCTAGCTTGAAAAACGCTGACTTCATATCCAGTTTGTGCAAATATATTCAGAGATACCCTATGTTATCATAACTCTTTTTGATCTTTGGGTAGTAGATTGGTGCCTGGTCATCGTAAGTAAATTTAAAACATTTTGAGATCTCCTCTACATATTGCACATGTTAAAAATCTCTGGGCAGTTAGAAATTGTAAAGTGTAGAACATATGTTCTGGCAGCCAAATTTTCCATTCTAGAAAACCTAATCAGAACAGAAGGGAGTTAGATATAGACTGCCAATAGCAATGCTGAGGTTAAACAGTACTAAGGACCTTTGACACAAACATCGGCAAACAAGTCCCGAATGCTGTGATGTCGGTTCCTAGGTCAATCAATCAATCAATCAATCGGCAAACAAGTTCGAGTAAAATCCTTGAGCATCTTTTCTCTTGCAACTTACGGATATGGGTCATGGACCATTTTGTAATCACTAAAGAAGAAAATCGGGGCTTTTGAACTTAAATGATACAGGAAAGGTCTTAGAATATTGTGAATCAAGAAGACGGAAAAGTGCTGATGTTCTACAAGACTTAAACATTCAAGAACTGTCATTAAAAAGAATATAGTACTCTTGCGGTGTATGGAGGGGGGGGGGGGGTGCTCTTGAGCCTGAGGAATTAAGGCCACCTGGCTAGTGCTGTCACCGCGAACTGTGCAGGTTAGAGTTTTCTTTTTGCCCCGGACAGAAAAAATCTCCACACTTTACTGAGGATTCGAAACCGGGTCTCCCGAAGGAGAATCCAGCATTCTAGCCACTCAGCCATCCACTCCTCAATTCAAGAACACTGGCTGAAAAACAGCATGTCTCGGAAATTGAAATACTTTGGCCAGAGTAAACGCCATTGGCTTGAAAAGAACAGCGATAGAGGCCATAGTTTCTGGAAGAAGAAGCAGGGGTTCAACCAGCATGAAGATTAAACTCCATTGGCTTGAAAAGAACAGCGATAGAGGCCACAGTTTCTGGAAGAAGAGGCGGGTTCGACCAGCATGTAGATGGAAATGGGACATTTCAGATGGTGCATGAGGCGGTAGAACCAGCCAGGGATTGAGAGTTTGTTCCATGAGCCATGATGAGATCGACATTCTGCTATATGATAATGATGTTGAGATCAGATAGCCATGGCAAATGTTTCATATTAGGAAACCTAACCAGTAGAGAAGGTGTATTGCACGTGTTGACTGTAGTTTACTCACATCCTCAGTGGTGCTGTGAAGTTTATGCATTCTGCTGAAACATCTTCTGTGATGTGAAGGATCTGAAAGAGTTTGTAGACGGATTCACAGTGCAGTGAGGATGATTCTTTAATCTAGTCAGTCGATCAGTGTTTTTCATAAATTACATTTAAGAATATCATTCTTTTTAATTCCAGAGAGCAGTGACAAACTGCTGAATATAAACTTGCCAAGAAATCACAGCCACAAAATGCTGGGGTTGCCTGCGATGATCTCCAAAGGATGTGCAACTAACTTTTTCTCTGTTCATTCCACAGATACCTCAGACCTGAGAGATTTGATTCCAACAAGTGCAACAACAAAGAGGAAAAATAGCAGCTCATTGTTGCGGCGTGGAGCAAGTAAAGGAAAAAGCCAGTCAGGCAGCACACAAGGGTTGCTTGGTGTGAAGGACACAAGTGTGTTTCTATTCCATGCTGTGGGGAAAATCCTGTATTTCAAAAGTGAGCTTGTTTTATTGTTCTTTATATCCATCTTGTGAAAGTTAAGGGAAAACCATATAATTAATGGCCCACATCTAAGGTTATGGGTAATCACAAAGCTAGATAAATGGTGTAGTGGAAAAAAGAAATTACATGTTTGTCATCAAACAGGATAACCTGCCATGACAATTCCATTGTTAACTGGTTGTCTGCTTATTGTCCATGTTTCTCAGCTTGTCTGCTTATTGTCCATGTTTCTCAGCTTGTCTGCTTATTGTCCATGTTTCTCAGCTTGTCTGCTTATTGTCCATGTTCTCAGCTTGTCTAGCTTATTGTCCATGTTTCTCAGCTTGTCTACTTATTGTCCATGTTTCTCAGCTTGTCTGCTTATTGTCCATGTTTCTCAGCTTGTCTACTTATTGTCCATGTTTCTCAGCTTGTCTAGCTTATTGTCCATGTTTCTCAGCTTGTCTACTTATTGTCCATGTTTCTCAGCTTGTCTACTTATTGTCCATGTTTCTCAGCTTGTCTACTTATTGTCCATGTTTCTCAGCTTGTCTGCTTATTGTCCATGTTTCTCAGCTTGTCTACTTATTGTCCATGTTTCTCAGCTTGTCTGCTTATTGTCCATGTTTCTCAGCTTGTCTACTTATTGTCCATGTTTCTCAGCTTGTCTACTTATTGTCCATGTTTCTCAGCTTGTCTACTTATTGTCCATGTTTCTCAGCTTGTCTACTTATTGTCCATGTTTCTCAGCTTGTCTACTTATTGTCCATGTTTCTCAGCTTGTCTGCTTATTGTCCATAGTTTCTCAGCTTGTCTGCTTATTGTCCATGTTTCTCAGCTTGTCTGCTTATTGTCCATGTTTCTCAGCTTGTCTGCTTATTGTCCATGTTTCTCAGCTTGTCTGCTTATTGTCCATGTTTCTCAGCTTGTCTGCTTATTGTCCATGTTTCTCAGCTTGTCTGCTTATTGTCCCATGTTTCTCAGCTTGTCTGCTTATTGTCCATGTTTCTCAGCTTGTCTGCTTATTGTCCATGTTTCTCAGCTTGTCTGCTTATTGTCCATGTTTCTCAGCTTGTCTGCTTATTGTCCATGTTTCTCAGCTTGTCTGCTTATTGTCCATGTTTCTCAGCTTGTCTGCTTATTGTCCATGTTTCTCAGCTTGTCTGCTTATTGTCCATGTTTCTCAGCTTGTCTGCTTATTGTCCATGTTTCTCAGCTTGTCTGCTTATTGTCCATGTTTCTCAGCTTGTCTGCTTATTGTCCATGTTTCTCAGCTTGTCTGCTTATTGTCCATGTTTCTCAGCTTGTCTGCTTATTGTCCATGTTTCTCAGCTTGTCTGCTTATTGTCCATGTTTCTCAGCTTGTCTGCTTATTGTCCATGTTTCTCAGCTTGTCTGCTTATTGTCCATGTTTCTCAGCTTGTCTGCTTATTGTCCATGTTTCTCAGCTTGTCTACTTATTGTCCATGTTTCTCAGCTTGTCTGCTTATTGTCCATGTTTCTCAGCTTGTCTAGCTTATTGTCCATGTTTCTCAGCTTGTCTGCTTATTGTCCATGTTTCTCAGCTTGTCTGCTTATTGTCCATGTTTCTCAGCTTGTCTGCTTATTGTCCATGTTTCTCAGCTTGTCTGCTTATTGTCCATGTTTCTCAGCTTGTCTGCTTATTGTCCATGTTTCTCAGCTTGTCTGCTTATTGTCCATGTTTCTCAGCTTGTCTGCTTATTGTCCATGTTTCTCAGCTTGTCTGCTTATTGTCCATGTTTCTCAGCTTGTCTGCTTATTGTCCATGTTTCTCAGCTTGTCTGCTTATTGTCCATGTTTCTCAGCTTGTCTGCTTATTGTCCATGTTTCTCAGCTTGTCTGCTTATTGTCCATGTTTCTCAGCTTGTCTACTTATTGTCCATGTTTCTCAGCTTGTCTGCTTATTGTCCATGTTTCTCAGCTTGTCTGCTTATTGTCCATGTTTCTCAGCTTGTCTGCTTATTGTCCATGTTTCTCAGCTTGTCTGCTTATTGTCCATGTTTCTCAGCTTGTCTGCTTATTGTCCATGTTTCTCAGCTTGTCTGCTTATTGTCCATGTTTCTCAGCTTGTCTACTTATTGTCCATGTTTCTCAGCTTGTCTGCTTATTGTCCATGTTTCTCAGCTTGTCTACTTATTGTCCATGTTTCTCAGCTTGTCTGCTTATTGTCCATGTTTCTCAGCATGTCTGCTTATTGTCCATGTTTCTCAGATGTGTCTGCTTATTGTCCATGTTTCTCAGCTTATCTGCTTATTGTCCATGTTTCTCAGCTTGTCTGCTTATGTCCCTATTTCTCAGCTTGTCTATATTGTCATTTCTCAGCTTGTCTGCTTATGTCCATGTTTCTCAGCTTGTCTACTTATTGTCCATTCTCAGTTTCTATTGTCATGTTTCCAGCTGTCTGCTTATGTCCATGTTTCTCAGTGTTCTAGTCCATTTTCACTGTCGCTTATTGTCCATGTTTCTCAGCTTGTCTACTTTTTGTCCATATTTCTCAGCTTGTCTGCTTATTGTCCATATTGCTCATGCATGTAACAGCACAGGTAATGCACCTACAAGCATGTAAAAAGTTTCCTTTGTATAAACGTTTGTGGTGGAGTTACGAACGCAATTCATAATCCTGCATACCACGTTCGAAACACAGCTGTGGACGATTTGGCAGCAGACTGCCTTGCGTTGGTTTTAATAAAAATGGTATGAGTGCCAGTTATTCAGAAAGCAGTGGCAAACTACTGAACATAAACTTTGCCAAGAAGTCAAAATAGCCAAAAAATGCTGGGGTTGACTATGATGTCCTGTAAAGAATATGTAACTTGTTTTTTTTACAATTTGAAATTTGTGTTGTGTAAAACCTCCAAACAGTTTGGCACTTCATCTTATTCTCTGTTGCTGATTTTAACTTATTATTCAAATTTTAGGAGGGGATCCCAAGGAACATCCAAATTATCAGTGTCTTCCATCCCACTTGCAAGAATATGACAGAGATCCTCTTCTGTGTGTTCCTGAGGTCAGTTTTTGTCAAAAACTATTTTATTGAGATTTAATGGATTTGTAATAATATATTAATTAATTGCTTACATATTATAAAGCCTGGAGTCCCTCCAGTATTAGAGTGTAGTCTGTTGACTATGAAATACCTAAAACACATGGGGGTAACATAACCAGCTCAGGCCTAATCTCAACGAGGCCTTATGTGCTGTGCCGAAACATGACATGGTTACATCCTAATAAGCCTCTTCACCCTGCTTTGTTTCTGGGCATTGACGGGGGAACGAACAAACGAACGAACGAACTTTATTTTCAAAGGGTTAAGAATTGGGCACGCAGGCCCGTCTAACATTCTGCCCTTCTAGGGAAAGGAAAACTCGGCTACATAGTCCCTGTAGAAATGACACACTGGAACCGGATTGGGAGGGAAGTTTATACGCCAACCTCACTTTGATAGATGCAAGCCCATTTCAGGCTCAAACGACCTGAACAGCAGTTCATCTGACTTAAGAGTCAAAACTCTGTCTTCCAAAGATTTACCAGCCAACCAACCAGAGTGTGATTTAGGTGGAATTGATATTTTATTTACATTTTCCAACCACTGGTGAATTTATAAGTTGAGCTGTATGTTGTCAAATTTTAGCTCACATTTTTCTTGTAATAGTTGGATATGTTGCTACATGTATTTAATTTATTATCCAACTGTTTGAGGCATGGTACTGTCAATGGTTTGTGGTAGCTAATGAGTTCAATCTTTGTATCCACCATGTCATACTAGAATTTGTGACTGCATAGCCAAATAACTAATTCAGTGTTAAGCTGTATGATTTGACAAGCAGTGATCTATTTGTGAAGAGCAAGTGGTTAGAATACCAGTCATTTAAATATGGAAACATGGGTTCTTAACCCCAGAAAGACATCTACTTCTTCTTATAATCCATGCTGTTTGGCTTTGGTAATCATGTTAGTCCACAATCTTCTGTCTCATGTACTGCCAATCATTTCCAATGATATTTAAGTAGAATCAATGTTTCCCGGGAAGGTTAACCTGGTCAACAAATGCCTGCAGAAGTCGGATGTATCGGCCTAACAGCGCAAGAACGCAGCTTTGCTGTAGACGGGCACAACGCAATCACGTCTGGAAAAAAAAACTCCGGTTGAACGCAGAAGAAGAAGAATCAATGTTTAGCATGAGTTGTGAGAAAGATCACAGTTTAACATAATTTTGAGTGATTTTGTTGTTTGTCCATCAAGAATGATGATGACCATTCATTTCATCCAGTGGGGTTGAAAGTATGGAGACGGGAGTTCCAAGATGGCTGATAAGGCCTATTTTGGCTCGAAATGTTCTTTGCCATAATCTTACAATCTAGTTGTCATACAATTTTGTTAACTTCTATCTGTGTGATTTGTGGTTTTAATCTAGCTCAGTATCCATGGTTTCTTTAGTTGTAGGCACAATGCAGTAGCTTGTGCTTTATTCTAGCTAGATATTATTAAATGGGAAGATAAATATTTGTTAAGTTACTGTTATAGATAGAGAGAGACAGACAGACTGAAAGAGAGAGACAGATAGAAAGAGAGAGACACGCACACACCACACCCACTCTCTCACTTTCCTTTCCACTGTATATTTTTCTTACATATACTAAATTTATTTGTCAAAGATATCTGTGCCCATTTTAAAATAAAATGTCTGTCACAAGATGTGCTTGCCTGCTAGTCCAGTGGTTCTTGGATCAGGATTCACCCATCATGTGCCATCCAGTCTAAACATAGGGGCCTGGCATCCTCAGTTTTATCATGGCGAGGATTCAGCATCTTTAGCTGAACTAACTTCATCAAGCATATAAGTGGAAGGTAGACTTTATGAACCACTGAGTAAACTAAAAAACGACAGTAAAGTTTATACAAGAGACAACATTGCAGATATAGACAAATTTCAAGCAAATGTAAGAAGAAGAAATCAAGCATATACACTGTAGTCATGTTTTTTTAATCAAAAATATTTCTTTTGTATAGTTAATAAATTGTTAACCCCTCTCAAAATTGCAGGATGTGGTATTCAAGTGCAATATTTCTGGAGATTATTTTAACTCATTTTTGCATGAGAATTATGTGGATTTTTTGTCAACTGTGGAGGATCTGGAGAGGGCAACACAGTACTTCAGTGATGCAGACTATTTATCTTCACTATGGGCGGTAGGTCTTTACATGTGACATGGTAGTCAAGATCTATAATAATTGTAATGTAGTCATGATGTACCCGTTTAGCACCCAACCACTGTAGCGTTAAACCATGGTAAACAGCTGGTGGATTGTGCTTAAGGGCAGCCAACACATAGTTCTTGATTAAAGGCTTAGGTTTGTGACAGTAGGCATAGGACCTCTTAATAGAGACTATGGCTGTGGTCACAAATCAATATGGTCACTGCCAAGAAGGAGATTGAGTCAAGAACCGACATCACATCACTCGGGGATACTCCCCCATAAGTACTCTGTCCTCATCTTCAACAGATTGCTTGGCATTGATCCAGTATTTTTTTTTAGAGGAATGTGTACATAACTGTTTTCTGTTTGTGTTGTAGACAAGTTAGATTGTGGGTGCGTTATGAAGAGAAATAAATTTTAAAACTTAGTGACAATTGGCTAAAACTTGATGGACAGAGAGCAAGGGGAAAAAGAAATAAATGCCTAGATAGCTTAGCCACATGACATAACTGGGACAAGAGCACAGACCTGATTCAAGGCAGATGATCATGTGAGATGTCAAACCATGTCTGCAAACACTTATCGCCATGACACATGATAATGATGTATGATATTGAAGGCAAGTGCCAAGGTTACAGTTAGAGGCAGGTGGTGAAGGGCAGACATAACAAAGAAATTCTGACTAATAATAAAGGATTTACAAGCTGTCATTTGTCAACTGTTAGCATATTCTGAACTGTCTCGGTCCCAAGCAACACACCATATGTAATTGGCTATTCTTCATGAATACCTGTCAGTGTGTCATGTGTGATTGTTTTTCTTGTGTTAAAGTAAACATACTAAAGAAATTATACATCTTACTTGTTTTCTATAATGTGTATTAATTTGGTTACGATTTTATTGGTCCATGTGAAACAACTAGACTTATGATTTTGTTGGTCCGTGTGAAACAACTAGACTTACGATTTTGTTGGTCCATGTGAAACAACTAGACTTACAATTTTATTAACAGGTAAAGCTAAAGGTAGTACCAGAGCAGATCCTGCCATTGGGATATGCAGTGTCAGGCCCTCACATATTCTAAGCCATGACATATGAGGTGGAGTGGCTGCCAGCTCTTGTCATTGTCACCTTTATCTCCCAGAACATTGTCTGGTATCTATTTGTATGAGGCTATCTCCCAGAACATTGTCTGGTATCTATTTGTATGAGGCTATCTCCCAGAACATTGTCTGGTATCTATTTGTATGAGGCTGGGTCAGCCCCAGAGCTGCGCTGTTTGGAAAACATCATGCTGTCTCTGCTGAGGTTGAACCCAGACCACCCGGGAAGGTTAACCCGGTCAACAAATGCCCGCAGAAGTCGGATGTGTCGGCCTAACGGTGCAAGAACGCAGCTCTGCTGTAAACAGGCACAGCACAGTCACATCCGGGAAAAAAAATCCGGATGAACGCAGAAGAAGAAGAAGAACCCAGACCACTGTCTTTGCAGACTAGTGCGCTAACTACTGTGCCACTGTGTTGTTATTTCCCCATTCATCATGTGCTGTGGCCTTTTGGGACTACAAGAGTGAGATAGGGAGCAGTAAAAGACTTAAACTTCTATTACAGCCATCAGGCCACACTTACAACTCAGTTATGAGATATTATATGAAAGAAGAAAGTAGAAAACAGTGCTGCACTCTGTGGTACTCTAGCTAAAAGCAGAATGCACCCTAGAGGTGTCCACTTATCCTGGTGGATACTCTGTCTGCAGAACTGTTTTTACCACACGATGGGGTGTTACCCCTTACTCTTTCATGTGGTGTTGCAGTTGGGATTTTCCCTTCTGCTGAGATATGAGACCATGGTGACTTTTTTCAAACTCTGCAGTACTGTTAGAGGAATGTGTAACATTACAGTTTTCTGTTTGTGTTGTAGACAAGGAACGGGAAAGTTAGTTGCATGTCCTTTTACAGATGTGGTAATCACTCCAGCATTTATTGGCTATTTGTAATTTACTAGACACGTTTTACATTCAGCAGTTTGCCATTGCTCTCTTAACAGCTGACTCTCATACCATTGAAATCAGTACAAAGTAATCTGCTCCCAAATCACCTGCAGCTGATTTTGAACCTCAACTTGGAATGCCAGGGAAATGTGAAACTGTGTTGAGTAACCCCTAAGCCATAGGCCCTGATGGGCAAGGGAAGAGCTTCAGAATTATTCTGAATGTGTGGCATCACAGGGTTACATGTACATCACAGTTTTCTGTTTGTATTACAAGCAAAAGAAGAAAAATAAACAAACAGTTTCCTGTTATAGGGATGTGATGTGACAGCGCCATCACATTTTGTTTGTTTGAGAGCAAGGAGGAATAGGTGGCCAATCTTTCCCTCACTACCAAGTGACAAGCCCAGGCTTTGAACCTGTGTCACAGTTTTCTGTTTGTATTGCAGGCAAGGGAAGAGCTTCAGCATTATTCTGTTTCTGTGGCAACAAGAGGTTACATCCATTCCAACTCTGAGTGTTCCAGACATGACAGCAGTGGCAAAAAGATGGGTTGGAAGCCACTTCATAAATCTCAGTGGTTTGATGTCAATAAGCAGGTGAGAGACTTGAGTACAGATATGTTTTCTATATTTACCGACTTGGCAGCAGACTGCATAGCGTTGGTTTTTTATGAAATGGTATGGGTGCCAATCGTTCAGAAAGCAATGGCAAACTACTGAATCGTAAACTTGCCAAGAGATCAAAACAGCAAAAAAATGCTGGTGTTGACTGCAACGTCCTATAAAGGATATGCATCTAACTTTTTTTGGGGGGGCAACACATTCTGTGCTGCAGTTCCAGTTATTAGATACTTCTTCTTCTTCGTTCATCCGGAGTTTTTTTCCGGATGTGATTGCGTTGTGCCTGTTTACAGCAGAGCTGCGTTCTTGCGCCGTTAGGCCGACACATCCGACTTCTGCGGGCATTTGTTGACCGGGTTAACCTTCCCGGGGGTTTCTTAGGACGTTTGACTCTCACTGTTGTGGTGTTATCCTCCATCCCAGCTGGTCCATATAGAACAGCCAAAGATCCTGGTCAGCCCTCAAGGGAAGGCAGGGGCAGACCATGGGCATTCCCCGCCATCCAAGGAGGCTTCCATACTTGCAGAGCCGATACATAGCGCTCTGGTACTGGGCTCACCCAAGGAATCGTCACGTCCTGCACATGGCTGCTTAGCCTCACTTCCGTATATTGGGCCTTCCGTTCACCATAGGCTGTTCTTCCGGAAACCAGAAGTATGCAGTCTGCAGATGACATCCACACAGTGAGCTTTCGATTCGGACTTTCCATGTAATGGATTTGCTAGCCAAGCAATATTCCATTTCGTGCCACTAGGACACTTTTCCACCTTTTATGAAGCCCACACAGTGGGCTTTTGATTCAGACTTTCCACGTAATGGATTTGCTATCCAAGCAATATTCCATTTCGTGCCACTAGGGCACTTTTCCACCTTTTATGAAGCCCACACAGTGGGCTTTTGATTCGGACTTTCCACGTAATGGATTTGCTATCCAAGCAATATTCCATTTCGTGCCACTAGGACACTTTTCCACCTTTTATGAAGCCCACACAATGGGCTTTTGATTTGGACTTTCCACGTAATGGATTTGCTATCCAAGCAATATTCCATTTCATGCCTCTGGGTCTTCATGCACCTTTAAATGTCAACCTGTATATAGTTAAAGTAATCTGCGGTCAACTTTAGCTTGTTGATATCTCCATAGAGCTTGTCCTCAAATGAAGCAGGTGTGGGCCAAAATATCTTTCTCTGTTCTGCATACGTTGGGCATTCCTGCAGCAAATGTTTTGCTGTCATTTTTCCAGTTCTACAATTACATTCATCGGTATCTCCTATCTTTAGTTTATTGAACAAGTGGTATTTCAGCCTGTTATGTCCTGTGCGGAGTCTGAAGATTGCTACTTGTTCTCTTCGGTTGAGTTTGTAATATGCATCATCCTTCTGATGGCCTGGATGCT
The DNA here is from genome assembly GCA_014155875.1 of Cepaea nemoralis. Classification (NCBI taxonomy): domain Eukaryota; kingdom Metazoa; phylum Mollusca; class Gastropoda; order Stylommatophora; family Helicidae; genus Cepaea; species Cepaea nemoralis. The sequence continues at coordinate 42,054 of JACEFZ010025497.1, forward strand.
CTGATTCCCATTTGGTTCTATAAGTGCTTTTTATCAACCTCTTTGCCTCATTATAGGTTATGTCTATGTCAGGCTGTGGTAGTCGTCCGCCCTCTTTTGCCAGTCTGTCAGCCTCTTCGTTTCCAGGTATACTGCAATGTGATGGGATCCACTGTATTACAACTTTTTTGGATTTCTGGCATAGACCATGGAGTGCTGCTCTTAGGTCAGTTAGTTCTGTGCTGTTATTGCTCTTCAGTATTGAGACAGCTGACTTTGCATCTGTGAAGATAGCTATTTGCTTCTCTTTATTTTCCTCCATCAGGAGCATTTCTGCTGCAGTTTTCAGAGCCTCTACCTCCGCTTTGAAGTTACTTGAAAATTTTCCAGTTGCCATTGAATGTGTTTTTTTCACTCCATTTTTTAAATTTAGGAGAATTCCTCCTCCTCCATTCTCTATTGAATTTTTGGCTGATCCATCTGTATATGCATGGGTCCAATTCCTGCTTGGGTAATGTTCTTTTATGTAGTTTAGGGTTATTTCTCTTCTTTCGGTTTCATGCTGAGTGTTCTTTTTCTCAATACCAGGAATGTTTTCTATCATCTCAGGCAGTTGCTGCTGTCTCCAAGCTGGGAACTTGTCTGCATTGTAAATAGGTTTGACTGTTGATATGTTAAGTATGGGATCTGCCCTAATCTTTCGTTTTGCAGTTTCTACAAAGTTGCTACGCTTCAGTCGTCCCTTTCCAAAACCACTAAACCTTTTATACATAGGGTGGTCTGTCAATCTTCTAAATTTTTCTGCTTGTTGCTGGGCTCTGCTATCTCTTCTATCCTGCATTGGTTGTAAACAAGTGATCTTTTCTAGTTCATTAATAGGCGTTGTCTTCAGGCTTCCAGTTATGATTCGCATTCCTTGGTTTTGGACTCTACTTATTTTGTTAAAGTTTGACTTAGCTGCTGTTGCCCAAGCTGCAATGCCATATTCCAGTACTGGCCTCACCCGTCCAGTATATAACTTCTTGAGAACTTTCTCATCTGCTCCCCACGTTGTACCAGCAAGCTTTTTCATGATTGCCATTCTCTGCCTTGCTCTTGTTCGATTTTTCTCAACCTGTGTCTTCCATGTCAGGCGACGATCAAAGGTGACTCCTAGATAGTTTGGATTTTCTTCATGGCGCAATATTTTTCCATTCAATACCAGCTTAGGTTGCTGAGGTTTATTTGAGAGGGAGAACACTGTGCATGTTGTTTTCTCCTCACTTATCTTCACTAGCCATGATTTTGACCAGTCCTCTAGCGCTAATAGGGCTTGCTGTATTCTGCTGTTAGCTGTACTAATATATTCTTCAGATGTCCATATGGCTAGGTCATCTGCAAAGGATGATGTGTGTACTCTGGCTGGAAAATTTTCCGTGATGTCGTTTATATATGCTAGGAATAATGTTGGTGAAAGAACTCCTCCTTGGGGGACACCTTGCTCCAACAGCATCATTTTGCTGGTTTGTCCTTGTACTTTTGTCCTGGCAGTTCTGTTCTCAAGGTAGTGGCTGATCCATTTGTACATTTTCCCGCAAACATGCATTTTTTGCAGTTTTACTTTCAGTCCTTCCTTCCATACTTTATCAAATGCTTTTTCTAAATCTATCCAGACTGCTAGTGTGTGCTTTTTCTCTTGGAAGGCATCCTCTATTTCCTGAGCTATATAGGTTATTTGATCTTCAGTAGATCTGTACTTTCTGAATCCTGCTTGGTGAGGTGTTAAGAGTTGGTTTTCTTCCAGATGCCATGTTAGCCTGCCATTGATAATGCGTTCCATTAATTTTCCTACACAGCTAAGAAGACTGATAGGTCGATAGCCATTTGGTTCTTCCAGGTCTTTTCCTTTCTTTGGGACTGGTATTAGTATAGCTTCCTTCCATGCCTGTGGGACTATTCCCTCTCTTCCAGCTGTAATTTAGGACTGCTAGTAGTTTCTTTTTTGCCTTAGTGCCTAGTCCTATTAGCATTTCATTTGTGATTCCATCCTTTCCTGGTGATGTCTTCTTTTTTAGGGTATTCATTGCCTGTTCCATTTCTTCCATTGTTAGATTTGCCATCATATATTCTGCTGCTGTCTCTGTATATGTATGATGTATCTGTTTATCTTTGATTGCTTTCTTCTGTTCGGCTGTAATATCAATGTGGTTTGCACTGGCATAGTGTTCCATTAGTGCATTTGCAGCCTTTTTTCCTGTAAGCAAGGCATTTCCTTGTTTAATTGTTATTTGTTTCTTCTTCTTCTTCTTCGTTCATCCGGAGTTTTTTTTCGGATGTGATTGCGTTGTGCCTGTTTACAGCAGAGCTGCGTTCTTGCGCCGTTAGGCCGACACATCCGACTTCTGCGGGCATTTGTTGACCGGGTTAACCTTCCCGGGGGTTTCTTAGGACGTTTGACTCTCACTGTTGTGGTGTTATCCCCCATCCCAGCTGGTCCATATAGAACAGCCAAAGATCCTGGTCAGCCCTCAAGGGAAGGCAGGGGCAGACCATGGGCATTCCCCGCCATCCAAGGAGGCTTCCATACTTGCAGAGCCAATACATAGCGCTCTGGTACTGGGCTCACCCAAGGAATCGTCACGTCCTGCACATGGCTGCTTAGCCTCACTTCCGTATATTGGGCCTTCCGTTCACCATAGGCTGTTCTTCCGGAAACCAGAAGTATGCAGTCTGCAGATGACATCCACACAGTGAGCTTTCGATTCGGACTTTCCATGTAATGGATTTGCTAGCCAAGCAATATTCCATTTCGTGCCACTAGGACACTTTTCCACCTTTTATGAAGCCCACACAGTGGGCTTTTGATTCAGACTTTCCACGTAATGGATTTGCTATCCAAGCAATATTCCATTTCAGTGCCACTAGGACACTTTTCCGCCTTTTATGAAGCCCACACAAGTGGGCTTTTGATTCGGACTTTCCACGTAATGGATTTGCTATCCAAGCAATATTCCATTTCGTGCCACTAGGACACTTTTCCACCTTTTATGAAGCCCACACAAGCGAGCTTTCGATTTGGACTTTCCACAGTAATGGATTTGCTATCCAAGCAATATTCCATTTCATGCCTCTGGGTCTTCATGCACCTTTAAATGTCAACCTGTATATAGTTAAAGTAAGCTGCTGTCAACTTTAGCTTGTTGATATCTCCATAGAGCTTGTCCTCAAATGAAGCAGGTGTGGGCCAAAATATCTTTCTCTGTTCTGCATACGTTGGGCAATCCTGCAGCAAATGTTTTGCTGTCATTTTTCCAGTTCTACAATTACATTCATCGGTATCTCCTATCTTTAGTTTATTGAACAAGTGGTATTTCAGCCTGTTATGTCCTGTGCGGAGTCTGAAGATTGCTACTTGTTCTCTTCGGTCGAGTTTGTAATATGCATCATCCTTCTGATGGCCTGGATGCTCTGATTCCCATTTGGTTCTATAAGTGCTTTTTATCAACCTCTTTGCCTCATTATAGGTTATGTCTATGTCAGGCTGTGGTAGTCGTCCGCCCTCTTTTGCCAGTCTGTCAGCCTCTTCGTTTCCAGGTATACTGCAATGTGATGGGATCCACTGTATTACAACTTTTTGGGATTTCTGGCATAGACCATGGAGTGCTGCTCTTAGGTCAGTTAGTTCTGTGCTGTTATTGCTCTTCAGTATTGAGACAGCTGACTTTGCATCTGTGAAGATAGCTATTTGCTTCTCTTTATTTTCCTCCATCAGGAGCATTTCTGCTGCAGTTTTCAAAGCCTCTACCTCCGCTTTGAAGTTACTTGAAAATTTTCCAGTTGCCATTGAATGTGTTTTTTTCAGCTCCATTTTTTAAATTTAGGAGAATTCCTCCTCCTCCATTCTCTATTGAATTTTTGGCTGATCCATCTGTATATGCATGGGTCCAATTCCTGCTTGGGTAATGTTCTTTTATGTAGTTTAGGGTTATTTCTCTTCTTTCGGTTTCATGCTGAGTGTTCTTTTTCTCAATACCAGGAATGTTTTCTATCATCTCAGGCAGTTGCTGCTGTCTCCAAGCTGGGAACTTGTGTGCATTGTGTATGGGCTTGACTGTTGATATGTTAAGTATAGGATCTGCCCTAATCCTTCGTTTTGCAGTTTCTACAAAGTTGCTACGCTTCAGTCTTCCCTTTCCAAAACCATTAAATCTGTTGTACATAGGGTGGTCTGTCAATCTTCTAAATTTTTCTGCTTGTTGCTGGGCTCTGCTATCTCTTCTATCCTGCATTGGTTGTAAACAAGTGATCTTTTCTAGTTCATTAATAGGCGTTGTCTTCAGGCTTCCAGTTATGATTCGCATTCCTTGGTTTTGGACTCTACTTATTTTGTTAAAGTTTGACTTAGCTGCTGTTGCCCAAGCTGCAATGCCATATTCCAGTACTGGCCTCACCCGTCCAGTATATAACTTCTTGAGAACTTTCTCATCTGCTCCCCACGTTGTACCAGCAAGCTTTTTCATGATTGCCATTCTTTGCCTTGCTCTTGTTCGATTTTTCTCAACCTGTGTCTTCCATGTCAGGCGACGATCAAAGGTGACTCCTAGATAGTTTGGATTTTCTTCATGGCGCAATATTTTTCCATTCAATACCAGCTTAGGTTGCTGAGTTTTAGTTGAGAGGGAGAACACTGTGCATGTTGTTTTCTCCTCACTTATCTTCACTAGCCATGATTTTGACCAGTCCTCTAGCGCTAATAGGGCTTGCTGTATTCTGCTGTTAGCTGTACTAATATATTCTTCAGATGTCCATATGGCTAGGTCATCTGCAAAGGATGATGTGTGTACTCTGGCTGGAAAATTTTCCGTGATGTCATTTATATATGCTAGGAATAATGTTGGTGAAAGAACTCCTCCTTGGGGGACACCTTGCTCCAACAGCATCATTTTGCTGGTTTGTCCTTGTACTTTTGTCCTGGCAGTTCTGTTCTCAAGGTAGTGGCTGATCCATTTGTACATTTTCCCACAAACATGCATCTTTTGCAGTTTTACTTTCAGTCCTTCCTTCCATACTTTATCAAATGCTTTTTCTAAATCTATCCAGACTGCTAGTGTGTGCTTTTTCTCTTGGAAGGCATCCTCTATTTCCTGAGCTATATAGGTTATTTGATCTTCAGTGAGATCTGTACTTTCTGAATCCTGCTTGGTGTGGTGTTAAGAGTTGTTTTCTTCCAGATGCCATGTTAGCCTGCCATTGATAATGCGTTCCATTAATTTTCCTACACAGCTAAGTAGACTGATAGGTCGATAGCCATTTGTTCTTCCAGGTCTTTTCCTTTCTTTGGGACTGGTATTAGTATAGCTTCCTTCCATGCCTGTGGGACTATTCCCTCTCTTCCAGCTGTAATTTAGGACTGCTAGTAGTTTCTTTTTGCCTTAGTGCCTAGTCCTATTAGCATTTCATTTGTGATTCCATCCTTTCCTGGTGATGTCTTCTTTTTTAGGGTATTCATTGCCTGTTCCATTTCTTCCATTGTTAGATTTGCCATCATATATTCTGCTGCTGTCTCTGTATATTGTATGATGTATCTGTTTGATCTTTGATTGCTTTCTTCTGTTCGGTTGTAATATCAATGTGGTTTGCATTTGCATAGTGTTCCATTAGTGCATTTGCAGCCTTTTTTCCTGTAAGCAAGGCATTTCCTTGTTTAATTGTTATTTGTTTGTTTCTAGGTCCTTCATTGTTCATGGCTTTCACTAGTTTCCATAGTTTGTTTCCATCCCTGTCAAAATTCAGGTTTTCTGTTTTTTTCCTCCAACAATCTCTTGTTGTTTGATTTACTGTTCTTTTATATTTTGCTGAGATGGCTTTGAGAGAGATGTTCGCTTCAGTTGTTTGTTCTCTCTCTGCGGTCTTCCTAGCATCTTCAACTTTGTCCTCCAAAAATTGTAGTTCTTCAGTCCAGTATGGTTTGTAATTTTTCCTTGCTCCTCTTGGAATAGACTCAGTGGCCGCCTGTATTATTGCTCTGTTTAGACTTTCCACCATTTGCTTCATGTTGCCATATCGTGTATTTACGTTTTCACAATATTTGTCAGTTAGTATGGCAAATCTGTCCCAATCTGCTCGTTTGTAATTCCAGCGGGGCAAAGGCTTTTGCTCCTGTGGAACATACTCCATATTTATTACAAGCTTGATTGGTCTGTGGTCACTACCTGCTAATTGGTCCAGCACATGGCGATCGATTTTGTGGAGGATGTCTCCTGTGCAGAAAGCTAAGTCTGGAGTAGAAGTGGTAATCCATCTTCTGGAGTAGAAGCTCGGTGTGTCATCCGCTTTGTTAAGTAGATGGAGATTTGAGTCTATTTCCCAGTCCTCCACTTCATCTCCTCTTTTGTCAGTATCTGGGTATCCCCATCTTTCTGAACGGCTATTAAAGTCTCCGACAACAATGCAATTTGTGTCAGTTATTTCCATGTTTGAGAGTGTAAGATCCTTATCTGCCGGGCTATATAGATTGTAAATTCTTATTTTCACGTCCTTTATCATTATATCAACACCTATAATTTCCGTTTGGTTGTCAGAGATCACAGATACTTCGCTGCAAGGTATTGTATTTCGTGTAAGTATTACAACTCCTCCTTTGTGTCCTTCGCGGTCGAAACGTGTGGCCTGATATCCCTCGACTGAAAATGTGCGATTGGCGTTGAGGTGTGTCTCTTGAATGCATGCCACATCTATTCTATCTTTATGAAGACGCTGTGTTAGGGAGGCTTTCTTGTTATAAACTCCTTCTGCATTCCATTGTAGTATGTTGAGTGTCCGGGGTGTTTGGTCAATAGCTCTTAACCTACTCCTCTGTGCCTTGACTCCACAGCACAGGGGAAGGTGACCACCAGTAGTCATGGGTGGACCCCCTCGAGGCAGGGGGCCCGGCACTATCACCGCCTGATGGGACTTCACGGGATTAGCACCATAACGATTAATTTTCATCTGTGGCATCATGAAATGATAAAGTTACGTTGCACTTCTTTGTCAAGCCTGTGGCTCAGTACATCCGATTTCGACAAGCATTTGTTCGGGATGCTTTCCCTAGCCTTTGACTGTCCCCAGTCTACCTACAAGGCAGCAGGTTTGTGCGTCACTTCGTCTGGTCCCTCTCCCTTGACCTGGTCGACATGGGTGACCCTACCAGTAGCTGTGCTACCGTCGGCATAGCTCTTGGGGTCATTGGAACGCTCAAGCCCCTCTACCTCGTCAAGGTGGACGCACGGCAGAGGGGGTTATTTGTTTGTTTCTAGGTCCTTCATTGTTCATGGCTTTCACTAGTTTCCATAGTTTGTTTCCATCCCTGTCAAAATTCAGGTTTTCTGTTTTTTTCCTCCAACGATCTCTTGTTGTTTGATTTACTGTTCTTTTATATTTTGCTGAGATGGCTTTGAGAGAGATGTTCGCTTCAGTTGTTTGTTCTCTCTCTGCGGTCTTCCTAGCATCTTCAACTTTGTCCTCCAAAATTGTAGTTCTTCAGTCCAGTATGGTTTGTAATTTTTCCTTGCTCCTCTTGGAATAGACTCAGTGGCCGCCTGTATTATTGCTCTGTTTAGACTTTCCACCATTTGCTTCATGTTGCCATATCGTGTATTTACGTTTTCACAATATTTGTCTGTTAGTATGGCAAATCTGTCCCAATCTGCTCGTTTGTAATTCCAACGGGGCAAAGGCTTTTGCTCCTGTGGAACATACTCCATATTTATTACAAGCTTGATTGGTCTGTGGTCACTACCTGCTAATTGGTCCAGCACATGGCGATCGATTTTGTGGAGGATGTCTCCTGTGCAGAAAGCTAAGTCTGGAGTAGAAGTGGTAATCCATCTTCTGGAGTAGAAGCTCGGTGTGTCATCCGCTTTGTTAAGTAGATGGAGATTTGAGTCTATTTCCCAGTCCTCCACTTCATCTCCTCTTTTGTCAGTATCTGGGTATCCCCATCTTTCTGAACGGCTATTAAAGTCTCCGACAACAATGCAATTTGTGTCAGTTATTTCCATGTTTGAGAGTGTAAGATCCTTATCTGCCGGGCTATACAGATTGTAAATTCTTATTTTCACGTCCTTTATCATTATATCAACACCTATAATTTCCGTTTGGTTGTCAGAGATCACAGATACTTCGCTGCAAGGTATTGTATTTCGTGTAAGTATTAGAACTCCTCCTTTGTGTCCTTCGCGGTCGAAACGTGTGGCCTGATATCCCTTGACTGAAAATGTGCGATTGGCGTTGAGGTGTGTCTCTTGAATGCATGCCACATCTATTCTATCTTTATGAAGACGCTGTGTTAGGGAGGCTTTCTTGTTATAAACTCCTTCTGCATTCCATTGTAGTATGTTGAGTGTCCGGGGTGTTTGGTCAATAACTCTTAACCTACTCCTCTGTGCCTTGACTCCACAGCACAGGGGAAGGTGACCACCAGTAGTCATGGGTGGACCCCCTCGAGGCAGGGGGCCCGGCACTATCACCGCCTGATGGGACTTCACGGGATTAGCACCATAACGATTATTTTCATCTGTGGCATCATGAAATGATAAAGTTACGTTGCACTTCTTTGTCAAGCCTGTGGCTCAGTACATCCGATTTCGACAAGCATTTGTTCGGGATGCTTTCCCTAGCCTTTGACTGTCCCCAGTCTACCTACAAGGCAGCAGGTTTGTGCGTCACTTCGTCTGGTCCCTCTCCCTTGACCTGTCCGACATGGGTGACCCTACCAGTAGCTGTGCTACCGTCGGCATAGCTCTTGGGGTCATTGGAACACTCAAGCCCCTCTACCTCGTCAAGGTGGACGCACGGCAGAGGGGGTTATTAGATACAATACCACACCTATCCCCACCCTGCAGGAAAGAACCTGTTCCTCTTAATACCAAATCCAATTGCATTTGTCAAGTTAAGTGTATGCATCAGTCTACCTACACTGGCAGAACAGAGATACAGTTCAACAAAAGGGTCGTAGAGCACATGCCCAAATGGATCAACAGAATTATTAAAAAACAAGTCACTGGTATCCTAGCAAAACCTATACACTGGAAACTACCTACATCATACATAGCCTGCAATATTTTGGATCATGTAATTAATAGAATCAGTGCATTTCACATGTTGTTTAACACTCAAAATGGTTGAATGTCAAAGATGGTGGACACCATTGCTATTTTTATAGAGAAGCTAACTGTTTGCAAACAAAAAGACATGATAATCAGTTTAAAATTACTGTGGTGGACAATTTAAATTACTGTGGGCACAAAGCATGAACCCTGTAGCTCCAGTGATGACCCCCAGGAGTCTGAAAAATTCATCATGAACCGAGGACATGGCCTGGAATCGAACCCGCAACCTTCGGAGCCCGAGTCAAACAGCTTGACCACTTCACCAAGGAGGCTTCCTGAAACTTCTTAAATACATCTTCCGTTAATTATATTCCGTTAATTAAAAAATCATTAAACTAGTGTTTAATTTTCAGCAACCAAAAACTATGCAAATGTCTTTATTCATGTCATTAGATTCTTGTCCCCTTTTAGTTAGTTTTTGTTGCGTATCCCTTACGGGACGTTGCAGTCAACACCAGCGTTTTCAGCTGCTGTTGATGTACTAGGCAAGTGTTACGTTCAGTAGTTTGCCATTGCTTTCTGAACGACCGGCCCCTATACCTTTTTCGAAAAAACCAGCACCGCCGTGTTTCGAACCCGGGTATACGGGCTCACAAACCGCGTTCGCAAGCCCTTTCGTTAGATTATCCACACTGCAGATCAGATCATTCAGTCCATAAGTACTAGGGTTACCTCCCCAGCATCTCCCTCAGCGTCTAGTGGTCACTGGCACCTATTCTGAGTTGGCTGACACTATTCTTCTTTGGCTCCCTGCATAGGACTCTTCCTATGTGGCTAAGGGCTTGTGAACGCGGTTTGTGAGCCTGTATACCCCGGTTCGAAACACATCGGTGCTGGTTTTTTTGAAAAAGGTATAGAGGCCAGTCGTTCAGAAAGCAATGGCAAACTACTGAACGTAACACTTGCCTAGTACATCAACAGCAGCTGAAAATGCTGGTGTTGATTGCAACGTCCCGTAAGTGATACGCAACAACATTTTTTTTTATAGGACTCTTGTGTGGCTTCACCTCATTTTGATGTAATGTTCTTGCAGTCTGGACAAGGTTACAGATTCGCAGTCATCTCTTAATGCATTTAGTTGCCCTTTCTCTCTGTCGGTATTCACTATATCAGCATGATTCCTTAGTATGGAAATATATCTCAATTGAATGTAGACATAGTCTTATATTAACTTTGACTAGTAGAAGAATTGTTATTGCAGTGTTTCTTAGTTTGATACACTTGTTGATAACTGATAATTATCATCCTTCATTCCAGGCTGGTGAAAATGTTACCTCAGCCATGCAACTTTTTAAAGGTAAGGTCAGATCAGGAGTAGCATGTCAGATATTGAATTCAGTTGTCAGCATTTAATTGCTGAGTTGGTCAATTTCTCCATTTTATGATAATCGTTATGTGAATCAAATGTTTTGCATCGATTCAGTGACATCTCTTTCACAGATCAGGTAATGTCTGGGTTTATTAGCCCTATTGTCCTTAAAATGTCTTTTCTTTCAGCCACACATTTAGAATGACAATTTAAAATAATAAATAAATTTGTCCCAAAGCTGTTTGCAGCTATGGGTCTGTGACGTGATAGAGCCGTCACATCTTGTAGGCCAAGAACAAGCAGGAATGGCTGGTCAATCTTTCCCTCATTTTGTCAAGAGACGACCTGAGACGTCAAACCCGTGTCTGACCTTGCTCATGGCATTACCAGCACAGTTCATTAGTTACTTCGCTAGAGTGCCCACCGACTGAAAATTTGCAGATACCAAATTAAAAATAATAATAATGGAAGCTTCTAGAAAATGTTATGAGAATGTATATATCATCATCCAGTGGCTTGTTCTGTACAGAACTTTGCCCACTTTCTTAGACTGCTATAGTTTTCTATTGTATAAAAGATTCTTCCAGTACAATGGCGACAGGATGACGCGTACTTTTCGGGGGGATGCTATTTAGTGTTTTCCTTTGGATTTCGTGTGATTTCCTATGGATTTCCTGCGAATAGTGTTTTCCTGTGGATTATGTGATGTTATTTTGTGCTCTTTTATTGGAAGTTTTCAAAAGAAGCCACGGAAGGCAGGTGGTGGATGAAATTTGAGGGCAGCCGACAGATATTCATTGGTCATGGTCTCGAATTCACAACGGCAGGCAGAAGAGCTCTTCTTGAGTCAATGGCTGCGGTCTCCGACCAGTACGGTCACTGCCATAGAGGAAAGCAACGACAAATTACCTCTTTAAAAGTGCCTAGTATATCATGATTCGCTTAAAGACTGATCATCGCAAGACAAGGACAGAGACGTTAAAATTAGCAACATGGAACGTTAGGACATTAAACAACTACGGAAAATTAAAGAACATAAAACAAGAAATTGAAAGGGAAAAAATTAATATTTTAGGTATGTGCGAAACGAGATGGACAGGATCAGGCATCAAGATAGGTGACGATTTCAAGATTATTTATTCTGGAGGTGAAGATCGTCATAGGGGAGTGGCAATTATTTTGGATCGGAAAACATCAACATCTGTTCAAGGATATTGGGCCGTGTCGGATAGAGTTGTACTAGTTAAATTAAGTGGCAGACACTTTTAGCATAAATATTATTCAAGTATATGCACCAACAGGAGAATCCAGTGAAGATAGTGTAGAAGAATTTTATAATGACATAGAGGCTGCCTTAAAGAAATGTAAAAATTCAGAAATAAACATCATAATAGGGGACTTCAATGCAAAAGTAGGAAATCAAGGGGATAAATACACAGTAGGAAACTATGGTTTAGGAGAGAGAAATGAAAGAGGATACAGACTCGTGGAGTGTGCAAATGAACAGGAAATGATTGTAGGAAACACCTGGTTTAAGCAACACCCTAGAAGATTTTGGACATGGAGGAGTCCTGATAGCAGGATTAGAAACCAGATTGACTACATTCTCATTAGCAGAAGATTTAGACTGCATAGAACTGCGTGCTGTCTTTTCTAAACCACGTTTTCACTTAACATTCAACTTCGGCGTCATTCACGAAATGTCTTCCTCCGAGGTGGGTTTTCAGTGTTTATGCTGACAAATGTTTATGCCGTAAAGCGGTGCATAGCTGGGTAGAAAAAGTTGCGAGGGTGAGTCAATAAGTAAGTCACACAGGCCTGTGGGCTGGCAGGTAAATGAAAAGAAAACACGCAATTCTATGCCGCCGGTTTGGGAGGACTGATAAAACGATGGGATAAGTGCATCAATATTGGTGGAAATTATGTTGAGAAATAAAGGGACAATGTATGTATAAAAATAAACTGGTTTCAAGATGTTATCATATTTAGTTATTTTTCTACAGCCATTTGTGACTTACTTATTGACTTACCCTCGTACCTAGGCTACCAGGTTGATGCAGCCTACAATAGGTACTAGGGAATGTCTTGTGAAGTAAAGGGGGCTGGCGCGATCCTGGCCACATCACCCACCCAGCACCGGTAGGTCTTTACAATATGGGTCTAGTACTGTATGCGCCGTTGCTTAAGGCATGTTAAAGGATTCTATACTTTACTTTGTTTTTTAACTTCCACTTTTCATAAGGGGCAGTGAGAAACATTTTGTGTGATATTCATGGCACAGGAATGGAGCATGATAGGGCAACCCTTTGCTGTGAAGTTGAAACTGCAACTAACTAACTAACTAACTAACTAGAGGGAAACAACTAGACAGGAAAAAATATAGTGACCGGAGGTTGAACTGTGGACCACAGTATCCATCATCTGCAGCTCTAACCATTATGCCAGCATAGCTTCTGTACCTTATGTGTGTAGTAATGTACCGTCAGCTGACCTTCACTGTTTGTTCTCAGGTTATCACTGGCAGCCAGAAATCTTGTGTACAGAAATCTTGCCTTATATCAGCTTGACCAATCCCACACTTCATGACACAGGTCAGTCAGATGTGAATTTGTCTTTTCATTACCTTCTCCCTGCCTTATATATATTTGTCATCTTTTTTACATTCTTTATTTGCCATTTTATTCTGTCACCATATATATGTATATTTACTTGCGTGTTTATGTTTTTCATGTTACATATTTTTTTTTCCATCATCATCAGCAAGTTGTGCTACATATTTTCGTCATGCTTGTTGCTGAGTACATCCAACTTCGACGAGTATTTTTGAGGGGTTTGCTTTCCTTAGGCTTTGATCATCCCCAGTCTGCCCACAAAGCATCAGGTTTGTGTCTCTCTTCATCTGGTTCCTATCCTTTGACCTGTTCGATATGGGAGGCCCTACTTCTGTAGGCATGGCTCTTTGGGTCATTGAAACACAAAGGCCATCAATCACTACAAGATGGAAACACATCAGAGGGGTTGTTTGTTTGTGAACCCTGTTGCTTGAGGTTTAAATCTTATGGGAAATGAAAAATGTGGGAAGTGGTGATGACAGCAGGCAAGTTAAAGTAACATTGTTAAGAACATGCATTTTTTCCTGTGCCAACATACAAATACGAGTCAGTAACCATTTTGCAATCACTGAAGAAGAAAATTTAGGACTTTTGAGCTCAAATGGTACCGAAAAATTCTTAGAATATTGTGTACTATGAAGAAGAAGAATACTGACATTCTACAAGATTGTCACATAGAAGAAAACTGGCTCATAAAGAGCATAATGTCTTGGCAACTTGGGTGCTGTCTGTCTGCCGTCGTCATGGGGATTCTCTGTGACTATTTCAGTCTGGAAGTATAGAAGGTGTATGGTATATGTGCATACACAATTGCCACAATGCAACTCCCGCAATTATCAAATTGGCAACGTCAACGTTGAAGCAATAATAAACTCATGTGAACTATCGAACTGTAATGCGAAGAATCAACCGACGCCATCCTAAACAACAGTACTCACACATTCTTTTAATGATGCGCTGGATCAATACAATGGATTCATCGAGAAAAATGAATTGTCTCTTTTAACACAGGGACGACATTCACACAAATATTTACGACTCTATCCCAGTAATGTCCGACTGTAGTTAGGAGCTCAATCTATCTCGCCGTTCTCATTTTCACAGATTGTCTAGGTGTTCCCTGCCTTCAGGTCCTCTGCTCGATATTGACACTTTCCTCGTTAGACATCCTCCACCTGATAGTCCTCAGCCAAGCTTTGCCTTCTCACAACCAAATCTCCAAATGAACACGGGCTTCACACAATATGTCCGCGCCTCAGACCAATTCCCAAAGATCTCCTCTGTTGTCGTCTGATGTACTCGGTTCCTAAGCTTCGCTCAGTTCCTTTGTGTTCGTTGTTTATTTTTAGTACGTTCTTCTGGATCATTATGGATAATCCCTAATATCCTTGTGCTTATTTCTTTCTGGTGCGTACCCGTCATATCGCCGTGTGGCAACAATCATCATGGGGATTCTCTGTGACTATTTCAGTCTGGAAGTATAGAAGGTGTATGGTATATGTGTATACACAATCATCATGGGGATTCTCTGTGACTATTTCAGTCTGGAAGTATAGAAGGTGTATGGTATATGTGTATACACAATCATCATGGGGATTCTCTGTGACTATTTCAGTCTGGAAGTATAGAAGGTGTATGGTATATGTGTATACACAATCATCATGGGGATTCTCTGTGACTATTTCAGTCTGGAAGTATAGAAGGTGTATGGTATATGTGCATAGTTAGTTAGTTAGTCGACAGATCATCCTCGTTGCACATCGAACCATTCAGTCCATAAGTGCTCGGATCCCCTCCTCAGCAAATCCCGCAACGTGTAGCGGCTAACGATGCCAGTTCTGTGTTGGTTTATCAATCTTCTTTGGCTTCCTGCGTAGTGTTCTTGTTTGGCCACCCCTCTTTTAATTTGCTGCTCTCGCAGTCTGGCCATTGTTGTAGATTTACAGTCATCACTTGGTTCTCGCAAAAGTCTCACTTCTCGTAGAGCATTCAGAATGTCAGCCTGGTCCATGGCGCGTCCGCCCTCCACAGTAGCCTCACCTGCGAGCTTGTCAGCCCGCTCATTTCCTTGTACTCCCGCATGCCCTGGCACGAAGATGAAACTAATCTTTGCCAGCCGAGACCGCTTCAGAGGCAGCAACCATTCTCTTCGGATCGACCCCTCCTCTATCCTCTTGATCATGTTCATTGAGTCGCTAAGGAAACAAGCCCTAGTGAATGTCTGTGTCTCGAGCCATGTTATTGCTTTACTTACTGCCATGACTTCCATGGTCAGGCTACTTGTGGTTTCAGTGAAAGCACCAGAGTCCTCCTTCACAATTCTCCCTCCGGCCCGAGCTGTAAAGGCCCATGAGCTTCTCACATGTCGGACGACCGACCCATCTGTGTAGATGACCGCGTTCACCGTCTAGCGAATTCTCGAAAATCAACGCTTGTACTTCAGCCTCAATAGCAGCCGGATTTTCTTGTCTGCATTTTCTATCTAGTTGGATGCAAACTGAAAAGGATGTGCAGAAGTCTGTTGGCACTTGCACCCACTCCTCGCCAGGTTCTAAGTCCTCAAGTGAACACACCTGTTGAAGAATGTCTTCGGCTTGACCCATCCACGACCGTCCTCTTTTTAACCTGCTGCCCTTCACCTTCCTAATTTCACTATGCAGTGGATGTTGTGTGTTTGCGTTAATTCTGAGGTAGGCGCGTGCCCTGCAAACTTGTATTCTCTCTTCAATGGTTGGAAAATCAAGAAGGTAGCGCATCGCCCTGCATGCTGTATCTCTTGTACATCCAAGAATAATGCGCATAGCTTCATTCTGTATCCTTTCCATCCTTTCTATCTGCTTATGGCTGAGAGTCAGGATTGCCATTGCATACTCCAAAACAGACATGACCAGCCCCTCGTACAGAAGACATAGATGGCGCTGCTCACAGTTTGCTGCCGCCATCACCCGCATCGCTGCCAAACCCCGCTTGGCCTTTGTTATCACCTGGTCTATGTGCACATTATAAGCAAGGCTTCGATCAAACCGTATCCCGCAGGTAATTCATTGCCTGCGCTTTCCACCGTCTCTGAACACAGCATTACAGTTGGTGTTGGATTGTTGACAATATGATTATTCAACGAGAACCAAGTCACTGTTGCCTTTGTTGGGTTGACCATTGCTCCAGCTTCATCACACCAAGTACTTATGCGATTGAGTTCGGTTTGTAGTTCCACAGCAACCTCCTCTCTATCCTTACCCTGACGATACACTAAAACATCATCGGCATATGACAATGTCCTGCCAGGTCCAGAAATCTGCTCACTGGTGATTCTCACTGTGTAGGCGTTGAACAGTACCGGAGATAATGGTGATCCCTGTGGTAGGCCAGGATATATTGTTGTTGGTTCCGAAGTCCAACTGCCACATCTAAAAACTACTTTCCGTTGGAAGAGGGCTGCAGCGATCCAACTAAGGAGGAATGGACTTACGTTTAGTTCAAGAAGCTGAAACATTAAAAAATCCAGTGGTACTCTGTTGTATGCGTCCTCAAGATCAATCGCTGCAGCAACGGTTTCAGTGCCTGAGTGGAAACCTTCATAGACATCATGGGCAAAGACTGCTGCATTGGTCCAGGTTTCTCTTTTTGGACGGTACCCACCCAGGGTAGGTGGGAAAACACCTTGCCTCTCTAGTTGGCTTGATATTTTCCTGGCAATTACCTTCTCCAGCAGCTTGCCTATTGTATTCTGCATGGTTATAATTCGATATCCCTGAATTTTTTTTGTGGTCTTTGTCAGGCTTCGGCAAGGGAATCAGATAGCTGTGTAACCATTCCTCCTTGATGCTAGCACTCCCTATACTGTTGTTGTACATGTCTGCTAGTTTATCTAGTTCATTGTCGGTACACCTATTTATGTCGTCGTGTCTTATGCCATCAGGACCTGGAGCACTGTTTTTTTGATCAGTCGAAGCACAGCCTTGATTTCTTTCACTGTCACTGTGTCTTCATCCGAAGTGTTCTGGGCCTTGCATCTGTCTGAGGTGACCTCCTTGGCCAGATTTCGGCCTCCCATGTCTGTCTGGTTGCTCTGCTCAAGGTAGCGTTCAAAGAGGGCTTTGCCCTTGTCCTCGTCAGTCCTCTGCCAGATGAGGTCAGCACCTTGGAAGTCAGAAATGCTCTTATTCTTGACTACACCACTCATGCTTTTATGTAGTCGCCAGAACAATTTCAGTGACTTGTCTGTGCTTACTCTTTGACACACCTCTGCCCATTTTTCACTTTTAACCACCTTGACCAGTTTTTTTAAATAGCTTACTTTTGTGTGCATCTCTCTTTCTAAGTGCAAGCAGGGACTAGGATGACCAGCTCTGTTTCTTCTTGGCATTTTGCCATCTCCTTACAGCACTACGCTTATCCACCCAAGCCTTCTCCACCTCGAAACTCCACCACGGTGGCTGCTCCCAGCTTTTTTTCCTGCCCTGAAACGTTCTGCGCTTGTCACGTCTTATTTTACTCACCACATCTTGCCCTGTACTGTCATACTGGAACGTCTTTACCTTTAGCTTGTGCTGCCTGGTTCTGCCTTTCTCCACCAAAATGCTGCAAGGGTGGTGGTCGCTGCCATGGTGCCCTTAGGAACCCCATCTACACACTGTAGTGAGTGAAGGTGAAACTAGCGCCAGATCAATAGCACTGTCCTCATCGCCTGGACAGCTTGCTGTCCTATTGACACAGCCACTGTTGATACAAACCAGGTCAATGGTTTCCAGTGCAGTCTTGAGCTCCTCCCCTTGTGTATTGGAGGAAGTGTTTCCCCATGATCTGCCTTTAGCGTTGAAGTCACCACAGAAAATAACATTTCTCTCGTGGCCTAATATGCCACTTAAGCACTGCCACTTCTGGGCGTCCACACTCGCATTGCGGGCATAAACATTAACCAACATGAATGGTATACTGGAATGAACTCTCAACGCCTGTATTTGTATATCGTCACTGTCCCAACTGGACATGTCTAGCTCTGACGCCACCATGCTGTCGCGAACGAGAATTCGGAGTAGCTGATCGCCCATTCTCGTCTCCTGGAGTGCTACAATGTCGTTCCTGTAAACTAGGGTTTCTAAAATAGAGCCCCGTTGTTTTACACTGGCACAGTTCCAATATAGAATACGGATGTTCCTGAGTCCTAGATGGTGACACTTTAGTCTAAAACGTCTCAAACCACCGCGCTTACCTTGCTTCTTTCTCCCCGCGCGGCTACCACGCCGCTTCGTTATGTTGACTGCTGACCGCTCGGAGAACACACGTTGTTCCGCCATGTTGAAAAAAACGTAAACACAGACTGCTGAGAACCACACACGCTGCTGAAAATTCACTCAAGGATGGCTTCGCTCGATGCACGAACTCCGTAGCACCCGCGCAGATCTTGAGTAGAAACTCCTGGTTTTACATCCTGGCACACCAATTACACGCAAGAGATGAATAAATCCATCCCCTACGCGAAAAAGTTAACGAACACAAAACAACACGACCGTCCGTCGCCATCTTGAAACCGCATACACAATCATCATGGGGGATTTGCTGTGACTCTTTCAGTCTGGAAGCATGTCAGGTGTATGGCAAATGTATCAACACAAGCATCAACATGTGGCCAGCAAAGTGGAGTAGACGCTTGTGTCTCTCCACAGATCTCGGTCCTTGGCATTCTGAATCACTTCTTCTGATGATATTCCTCCATGCCATCATCTGAGACCATCAAGCATCATTCCTTCTTCATCCTCAATCTTTTTTTACCACTGATCTTTCCAGTTATCATGTTGTTCTCCAATTCCTCTGCTCTCATTGTGTGACCAAATAAGCGTTTATTTATTTCTTATGGTTGTGTGTAACGTTCTGCTTTCATTAGCCTCTTCCAGGCAATCAGAGTTATTTACCCTGTCAGTCAAAAGTATTCGCAACATTCGTCTTGGTAATCACATCCTCTCTACCTTCAAGCTCTTTCTAATTTGTCTATTCATATTTCAAGATATTACAAGATTAAGCATTTTACATGTTAGCTTTGATAACTTGGCAACAACTTACAGCTGTGTTATAATTAAAGTGTGTTTTTGGGCACATTATAATTCATGATCACAATCTTTTTATGAATTTTGTTTTATATGTTCTGTCATGTACATAGTAGCATGTCTATTGTGTTTCAGGTCAAATATCTTTTGTTCAAGAGATGACTCAGTTTGCTCGGAGTAAATCAGTATTCAGGTATTGATTGTTTTCTCTATTAACACCTGTGAATATATAGTCCCTGGGAGCACAGATAGCCCATGGTAGCACAGTGTAATAGGTAATAGCACAGTGTAAATCTGGTGCGCTACCAACACACTGGTCTGGGTTTAACCAACAAGTGAGTGGAGAATCATTTCAGCCGTGCATGGCTTCTGGTTTACACAGCCTTTTCGGTTGGTTGGTTGTGAATCCCTGAAACGGCTTGCATCCACTGTAGTGAGGTTGGTGTAGAGACTTCTCCCAACACTGTAGTGAGGTTGATGTAGAGACTTCTCCCAACACTGTAGTGAGGTTGGTGTAGAGACTTCTCCCAACACTGTAGTGAGGTTGGTGTAGAGACTTCTCCCAACACTGTAGTGAGGTTGGTGTAGAGACTTCTCCCAACACTGTAGTGAGGTTGGTGTAGAGACTTCTCCCAACACTGTAGTGAGGTTGGTGTAGAGACTTCTCTTGAGCCAGGACCACTGTAGTGAGGTTGGTGTAGAGACTTCTCCCTACACTGTAGTGAGGTTGGTGTAGAGACTTCTCCCAACACTGTAGTGAGGTTGGTGTAGAGACTTCTCCCAACACTGTAGTGAGGTTGGTGTAGAGACTTCTCTTGAGCCAGGACCACTGTAGTGAGGTTGGTGTAGAGACTTCTCCCTACACTGTAGTGAGGTTGGTGTAGAGACTTCTCCCTACACTGTAGTGAGGTTGGTGTAGAGACTTCTCCCAACACTGTAGTGAGGTTGGTGTAGAGACTTCTCCCTACACTGTAGTGAGGTTGGTGTAGAGACTTCTCCCAACACTGTAGTGAGGTTGATGTAGAGACTTCTCCCAACACTGTAGTGAGGTTGGTGTAGAGACTTCTCCCAACACTGTAGTGAGGTTGGTGTAGAGACTTCTCCCAACACTGTAGTGAGGTTGGTGTAGAGACTTCTCCCAACACTGTAGTGAGGTTGGTGTAGAGACTTCTCCCAACACTGTAGTGAGGTTGGTGTAGAGACTTCTCTTGAGCCAGGACCACTGTAGTGAGGTTGGTGTAGAGACTTCTCCCTACACTGTAGTGAGGTTGGTGTAGAGACTTCTCCCAACACTGTAGTGAGGTTGGTGTAGAGACTTCTCCCAACACTGTAGTGAGGTTGGTGTAGAGACTTCTCCCAACACTGTAGTGAGGTTGGTGTAGAGACTTCTCTTGAGCCAGGACCACTGTAGTGAGGTTGGTGTAGAGACTTCTCCCTACACTGTAGTGAGGTTGGTGTAGAGACTTCTCCCTACACTGTAGTGAGGTTGGTGTAGAGAACTCTCCTTTCCCTCCCCAAGCTCAGAAACCAGGGGGGGATGTGCAAGACTGGTACTGGAACTTCATGTCTGCAGAAAAACATAGGAAGAAACCAGATCATGATTCAGCACATACAGTCTGGCTGGGATTAGGATAATCCTAGTGACTCCTTCGTGGGTGTTGGGCACTTTATTGTCAACATACTCCAGCTCAATGTCCAGAAGGTGTGAGGGAGCTTCAATTGAAAACCTTAAATGTTTGTTTTTTTATTGGTGTGTGAATATATTCTGAAGAAAAACGTAAAGAACAAATGTATCATTTTTAGATGTAGTCACCACTGTGTTCAATGCAAGTCCTCCAGCCAGCGCTGATAAAGTTCTTGGATTCCTGTAGAAAATATTCTCTGGGGTCACTACTCAGTGTGACTGACCTAGTCGTGTACAGTCTGTCACAGAAGTCACGCCATTTTGAAACTTCCTACTTCACTCATACACTTGCTGGACTGAAAGGCATGCATCACCATACTGGACCTTCATTTGAGAATGGATTTCTATACTATAGGTTTCACCCCTTCACTGATCAAAAAATTAATAACAGAATGCTGCTCCTCTTTGGTTCATGTCAAAAGTAAGGCAGGCATCTTTAAACTGTCCTTATGATGTCACAATGTTCATCTGCACTGTTATGTCATGTGCTTAACACTTTTGACATCCTTAACAACAATATTGACAGGTTACAAGATAATAGCATGGTTATTGTAATTTCTATCGCACTTTTAAGGTTTTCATTTGAATCTCTCATGTACAAATACTGTTTTGTATTCTTCATGAATAAACTGTCAGCTTTGCACAAGTGACCTTGCTAGTCTGTGTTTTAATACAAATACTGGTGAACAGTAGATATTACTACATTAAGCTTGATCCAAGACAACCATCCTGAGTGATAGATGCAGCCAGTGTTCAAGCTATAGAGCAAGCAGCACAAGTGATTTATAACATCAACTCTGGCTGACATATTGACTGATTCTCTTTCTGTATTAAAAATGTATTACATTTAACTATGGTTTTCTTCCCAAATTGTTTCTTGCTTTTCTGTTGCAGATGATCCAAAAAGCATGATGTCGCCTTCTGTGTCTCAGTTTATCATGATGAGTAAGAGAGAAAGCACTGGCAAACTACTGAACATAAATTTGCCAAGAAATCGCAAATTTAAAAGCCTGTATTTACAGGCTATCAAAGTTGATAAACTTCCAAAATTGAGAGTGCATTAATTTAGCATGTTGCAGCTAGGAAGTGAATGATATCGTAGTGAATACCATCCCAGGAGAGAGTGCTGAGAAATTAAAATGCTTATAAGTTTACAAAAAAGATAGGATAATGTGACTAAGAGGATAACAGTCTCATACTGTGAGAGAAAGAAAGCTAACCAGAGCAAGAAGATAAGAGAGTCTCACATTGTGACAAAAAAAAGAGAGCTAATCAGAACATATAGATATTCTCATACTGTGAGATTTGTCTAGAACAAGAAGATGACAGTTTCATACTGTGAAAAAAAAAATAGAGCTATTCAAAATAAAAAGAAAACTCTCCAGGCCAACAGAAAAGTACACAGTCAACACAATGATAACAACCACTCTCTTGACAGACAGAAATAAGTTTAGTTGAATCAAAACCTACCTTACTACACTCAGGACATTCCCATAAATATTCCTTCCTCGTCTGCAACAGCCAGTAAAGAGTTCCAATACTAATGGTACCAGTAGCAGTCTGATTATGTGTCCATCCTGCATTTCCTCAGAGTTTTGAGTGTTGGCCAGATCTTCTGGTCACTTCTTCCAGCACCATTCTCTCCAGGCCATGATGATCTACCTGTTCTTCCACACTATACACACGATCCCAAAGGACCATGACCACGTCTGCCTTATGTACACCAATACCCCACCAAGCGGTACAGACTAGATGTTGTGGTATCATACATCAGGCTCTCCTGCACCAAACACCATCTATTATTATTCGCCATGGAAACAGCCCCCCCCCCCCCCCCCCTTCCCGAATAGAAATAGGTCACTATTCTTTGCCTTAGACTGAGTACACACATGCTCGGGCTTCATTTCTCTGCTTCACCATTAAGCATGTGCAAACTAAGCAAACACATTGCTGGACATGATGGACAGGTCTCTCCTCTGTACAGCAAGCTAAGAAATATACACTGGCCCACTGAATCAACTCTGAAACTCCAAAATTTATGGAACTGAAGAACAACTCTAACAATGGTCGAGTTCATCATGTGGACTCACTTGCCTGACAGATCACAAGAAGAAAAAATAAGGGTACACTGGCCACTGGCATTGTGTTATCTTCTTCTTTAGTCCATGCCATGTGTTGGTGTTGATGATCATGCCTCTCCAGTATTGTGTGTTGCCAATTATTTATCATGCGGATCTTCCTCCATGCCATGATGTCACACTGTCTAGCATCTTCTCTCTTGGTCTCCCCCTGCCTCTCTTCCATTCCAACTTGCCTGCTGAGACAATACCAGATTATGATATTTTTTGTTCTCATATCCTTTAAGCTGATTGTTGATTTCTTGGCAAGATTACGCTCAGTAGTTTGCCATTGCTTTCTCACATACCCCATAAGTTACTGACGTGGAGAGAACCACTACCGATTTTCGCGCACGTCACGTTGCTCACGAGAGTATACGGGATTACAGAGAAAGTCGCTAACCCATAGGCCAGGGAGACCAGCAGATGATGATATAGTGCAACATAAATTGCTTTATGATCAAGTATACAGAGTTATATTTTCAAAAGATTAGTTTTTAACATTTCTTTTGTTGTCCTCTATTTCTAGGTCACAGTATGACAGATTGGACGAGAGAGATGTTATTCCAGATGCTGAGAACAATGAAGACATGAAAACAAGTTCAGAATCTCAACGAAGGATACAAAATGCTATAGATGACACTATTTCACGTAGAACTTGCAATGAAGAAGATGAGAATGTCTTCAGTAGCAGCCAGTCAAATGTTCAAGACTTAAATAATGAGGAGGAAGTGATCATTGAAGATTTCGATGATGACTTCTAGCATTTATCAACTTCTGCAGAACCAGCCAGTTGATGCATTTCATCAGTGACCATGATGTGGTGTACAGCTGACAATGTGCCTTCACAACCAGCAGTTTCTGTGTTCTTGATCGTCTTCTGTGCCACTCTTGTCAGATTGCCTTTCTCTGTCAGCCACTTTCTCTAATATCTTGAGTCTTCCTAGTTATCATAGTGTTCTCCAGACCAATTGATACATTAAGTCCTGGTTGTTACTTTCCTGTAACTCATTCCTGATATCCATATGCCGGCTCCCTGGCCGAGGGGTTAGCAGCTTTCTCCGTTAATCCCGAATACGCTCGTGATTGACGTGAGCGCACGAGAATTAGAAGTGGTTCGAGTCGCGCCAGTGACTCATAAGAGAATGGAGCCGGTCGCTCAGAAAGTCGTGGCGTGCTGATGAGCGTAATCTAGCCTAGGAATCAACATACAGCTGAAAGATGCTGGTGTTGACCGCAATATCCTGAAACAGGGAGAAAATAAAAAGAAAAAAAAAAATATATATATATATATATATATCCACCACACACACATCACATCTATACCTTTAGCTATCTCCCCACCCACCCCCTCTTTCTTCAATTCTTAACCCTTTCAAAATAAAGTTTGTTCATTGTTCATTTGTTCCCCCCCCCAATCCCCCTCCCCTTTTTTCACCTCTCTGTTATTTATTTAACTGCATAGCTGCACTTAACTGTTTCAAAATTTGAATTAGCTACTACCTTTCACAGACAGTCAAGGTCAGTGTTATTTCGGAGCAAATAAAATCCTTCACATTATACACTATGCTTCAAAATGATTTAATGATTATATTTTCGTTATTAATATTATTAAAATCTAAATGCACAATTTGGTGAAAAGGTATGAGATACTTTCAGATTTAATTTTTTGTAAGTGGCTATAATGTGACTCAAATGGCTGGACCTATTCATTCTTTTCTCTCATACATCCAAGATGTACTGTTTTTGTCATGTCCACCATTAAGCTGATTTATGTGCTGTCCTGTACACAAAGTTTCACCATTTGTTAGCGTCTGTGAGAGTTCATTATCATGGTATCACAATAAAATAAATTATGTTGCCGTGGTGCCACAGGTGCCGGTCTCTCTGGCTGTGGGGTTACAACACTTTCTCTCTGTAATCCCGTTTATCACGCAGAGTCTCGCAGCGGAGCGAGAACTGAGGCGGTTTGACCCCCGCTCGTGACTTGCGGATACTGAGCCGGCCGCTCAGAAAGCAATGGCAAACTACTGAGCGTAATCTTGCCAAGAGATCAACATACAGCTGAAAGATGCTGCTGTTGACAGCTAAGTCCTGTAAAAGGATACGCACAACATTTGTTGGATGCCACAGGCTTGTGGTCGAGTGCATCTGATTTAAACAGGTATAACTGTTAGAACAGTCATCCTGATGCTTTTTCTTCTCCAGTTTTACTAACTGTCATGCAACACATGAATTGTTCATCCATCACAAAAGATGAAGACCACTCATCATTCAGTGATTGTGAGTATACAGGTGACTGATGAGGTTGAGTCCAGGGGGTTTTTGGGTATTGTGGACAGTAGATGAGGTTCACACTAGAGGGTTTTTAGGTATTGTGGACAGTAGATGAGGTTCACACTAGAGGAGGGGTGTGTTGCATTGAACTTCCTGGTTTATCTCCTTTGATTTGCCAGTGCAGTCACTGCTGCCTCACCAGTTGCTGCGCTGTGATGAAGGAGTCATCTAGATCAATTTGGGCAGCAGCCTTCCATGTGTCTGTGTTGATGCTGAAGGTCTTAAGAGTAGTCTTTAGGATGTCATTGTAGCATATTTTCGTGTTGCCAGTGAATCTTTACCTATACTGTAGTTCCCAATAAAATATTATTTTTGTTTCAAGCCAGTGGTCTGACATGCAGGCTGTGTGTCCAGAATGTGGTGTTTCTTTAGTATTTATTGTTCTTTGAACTCAAGTGTAGTCCATACACATGCTACTACTTCTAGTGGTGCTGGACTGAATTTTGCGTGTGGATTAGCTTTCCCTAGTGTCCTTCGCCATCAGGTGAACCCACTCCAACTTCGGAGGTACCTGTAATTTAGTCCCCAAATCAAGGACGTTAGGTCAACATTTTAGTCCAACTGTCCGGCGTAGGGGTTGAACCCTTACCTCGGTATCAGCACACTGGATGTTTACAAACTCGCATTCTTATCCATTCTGCCATGCTGACCTATTCTCCAAGAGTGAATGCAAGGCTTGGGTGCTGTCACTAGAGTACATATGAGCATACACCCAGCACAGCTTTATCCAACCAAGGGTGTTATCACCCTTTTTCACTTCTCTCCTTGTCCTCCCGCCATTCTACCAGCTATCTCCGCTCCTGGCTCTGTACTATGGTTTTCTATCCAAATTTTTTCTTGCTTGGCTGTTGCAGATGATCTACAAAACATGATGTCACCTTCGATGTCTCAGTTTATCATGATGAGTAAGAGAGAAAGCAATGGCAAACTACTGAACGTAAATTTGCCAAGAAATCACAGTCAAACTATGCCGGGGTTGACTGCAACGTCCTGTAGAAGATATGCAACTAACTAAAAGAGTAGCATTGCCATTATTGTATACATATATATTATTATTCTCTGTTCTTTTATATTCTTCAACAATTGTGGTGCAAGAATAATAATCTAGATCATGTTCTTTCTTTTTATAGTCCATGATGTGTGATGTTGGGGATAATGTCTGTCCCAGTTTTCTGTCTTGTACACTGATGATCATTTATGATACCAGTATACCATGATGTTAGACTATTCAGCATATTCTTTCTCTGTCTTTCCCTGCCTCTACACCCCACTGACTTTCCCTGTTATCAAGACATATGCCAGCTTTCCCTTCTCAAGGCAAGCCCAAAGAATACGAACTGTCTTCTTCTAATGCAAGTAACCAATTCTCTTTATGAGCTAACCTTTTCAAGATATCTTCATTATGCTTGTTTATTCATCTGTTGTGTTCTCATCAGTTGTCTATAGAATCACATTTTCAGTTTCCGCATAATTGCTCACTAATCTGTTTATTGTTTATGATTCACTTCCATATATCAGGATTGGCTTGATATAGCTCTTAAGAACGCATTTTATTACACTGATTGACAAAGATATATTGAACAAAATATTCATCATCTTGTATCATGATGCTTTTGCTTGGGTTATTCTACATTCTACTTCTTTAAGACATCTTCCATCTGCTGTATGAAAGTACCCAAATACTTCGGTACATTGACTTCTGTAAAACACCTTCCATCTGCTGTATTAAAGTACCCAAATACTTCAGTACATTGACTTGTTTCAGACTATTTCCACTCACTTTGACATTGCATTTGGAAAGACATGTCTTCAGTGTAATTGCCATTGCTGGCACATTGGCATAGATAGAGAGCTACACTAACTTTCTGGTTATAAAAGTATTCCAGTTCTGTCCACCAGTTACGTTATCTTGTAATAATTTAATGTATTCCAGACAGTGTATTCTGTTAGTGAATGTAAGCACAGACAGCACAAACAATATGTTGCACGATTTATCGTGAGGCTCTTCCATTCTGCATGACCTATTTGTATGGCAGTTTTGTTTGACTCTTCATGCAACTTGCTTTTATTAATTCATTGTTATCCTTTATCTTTGTTTTTATACTGTTATACTACTCAGTATTACAATAACATGCATATGCATGGTACTATTCATCATTGTTGATTGCACCATGACCCAATAACATTGTTAAAAACTTGCACATTGCGGATACATCCACTATGAACTCCTAGTAGGGTCACACTCTTTCTGTCATTCATTTTCTTCCTCCCTTTCCATACTTTGTATGTGCACTTCTAATGTTTCTTTCAGCTTTATTCTGTCACTGCCCCTCTGCTAGGCCAGTCAGTTAGCCAGAACATTTCAAGGTGAACTGGGCCGACCTTGTGACTACTGCAGTGATTATTTGGGAATAACCATATTTTTCCTGAGCCTAGCATTCCCCCACTGTGCACTTTTGTCCATCTCCTTGATGAGGACATGGGTTTGGGCTTTTGGAGGCTTGTACATGCTGGATGTCACAAGTAAACAAAATCAAAAGCAGGAACCGCAATTCACTCTGTAAATTCCCTGGGTTTGTAAGACCATGCCAAATATTTTTCTTCTATTTTGGAGTGTGTAACATCAGTAGGGTAAATAAATACAGTTTTCAAATGACAAAATAAAAATCATGTGTTTAAGTAGCATAATTGAAGAACATTTTTGCAATATAATGTATGGTGTATACAAGAAACATTGTGCGGCATTTACCACATCAAACAGTATTTTAGTTCATCATTAATAGCAATGTATAGACAACCAAACATGTTCCACGTTTCTAAACTTTCAGTGGCTTGTCTTGCAACAGTTCTCTAATTGAAATAGATTGATTCCATGACATCCAGTAAGAAGCAAATTTAGAAACCAGTTTTATGGATTCATCCGGATATTTGTTTTGTTGTTGTTGTTGTTGTTGTGATATTGTCCGCTGGCTTTGAACTCGAGTTTAGTCCATACACATGATACTAATGCTAGTGCGCTGGGCTGATTGTTGTGTGTTGACTAGCTTTCCCTATTATCAGTGTCCCTCACTATCAGGCGAACCCACTCTGACTTCAGAGTTACTTGTAATTTACATCCCCAAGTCAAGGACGAGAAGTCAACATTTTAGTCCAGCTCATCAGTGTAGGGGTCGAACCCGCTACCTCAATATAATATGATAATGTCACATTTCCCTCAAATACAGGACTGAAAAGCACAATATGAGGATATGGTGATCATAAGATAAATGTCTCACACAGAATAACACCTTTAACTTGACATAATCAAGTAGGCAGCTAAATTAAGGACATGGCTGTGTCAGATTGTCTCATCTTGATGGTATGAATACATTATATTATATTTATCCTGTGTTACGTTTTGTCTACAGGAAATTCAATAAAATTTAGTTAAATACTCTACTTAGCCTTTGGCAATCAAGAAATCTGCATTTGATAAAATAGACAGAAACAAGCTGTGGAAAATTCTAAAAAGAAATGGCGTGAGCACACATCTAACGAATTTATGTAAAAGCTTATATAACAACAGTGAATGCACTGTAAGAACAAATGGAGGACATTCAGAACCTTTCACCATAAGATCCGGAGTATGATGTGGTTGTGTATTATCCCTCCTCTTGTTCATAACTTACGGGGTAAGTTAATAAGTAAGTCACAAATGGCTGTAGAAAAATAACTAAATATGATAACAACTTGAAATCAGTTTATTTTTATACATACATTGTCCCTTTATTTCTCAACATAATTTCCACCAACATTGATGCACTTATCCTATCATTTTATCAGTCCTCCCAAACCGGCTGCATAGAACTGCGTGCTCTGTTTTCTAAATCACGTTTTCACTTCACATTCAACTTCGGCGTCACTCACGAAATGTCTCCCGCCAAGGTGGGTTTTCAGTGCACTAGCCCCTAGCGATTTCCCGTAAAGCGGTGCATAGCTGGGTAGAAAAAGTTATGAGGGCGAGTCAGTAAGTAAGTCACCCAGTTCTGTGGGATGGCAGGTAAATGAAAACAAAGCACGCAGTTCTATGCAGCTGGTTTTTGAGGACTGATAAAACGATGGGATAAATGCATCAATGTTGGTGGAAATTATGTTGAGAAATAAAGGGACAATGTATGTATAAAAATAAACTGTTTCAAGTTGTTATAGTTAGTTACTTTTCTACGGCCATTTGTGCCTTACTTATTAACTTACCCTCGTATATCGACAATATATGTAAAAAAAAAAAAAAAAAAACAAGGACCACAACAACATCTCATGAAGAACAGAACACAGAAGAAGAACCACCGGCAAATTACACAGTTAAAGAACTATTCGCAGACGACCAAGCACTAATTGCAGAAGCAGAACTACAAGCCCACATAAATAGTCTAAACGAAGTGCGCAAAGAATATACCATGAAAATTAGCAACAGCAAACAGCATCTGTTTAAGTCCCCACTAATAGACTGCAATGGCTGGGGCATATAGAAAGAATGGAAGATATATTTTTTTTTAGCATATCCTTTTACAGGACATTGCTGTCAACACCAGCATCTTTCAGCTGTATGTTGATCTCTTGGCAAGATTACGCTCAGTAGTTTGCCATTACTTTCTGAGCGGCAGGCTCACATACCCCGTAAGTTACCGATGCGATTCGAACCACTGCTGATTCTCACCGTCATAACTTTACCGACGAGAGTATACGAGATTACGGAGAAAAATCATAACCTCTAAGCCACGAAGCCGGCATGGAAGATAATAGTGAAACAAAACTCGCTTACACTCAGGAAATAAATGACCATAGACCCCCGAGGTAGACCAAGAAGGCGGTGGAGAGATAATATACACACAGACCTACACTACAATATCATAAAATGGCAATCAAGATAGCAACAGAGAAATTAGTGAATACCAATCATGGTACACAACCTGTGGTGCTATTAGTTAGTTAACAGATCATCCTCATTGCACATCGAACCATTCAGTCCATAAGTGTTCGGATCCCCTACTCGGCAAATCCCGCAGCGTGTAGCGGCTAACGAACCCAGTTCTGTATTGCTTTATCAATCTTTGGCTTCCTGCGTAGTATTCTTGTTTGGCCACACCTCTTTTAATTTGCTGTTCTCGCAGTCTGACTATGATTGTAGATTCACAGTCATCACTTGATTCTCGCAAAAGTCTTACTTCTCGTTGAGCTTTCAGAATGTCAGCCTGGTCCATGGCGCGTCCGCCCTCCGCAGTAGCCTTACCTGCGAGCTTGTCATTCCGCTCATAGACGTAGATTGAAGTTATTCACTTGTGGTGCTATTGACAAGAGCAAAGTAAGTGCTTGAGGCGGTCCTGTCTGGGAAATTGCCAGTACTACGGACACTACTATCTGAACTAGGCAACAAACGTAAATCATTATTTTGCTCCTCAGGACAGAATAGAATGCGCGACCACATGTATACAAAATGCAGATTGGTGATTCAAAGATTCCAAAAAAGATTGGCGAATCAGCCATGTGCACATGTCGATTAGCGCCGCCGCAGACAGCAGATCATATACTCTAAGATAGATTGCCAAAAATACGACATATCTAGGCAAACCTTCTGGCCTAGAGAAACAACAGTGAAAGATAAACTATGTGAAACCATTGAGTGAACAAAAAAAGACAGTGACATTCATACAAGAGACAACATTGCAGATATAGTAATCTCACATTTCAAGCGAACGAAAAGAAAATCAAATGGCAAATCACCCCGGGAAGGTTAACCCGGTCAACAAATGCCCGCAGAAGTCGGATGTGTCGGCCTAACGGCGCAAGAACGCAACTCTGCTGTAAACAGGCACAACGCAATCACGTCCGAGAAAAAAAAACTCCGGATGAACGCAGAAGAAGACATGGCAAATCAGAGGATGAGATCGAGAATAGATGTAATATTAATAAGACACACATTGGACAAATTACACTAATATTACAGAATAAAAACGTGCCAGTAGATATTGAACAGCATTACTATTATATTAATCTCTCAACTAAGTGCACGAACTTGCAACGTCTCGTGTCGACGCCATAGCCTTCCCTCCGAGCGAGGGTAGTGAATCTAAATACATGACTGTGCAGTCAAATCATGCAAATGTCGACCGAAGTCCCAACCTCCATTCAAGGGCGGTAGTCGTCCGTAAGTCGCACTCACTCAGCTACAGAGACCAAGAGGTGGGTCCAGAAACCACAGGAAGAACCGGCGTCCTAGTAGAGTGCGGCGCCGTGAATGTGGCACGAAGAAGGAATATGGCAACGGAGGCGATAGAGGCCGTGGCTGGGGAAGAAGCTGGCTCCCCACGACCACAGATGGTAAGGGGCAAGCACAGACTCTCTGAGGGAGGGGAGGCTTGAGAGTGGACATGAGGGACAAGCGCAACAACTAAGACAACGAAATCGACCGAACGTCTCGCACGGCAGGGGAAAGACGCCCGAATCATGACCCGGACGGGCCGGTCCCTAGAGAGTGTTAAGAGGATAAACGGCCCGAAACATTCGGGGAAGGGACACCAATCTGACGATCAGAAGCCCCCTGCCGTGTTTGCTACGTGGCAGAATTTTTATCACTAAACAGCAGAGTACAACACACTCTTTCTAACAACTCTATGTTACCAATGGACAAAGACAGACAAGGAGAAAAGAAAAATTACAGTAGCGGAGGTGAGATTTCTGAGAAGAACACTCAACGTATAAGAGAGAAATCAAAAGTGATGAAATCATAACTATAAAGTGGGGTTAAGAGGAGCGCTAGATTTCATTAGAAAACGGCGGGTGAAAGAAATGGTGCGTCACATAACTAGGCTACCAGCAAACAGCTTACGATAACAAGCAATTATGTACAGACCGAAAGGAAACAGAAGATGAGGCCGACCATGCAAACAAACGATAGTGAGACTGAATAACAGAGTCCATGAAAATCCCAATATATGAAGCATACAAACGGGCACTTTCCCGCTGTTCATACTTCACCTCGACTTGTTCATGATTGGTTGGAAATTTTAGCTACAACTTTACATAGGAAGGAGGCCAGTCCTAAGCCCAACCCTCCTTAGTTACCTCTTGTGACATGCATGGAGTTGAAGTGTTCATCATCATCAAATGCCTGGCCAGTTGGCGTAGGCGTTCATGTCTCTCCACATATCTCGATCTTTGGTGTTTTTGATCAACTCTGCTGCTGATATTCCCCCATGCCACCGTCTCAATCCATCCAGTATAATTTTTCTTGGTCGATCTTTTCCTCTCTTCCCCACGATCTTTCCAGTTGTCACGATGTTCTCCAGCAAATCTCTTTTCATCAAACGACCAAATAAAGATATTTGTCACTTTCTTATTGCTGTACATAATGTTCTAGTTTCATTAACTTCTTTCTGGCAATCGTCGTTAGATACTCTGGCATTCCAAGGAATTCGCAAAATTTGTATTAGAAACCACATCTTTGTTGCTTTCAATTTGTTAAGCTGTTACTATTCTTACATTTTTGCTTCTCATAATGGCATCGGTAACACAGTCTGTCAATTGAGTTTATTAGCTAAGAAATGTTCAGAAGTAAGCATATTAAGAGCAAATATAGATTAGTCTGTTTGAAACATTTTTCTTAATCGTCAAATTGTCAAATCAAGGTTAACTAGGCATCTGTAAAGAAAGTGATCTGCCATTGCTTTCCCTCTTGGCAGTGACCAGACTGGTCAGTGACTGTAACCATTGGCTCTATAATGCGATCCTACCTAACGTAGCGAACTTTGCGACCATAACCAACAACTATCTGCTGGCTGCTCTCAAGCTCCATCCACCACCTTCTCGAATGGTTTCAGATTACCCTGGTTGGGAGGCTCACTCAACGAGCACTCCACCTTGCAGTTGTAAAAACTGCGCAGCCGAGCAAACATGGCAGGAGGCGTCTGCTCATCAGGAGCAATAAAATGTGTGTGAGCGTTTATGTGTTTATTATGTGTCTGTAATGTTTTGTTTTTTTTAAAGTTTTAGTCGTTGGATCAACATCACGGCACACGGTTTAACCCATAAGTGCTCCGTTTTCCTCCTAACTCAAACCTGAGTCTGGAGAAACTCAGCTCAATGCACGAACTCCGTTGCATCGGCGAGGATCCTGAAAAACTTTGGGTAGATTTTTAACTCGAAATTTTGCCCGGGCAGCGCCGTTAGGCTACTATTTTTCGATTTCCAACTGCCAAGGGATTTTTTACGTGCGCAACAATACACACGGGTGTCTGATCTCACCGGGGCTGAACCCGGGACCTCCAGCACTCGAGGCGGACACCATACCTCGAGACCACTCAGCCCCCCTCAGCTCTCAGTGTGTGTAATGTGTATGTGTCTATGGTGTGTATGATGTATATATGTCTATGGTGTGTGTATGTGAAGAAGTGTATGTGTGTGTGATTTGTTATTCTGCGTTCGTCTCCAGTCGTCCTGACATTTCTTGCCACTGGAATCAGATGGATACAGACGAGAGAGTGAGGCCGATGAAGTTGCACAGCTCTTCCTCACTATAAACAAATTTATGCGCAAGTCATTCTTCATCCAATTGTTTTTATCATTCCTGATGGACAAACTTGGATGCAATGAACGGTCATCATCATTCATCATTCTTGATGGACGAACACCCATGAATGAGGATATATGGGCGTGTGTGTGTGTGAGAGAGAGAGAGAGAGAGAGAGAGAGAGAGAGAGAGAGAGAGAGAGAGAGAGAGAGAGAGAGAGAGAGAGAGAGAGAGAGACGAAAAGAGCGAGGCGAAGAGAGCGAGAGAGATAATGTATGTGTTTGTTAGTGTGTTTATGAGTGGGTATATGTGCATGGGGGAGTGTATTTCTGAGTTTTGAGTGAGTGTATAATAACTGTGCGAGTTTGTATAAATGGTGTAAGTAGTGGTGGCTAGCGGTTTGGGGTCACAACAAGACGGGGCACCACAGGATCACCAAAACAACACCCTCCTAGGGGTCCAACCCCCGGGGCCCCGCCCCGGGGCGCACACCAAGCAGCAAACCATCCCGAGCGCTTTGGAGCCAAAAAGGTTGGTGGCACCCCTCTAGGGCTCCAACCCCCCGGGGCCCCACCCCCCTAGGCCCCGGGGCGCCATCCGCCCGGAGCGCCCACACGGGTCGCCTACAGGCGACCGAGCCGTTGATTTAGAGTGTATCATCTGTAGATATATCAGGATGCGCACCGCAAAGAACACGTGTAAGTGGCTACGGCTATATTCAACTGCACTCTGTGAGCGTAGTTGCATGCGTGAGTATTGTAAAGTACATGCAGTTCTAGTACGGAAAGGGACATGTACCAAACCATGCAGAAGCTGTGGGAGGGGGGTCACAAACTATCTATCAATTTGTAAGGAGTGTGGTTATAACGCAGCCAATCGCCGAACATGGTACCATGAGAAGGTAAAGCCTTTTAACGCCGAGTTTCAGCGATTGGCTATGATCACAGAAATATAAAAGTCAATTAGAGACATGGAACTATCCGCTGTACGTACACGCTCACCTGTTAGAGACTGACAGACCTGAGTATTTAACCATGCCTACGCTGGTTCAACTGAAACAGCAAGCCCGCGAGTATGGCATGCCATACAGTGGGAGGAGGAAGGCCGTTCTTGAGGGGGAGATATCCAGAGCGCGTGAGATGGCTAGGGCCTCCCTGCTCGAGAAGAACCCCAATCTACATGGGGCACGACTTGAAGCAGGGATTACCACCGCTCTGAGATTTGTACATGGTACCGCCGCCGACCGAGCCGCGATCGTCACCGAGCGACGACACCGCGCCCGGCAGCGTGCTCAACGCCACGCTGACTATAAAGCAGAGTTCCTTGCCCAAGTTGCTCGTGTGCGAGATGAAGTGGCTAAGGTGGATGCCATTTTAAGTTGCAACGCACCCGAATTGAAACTCGCCCGGGAGGTGGAGGGGAGCCTGAGAAAATATGAAGCAACTGTCCCAGAAGGTAGCAGCTATGATGAACCTGCAACATTTATGCTTTCGATGGTGCCCGCCATCAAAGCTCTGGTAGTAAAAGGGTTGGGGGATTATGGTAGTGTTAAAATGCAGCTGTATCTCCATCTAAAATACTCTCGCACCACCCCAGAAGGTGAAGAGATTACAGCCATCGCCATCCATGGAAGCAGGAACTATGAAGTACTACATGAGGGAGACACTGATGAGGGGTTGGACCTTGCCATAGCCAAGATATTCGCTGACAGTGAATGCTTCACCAATCAGGGCTCGGATTGGCACTATGAAGAGTGTGTGCAGCTCGATCTCTACATCGCAAAATACCAACCATTCCGAGGTGCTAGCTACTTCGCAACGCCCAGTTTCATTCCACCACGTTGTGTTGTGAATGTAAAGAATGAGGACAACCGCTGCTTTGAATGGGCCATACTCTCAGCACTCTACCCGGTAGCTCATGGAGAGAACCCTAATAGACCCTACAAGTATAGTGCCCATCTGGGAGAGCTAAACTTTGAAGGAATCGAGTTCCCTGTGCAGCTATCCAGTATTGCTAAGTTTGAAAAACAGAATCCTACCATAGCCATCCGGGTCTTTGGTTGGAAAGAAGGACCGACCATACTCCGAACCAACAAACTCCAGCGCACCCAAATCAACCTCATGCTCCTACGCAAGGATGAGAATAGGCACTATGTCTGGGTCAAGGATGTGGGGCGGCTTCTATATAGAAACAGTAAATATGAGGGTAAGAAGTATCCATGTCTCAACTGTCTCCATGTACACTCCTCTCAGGAAACCTTGGACCAACATGTACCACTCTGTCAAGGCATCAACACAGCCTGTCAGGTGAATGTCATGCCTAAAGAGGGAAAGATGAATTTCAAGTCCCTCCAGAAACAGATGAGGGCGCCATACATCATATACGCAGACTTTGAGACCTTGAACGTTCCCGTACATGGTGCGGCAATGGATCCATGCCAGAGCAACACACGACAACTGGCCCAGCAGCCCCCCTGCGGCTTCGGCTACACCATTGTACGCTGCGACGGCCTCACCACAAACCCTGTCATATATCGGGGGGAGGATGCTGCCGATGAATTCCTCAAACGCTTGGGACAAGAGCAGGCCACCATCCACCACAAGTTACAGCGGCCGGCTCTGATGGTGCTGGGGCAAAAAGACCGTGAAGACTTTGCCTCCGCCACCACCTGCCACATCTGTAAAGAGCCGCTGGAGGAGGACAAGGTGAGAGACCACTGCCATATTACAGGCAAATACCGGGGTGCAGCCCACAATGTCTGTAATCTGGCATGGCGCATCAATAGAGACAAGCTGAGGATACCTGTAGTCTTTCACAACCTCAGAGGATACGACTCCCACATCATCATGCAAGCGGCCGGCCGTCTGGACTGGGGAAAAAGAACAGTCTACAAGAAGAAGAAAAACGGCCAATGGCAAACCAAACAAGTAGACAACACAACAATCACCTGCATACCAAACACCCTAGAGAAGTACGCCTCCTTCACCATCGGACAGCTGCAATTCATTGACAGCCTACAGTTCATGAATAGCTCTCTAGACACCCTGGTAGGGAACCTCAGCGAGCTGACACACTGTGGCAAATCAATGGCTCTGACACGTAGAGGCAACGACATAATCTCAAGATGTGAGACGTGCAACACTGAGAAGCACACCCCCTGGGCTGTCTTAATGAGCAAGTTCAGGACCACGCTAAGC
Source organism: Cepaea nemoralis (assembly GCA_014155875.1). NCBI lineage: Eukaryota > Metazoa > Mollusca > Gastropoda > Stylommatophora > Helicidae > Cepaea > Cepaea nemoralis. Next base: position 79,009 of record JACEFZ010025497.1, read on the forward strand.
CAGAGCCAGTCACATCTCCTTCTCCGTAAGGGTGTATACCCCTACGAATATATGGACAGCTTCGAGCGCTTTGCAGAGGACCGCCTACCACCCAAAGAGGCATTCTACAGCAAGCTCACCCGAGAAGGAATTCAGTGACTCTGATTATGCCCACGCCCAGAAAGTGTGGCAGGAGCTCGATTGTAAAACACTCGGAGGCTACCATGACCTATACCTGAAAACAGACGTCGGTCTGTTGGCTGATATGTTCGAGGCATTCCGAGACACCTGCATGGAGGTATATCAGCTCGACCCAGCCCACTACATCAGTGCACCCGGCCTGGCATGGGACGCACTCCTAAAAAAGACGAAGGTGCAACTCGAGCTCCTAACCGACTTGGATATGCACCTCCTCTTTGAGAAGGGTCTCCGAGGAGGTGTGGCCATGGTCTCCAAGAGGTATGCTAAGGCCAACAACCCCAAGACTTCAGACTATGACCCCACAACACCCAATTCATGGATCATGTACCTCGATGCCAATAACCTGTATGGATGGGCCATGATGGAATACCTCCCCACCGGCGGGTTCCAATGGGCCAATCCAACTCTCGAGGAGGTACTCAGCACCCCCGACAACGCCCCAGAGGGATGGCTTGTTGAGGTTGATATGAAGTACCCAGCACATCTACATGAAGCCCACAGCGACTATCCACTAGCTCCAGAAACCATGACCGTCCCCGAGGCCTGGTTGAGCAGCTATCAGCGCGAGCTCCAGAACAAACTGGGGGGTAAGTTCACGGAGCAAACAAAGCTGGTACCTCACCTCCACAACAAGGAGCGATACGTCGTCCACTACCGCAATCTCAAACTCTATCACAGCCTCGGTCTAGAGGTCACCCAGATCCACCGAGCCATCAAGTTCAATCAGTCCCAATGGATGAAGCCCTACATAGAGATGAACACCTCTCTACGGGCCCAAGCCAAATCAGAATTTGAGAAGGACTTCTTCAAGCTGATGAACAATGCCGTCTTCGGGAAGAGTATGGAGAATGTTCGCAAGCGTATCAGAGTCAACCTTGTCAGAGGCGCCGAGACTGATCGACTCCGAAAATTAATCGCCAGCCCCAACTACTGAATCGTGTAGAATCTTCAACGGTGGACTGGTGGCGGTGCACAGCATCAAGAACAGGGTCCAACTGAATAAACCCGTCTATTGTGGGCAGGCCATCCTGGACCTATCCAAGCATCCTCATGTACGACTTCTGGTACAACCGGCTTAAACCCCAATACGGTAAAAGACTCCAGCTCTGCTACACAGATACTGACTCCCTTCTACTTCAGGTGGAGACTGAGGATGTGTACGCGGACATGAAGGCCCACCCCGACTGGTACGACTTCTCAGATTATCCGCGTGACCACCCCAACCATTCGACTGCGAATAAAAAGGTGGTCGGCAAATTCAAAGACGAGTGCAATGGTCGTTCGATAGCCGAGTTCGTCGGTCTCAGACCAAAGATGTACTCAATCCTAGAGGAGGCCACCAACATCAAGAAAGCCAAAGGAGTGGCTCGGACAGTTGTGAAGAAGGACCTCAGACACGAACACTACAAGGACAGTCTGTTCAGCCAGCGTGAATACAAACACACACAGGTTGCCATCCGAAGCAAGGGCCACCAGATAGGAGTTTATGAGATGAACAAAACATCTCTGAGCCCCATGGACACGAAAAAGTGGATTTGTGCTGATGGTATCAACACTAGGGCCTACGGTTTCCTAGAATCCTGCTAGGGGGTAGCTGTGTGTCTGGAGGAGCAATGAGCAGCTCCTCGCGCACAAAACCACGAGCCGGCCCATCCACTAGGTAGTAAAGAGTGGGCTGTCCCTCTTGCTGGGTGATATGACTAATCCTGTGCAAGGTCAGCGACCATGTAGGATCAGTGGCCCGACGCAGGCCCCCCTCAAGCTCGCCCGCCGAATAGAGATACCTGACCTGCGAGTCGGCTGGAATCACCGGTTCCTTACGCCCGATAGCGCGGCGGGCTGGCGCGGCTGGAGCGTGGGAGACGGACGAATCCTTAATCGCCTCAGCCGGCTTCCTACCAGTCAAACGCGTCACCTCATTATTGATCGCAGCGACTACCTGGGGCAGAGCTCTCACCCATTCGACCGACCGTTCATCTGAGCCTCGGGCAGCGAGCAACAACTCCTGGGCATATTGGGCCCCGAACAGTCTCTCTGCCAGAGTGCGGTTGAACCGCTCGACAATAGGCCTGCTGACGATGGTTCCCAGCCTGCCCACGACGTACCTGTGTCTTATGCTTAGCCACCAGCTGACTGACAGCACCCATAAACTCCCGCCCGGGGTCAATCTGCAAAAGATTAGGCCACCTGAGCGGCCCGCGTTTATAGATCCGTCCAAGCGCTGATGCGACCGCGTCGCTACTCTTGTCTGTTAGCGGCTCAGCCTCCTTATAGCGCGAGGCAACATCGACCACCGTCAAGGCATACCTATAGGTCCTGGCCGTGCGGCCAGAACCAACGCGATCATGTGGGAGAAACAAAAGATCTGCTTGATGGACGGCGTTCGGTGTGGACTCGGCGATGTGGGGTCGTGGAATATAGCGAGGGCGCGGCAGGTAGATTTGCCAGATAGCCTGCTTCTGAAGCCACTCCCTAGCCTCAGTCTCACTGACCTTAGCCGCAGCAGCCAACTTCTTCACAGCTGAATGTCCTTTCCAATAACCTTGCGGGCTGTAGTAAACACGCTCCATTATTGTAAGACCATATCACATATCTCTATAACAGCCATCCCAAGAGGGAGCCCAAGACGGGGATGTCCTTGATTGGTGACTTGGGCCCAAAGATGATTCCTTTCCCACTAACAATCTGACTCTTCCTTCCACCACACACAATGCAGGTGCCACGCTTAACCGACCGCCCATTCTTCATCCTGCTAATCGTCCCACCCTTAGTGGGGGTCTGTCTCTTACACCGAAAACAATACATATTGATATACTACAGATGTCTATATATTCAAAACGAGGGCGCACCCATACCAAAGCGGCTCTTGGCCGACATCAGGGCCGAGACTATGCGGGCATCGCGACTCTCCCAGTCGGGGGCAGATGCTGCAATATTTTCAGCCGCCGCGGCTAGGACATCATCAGCAACGTTGCGGTTAGCTGTATCGCTATGAGCCGCATAAGCAATGTCGTGAGCCTTGCAGGCGCGGTCGAGTGTGTTGACCCCCTCATAGCCTTGGGCCATCCGCTTATCTAGTTTAGTGAAAGGGCCACAGTAGCTATATTTCCCTGTATTCTGGAACGAGCCTCCAGGAACATCCTCAGAGCTGACGCCCTCAGGCAGCCTCATATGCAGCTCAGGCAAAGGCAACATATTCAGTGCTTTGTTGAGGAGCCCCATACCAACAATCTGGCTCTTCTTAGCACCGCAAACTTCACAGAGACCGCGCCTGGTTATTCGACGATTTTTCAGCACAACCTCCGACTCCTCCAGCGTAGGAGTCTGCTTCTTACAGCGCAGGCAATACATATTGAAGATATTGCAAATATGTATATATTTAAAATGGAGATAACCAACTTCGACCTTGAGGACAAAGCCCACCACCACCACCACTGGCTGCTGCCGGACACCGTTCGTTGTGTTGTGTGCGGGCCATCGGGGTGCGGAAAAACAAACATGATGCTCAACCTACTACTGAAGCCGGGCTACCTAAACTATGACCGACTGCACCTGTACTCGAAGTCTTTGGGACAGGACAAGTACCAGTTCCTCCAGGATTGGGCCGAGTCTGTTGGGGAGGTTGCGGGGCAAAATATTGCCTCCTGTCATAGCTCAGCCGAAGACATCATCCCCGTTGAGGACCTGAACCCTGAAGAGAGAGCTGTCATGGTCTTTGACGATGTCATGCTGGAGAAGCAGGGACCGATCGAGAAGTACTTCTGCCAGGGCCGGCACGGCGGTGCCGACACATTCTACCTAACCCAGAGCTTCTTCAGAATTCCCAAGCAGGCCATCCGTGACAATGCCAATCTATTGGTGATCTTCAACCAAGACACGAAGAACCTGCGCGCCATCCATGACTCCTATGTTGGTGGTGATATGCCTTTTGATGAATTCAGGGAGTTCTTCACAGAGTGCACTAGCAAACCTTACGGTTTCGCAGTAATCGACCTGACCAGCAAGGCCCACGATGGTAAATACCGATGTGGATTCGATCGGTTCTATATCCCAAAGTCTTCTATTTAAATATATGTTATTATGATAGCGACAACATGTGGGCTGATGTGACTAACCAAGCAAAGCGTAACGCTTTTGTGAAGGATTATCTAGCACGTCGGGACCGCCTGAAGCAGCGGTTTCTGGCGGAGAGGGTGGGGGAAGCAGATTTACAACAGGAGGCAGCCAAACTCTTCACACCAATTACTAAAACTGTAGCAGATAGGTCAGCGCAACAAACGGGGGCAATAAGCCAAATGGTCAAAGCTCAGACCAGTGAGTTGGCTGAAATAGCGGACAAACAGACCGGTGAATTGGCTAGACGGACAAACAAACAAGCTAACGAGCTAGCTCAGGCCATTGTGGCATTGAACAGGGCCATTGAGGACAGAGCCAGAGCCCTGGAGGAGGTCAGAGCAGAGGCGGCCAGAGCAGATGAAGCCATAGCCCCAGAACCCCCTTCAGGACCTATTATAATTGATGTAGATCAAGGCTTGGACGAGGAAATTGTTAGTGGGAAATATAAGTACCCAATGCCTAGCACACTCCTCCAGGAGCCGGATGATGTACTTCACAACATCCTTGATGGCGCCGCAAAACTCAATTCAAACACACTCGGGGGGAAGAAGAGGAGGGTCGGCGTCACTAGGGTAGAGATTGAACAAATAGATCGAGATATTGCAGCTATACAAGCATTCAGGGAGCGTGTTAAAACTATATTGGACAATCGACAAGAGGTTATCGTCCGTGGGAATGGGTTGAAACTCCGAGGGAGCAAATTCGGCACCCTAACTATTGATCCCGCAGCTCTGGCTGCGGGCCGGTTGCAAGCTTTTGATGGGGACACCCTAGTATTGTCGGCTCCAGCCGATGAGACGCTGTACGATCTCCTAACCAAGCGGTTCGTCAAAACAAGACAATACACCCCACAGGCTATTGAGACATTTAGCCGGCTGGCCCAACTTGCCAAAATACCAGTCTATAACAAAAAAGGGGAAAAATACGGACTAATCCGAGGTAGTGGTGTATTATACTACAACGACCCCAACACTTTGGTGGAGCGCCTAGCCCTGTTAGTAGCTTCGAAGGAGGCGGGGAATACAGGTGTTGACACAGAAATATCTGCGATACTGGATGAGCTTATGCGTAGTGGGGTGATCTCTACAGAGCAGGCCATCAAGTTGAACAGAAGAATCTTTGTTCATTAAACATGGAGCTTCAAGTGTTGCAGGACATCCGCGACCGGCTCGCAGCGGTGGAGGTGCGACTCGCACCGAAGGAGAATATATCCCTGGTGGTAACGTCGGATAAAAGCGACTGGACAACCTACTACTCCCCAGCACTGTACCTTGACCCTCAGAAGTCATACGAGCTGGCCTTGCTGAATCTAGAGACCTACAACTCCATCAGCAATGTTAACTCCACCAACAATACTTTCATCTACCGTGTGGGGAAGAAGGAGTGGAAAACCATCACTATAGAAGAGGGGGCCTATGAGCTCGCCCAGATCAATAGAGAGATTCAAAGAAAGATGGAGGAGGCCAAGGATTGGGATGAGAAGGCCGAGGAGAAGTATTACATCACCATAGGACCCAACCCTTCAACCCTTCGGGCTTTTGTCAAGATAACCAGCCCCGACTATGAGGTTGATATGGGTGCTTCAACTTTGCGCAAAATCCTGGGGTTCGACCCACAAATACTGACTAAGGGTTATAAAGAAGGGGAGAAACCAATTGACATCTTCCATGTGAATAGCATTCTGGTCAATTGCAATGTGGTGAGTGGGTCTTACCTCGGTGGGGGATCCCACCCCACCATCTACTCATTCTTCCCCAACGTGTGCCCTGGCTATAAGATCTTAGAGTCTCCCAGAACTGCCGTCTACCTCCCCATCTCCCAAGCTGGTAGTATACATGGCATACGCGTCTGGTTGACTGACCAAGACGGTGCACAATTAAACTTTAGAGGTGAGCAAATAACTATAAGGCTACATATTCGCAGTGTGTAACCATGTATGTTTTCCCAAGACGTCGGAGACGGGTAGGTGGGGGGATGTTCGATTGGTTGGGCTCGGCAGCTCGGGCGGTTGGAAGTTTGGTCTCTTCAGGTGCTAAGGTGATACCCAACGCTGTCAGTAAAGTTGCCAAATTTGTTGGCAGCCCCTTAGTTAGGAATGTGGCCAAGACGACGGAGTCTGTGGCCTCCGCAGGCGCGGCTGCCAAGAAGCTGGTGGACGCACTCAAGCCTTTGCCGCCCCAGCTGAAGAGGGAACTCACAGCTAAGAGCGCTGAGGTTTTAAAGCAGCTCGCTGTCCAGCCCACTATCCAGCTCACTGTCCAGCCTGATGTCCAGCCCAGTCTGGAGGCGTTGGATATCGCCAGCCGGGGAGGAGGTTTCAAGACAATTAGAGATAAGTCTAGACGTTTATAATATCACCATGGACGAGCAACGCACTTCCATGCTTGAAATTACCGAGCCTGTACATACCGATGAGGGTATTGAATCCTTTGAGTATCGGGAGTATGAGTCGCAGAACCCTGCTGCCCTCAACCAGAATAACACCATCCAGATTGATATACACACTCAGGATACCTTCACTTGCCCTTCCAAGAGCTATCTTCTTGTAGAAGGCCGGCTCAGATCGTTTCGAGAGGAATATTATAATGCGAATAGTCTGGTGGCTTTGGTTAACAATGCGGTCGCGTTCATGTTCAACAAAATACGTTACCAACTCAACAACAACACCATCGATGATGTGTCATATCCTGGGCAGGCCACCACTATGATGACCCTTCTGTCGTGTGGGGCGGACTTTGCTTGGGGCGAAGGCCTCAATATGTGTTGGTATAAGGACTCAGATGCGGGGGCTGCTGCGGTAGGGAATGCGGGTTGGGAAAGGCGGCAGATTATCATTATGAAGAAACCCCAATCTCCGGGCACGTTCAGTTTCTGTGTCCCACTCAAATACTTCTTTGGGTTTTGTAATGATTATCAGAAGGTGCTCTATGGCGTCAAGCAGTCCCTACTGCTAGATCGCCAGAACGATGCTCAAGCCATCCATCGCAGTAGTCTCACGCGGGCGGCTGTGGCCGCCGCGGAAGGTAGAGCCGCCGTATCCGCTGTGGTCCCCCCACCAGAGGGTAGGATTGAACTGTCTAAGATTGCCTGGATGATGCCTCACGTTATTCCCTCTCTGACCTATATGAGCTCGCTGATGACTTTGATAGAGAATAAAGTTAGAGTGCCTGTGGCTTTCCGCGCCTTACAGTGTGATAGTTTGGCAGTGCCACAGTCCACATCCTTCACCTGGCAGTTGGGAGTTAAATCCCAAACAGAGAAGCCTCGGTGGATTCTGGTGGCTTTTCAAACAGCTCGTGAAAATGATCAGACGAAAAACAATGCCATATTTGATCATGTGCAGGTGAAGAATATTCACGCCCTGATCAACAGCGCACGCTACCCCCTAGTGGATCTGAATGTCAACTTCGCTGAGTATAGAACCTCTCGGGCCTACAAAGCTTTTGCTGACTTCAAGGAGGCGTTCTATGGTATTACCAGCCGGGAGTCGTCCAACCTGGTGAGTCCTATAGATTTCGTGGCCCTCTACCCCATACATGTTATTGATTTGCGGGCCCAGTCTGAAGCCATTAAGAATGCCGTTCAAGCTATCACTCTCAAGGTGGAGTTCGATGTTGCTGTGCCAGCAGATACCAAGGCTTTTGCTGTGGTCATTGCAGATAAGTCTCTATTCTTAGAATCTGACGGTAGGAAGTTTACTACAGTCTTGAATTAAACACTAGAGATATAGTGAAATAACTATGGCGCTGGTATCATATGGGCTGAGCCTCTCTCCGGGGCAGAAAGAGACGTTGGTCAAGGCGGCGAAAGACGGCACTGGTGCCACCCTACGTCTGGGTGTGGGGCAGCTGCACGGTGCCGATAAAGTCGGCCTGACCCAGCGTCAGATTAACCACATTAAGAAGAATGTGGCGGTGGGTTCTGGGGCTGAGCTGGTCTTCTCGAAGAGCCAGATCAAAAAGATGGTTAAGGTGGGTGGGTTTTTCCCCGCCTTGGGGGCTGTGATCCCTCTCTTGGCTAAGGCGCTCCCCTGGTTGGGTGGATTGGGGGGGTTGATGGGCGGAGCTGCTGGTGTGGCACAGGCAGTTGATCAGGCTCGTCATAACCGGGCGATGGAGGGTCGGGGTTTTGGGGATGACCTTCTGGGTAGGGTGATGCGTGAAGTGGGTGGTGTGTCTCGCAGTATTGAGCAGTTTGGCCGCCCGAGGAAGGGTCAGGGTTTAGGGGAGGATGTTATGAAGTTGGCTGGGCGGCCTCTGCTGGGGGGTTTAGGGGAGGATATTTTGAAGTTGGTGTTGGCCAACCAACCTGGTCTTAGGGACATGCTGGGGGGTAAGGGCGTGTACCTGGCTAGAGGTGGTAAGGGGATGAAAAAAAAGAAGCATTAAGCAACTTTGATATTGAGAAGGCGGCTAAGGATATACCCCACTTCCGCGGTGTGTTTATGCGCGATGGTCTTCCCGCAGCTCTACACAGCCCGGAATGTGGGATTGTCAATCTAGACTCGTCAGAGGGTGAGGGGACCCACTGGGTGGCTTATTACAAGGCGGGGCCTATGGCGGTTTACTTCGATAGTTTCGGGCTTGACCCACCCCAGGAGATCCTGGATTATCTAGGGTGCCCCGTGCGCACCCAAACTTTTCAGTTGCAGAAGGCAGACGATGTGATCTGTGGTCATTTATGTCTTCATGTGCTTCGTGGGCTGGCGGGCGGGCAGCAATTTGAAGACATAATACTGCGTATGGTATAGACCATGTCTGTTGGAAAGTGCAACGGAGGTACAGTTGTCCAGCTCAGTCGAGCTGGGCTCGTGAGCAAGTATGGGGACACTATGCAAGGTACACTATCCATGGGTGGGTTTCGCCTCACTAATGTGGGGGAGCCTTCGGGACCTAGTGATGCCGCTACGCGTGGTTTTACGGAGCGGCTCTCTAAACGTGGAACGCTGACAGAGGAACTAAATATGGGCACCCATAGAATCACCAATGTAGCTGAACCGGTGGAGGAGCAAGATGCAGCCACTAAAAAATATGTTGATGCGCAACATAGGACTGCGCTGAAAGATGAACAGACTAGAGTTATGGGGTACTGGGCCAATACAAAAAATTATTTGGAAGGTCGATTCGGTGCCTCTGACTGGCCGTTGTGGTTTGTGGTACAAAATCCCTATCTTGGGTGGTCAAATAATAAACCCATTTACCTTTCAAATATGGGAGTACTACCATGCATACTTAACTTCGCTGATGGGGTATATGTAGGCTATGAGACAGGCCAGTTCTACCTTAAAGGTGATGATAAGGTTTACACCCTTAGTTTGGAGGTGAACAGCCGGCCCCGGCCTGAATATATCGATCGTCCTATCCCAGGGAGCAAACTATATATCAAGCTCTTTCTTAAGGGTGGGCCTTTTACAAATTGGGGGGATGTTATGCCAGGCCTTCAAGTAAAATCTCTAGCTCGCGAGGCGTGGGGTTGGGTTATTATTACTTTCGGTGGAAAAGTGGAAGTTACTGATGACCGAATTGCAGTAAACATACTTAAGGATGCTGGGGGTGTTGATACCATCAATCTGAGAGAAGTTAAGGTTTCACCGTGGGTTCATCTTATAAAACTTTTGTATACCATCAACCCTGTCACTGAGGAGGATTCAAAACGTATAACCACGAATTGAATATATAGGTGCACTACTATACAATGGCGCCCGACCAGACCTTTCGTCTTCAAGAGATCACTAGACTACAGAAGAGTTTGGAGGCTGAGCATGAAAAACGGTCTCTATTGTATAAGAAGTACCATCGGATTGTGAATGTCTTGGATGGGATTGATACAGCACTGATTACGGTGAGTGTGGGACTTCTGTCAACAGCTATTGCAGTCCCAGTCGTCTTTGGTCTAGAGATAGGCGCTCTCGTATGTGGGCTATTGGGGGCGGCCGGCAAGTTGGTGACCCGCAGATGTGCACTTAAAGCCAAGAAGCATGACGAAATCAGGATTTTGGTTGAAACGAAACTTTCAACAATCTCCGATCTTGTCTCGGCGGCCTTGCAGGACCAGGAAATTTCTGATGCAGAATTTAAATTAATTCTGAATGAATCAGTGAAATTTCGACAACAGCAGGCTGAAATTCGACGCAAACTTTCTGCCGACTTGCACCAGAAAAAAGAGCTTACTGACTTCACCCCACCAGCCAGAAGCCCGCCTGCTAAATAGCCCGCTAGATAGCGCGCTCTTTTTTCATAGCCTCTTTCACCTCGATGAATTTCTCCAAGGGATCGTCTACTGGCAAATCTCTTGTCAGAGCCACATAGCGCTCAGCTAGTTCACTATCACAAGTGTGGCACATATCGAATGGTTGCTGTACTACCGTATTACAGATAGTGCACCCAAACACATTCCTACCCTTTTTAAGTAGTTGGAGGTGTTTGTAGCAGAACTCGCCGCGGCACCTGCGATCGCACCGGATCGAGGCCCCTTCTTGCACAAGCCACTTACAATTCTTCATTTTAAGTTTGAGTCGCTAGTCTCTAATTCTGAACTCCGCTCTGGGCCGCGCAATTTTCTTACCGAGAAAAAAATTGTCGCGCGGCTCATAAAACTTGTCACGCAGAAACAAAACGATCACGCTTGCTCCGTTCAGTCACGCTACATCCGGCGTGATCGTTTTAAGTGGAAGTGTGTTGACAGGCGCGCAAGTTTGGATTTATCCAGAGCGAAAAGGTATGTTGCAGAACCATACATCGTGCAGCCACCGATACATCGCCGCTCCACGGTTCACTATCCCAGTCAGCTTCAAATTGACAGGCTAGACATTCACCCGTTCTACACATCCTCCTCAGCGATTGTTTCCAAACAGTCTGGTGGAACACCTAAGGACCTCCAACCCCAAGGAGTATGAATGATTATAGTTCCCCCACTTATTCTTCTGCCTTGGCGTCGGATGATCCGGAGATGATAGTCGCAAAATCGTCGTCTTGAGGGCTTTCCACAAAATGTTGTGGGGCTCTTGAACCACTGGCAAGTAGGCATGTCTCTGAAACACCATCCAGTTTCATACCTCTATATGGAAGCAGCTTGATGTTGGTCTTTCTCTCAAACTTCGAAATCATCCTATGGAAGGCATCTAGCGTACAACACTCACACATCTCATAAGGACGCTTAACCCCCCTCTCACAGAATATACACTCTTCTATGGTCACAGCCCCGCTTCGCTTGTGCATTGTGCCTTGAACAGAAAAGACCAACACAAGGCCGACCGCAGCGCAGCTCTGTGCCGAGTTTGAGCCACTCACAACCATTCATCTTGATATACCCTGGGAGGTTGTAGCTCTAATTCACTTGCGGTGGTGCATTATAATACGACGACGTCCCCTGCGCGACGCATTCAAATCTTTGGTAGTTGCACCAAACCCCTGGGGGGTGGTAGTGGGTCCACTCTCCATCAGTATTCCTCCAACAGTACATACGCTGCCGTGTTGGATTCGCTTTTAGCCACTGATGTGTGTCCATGGTGTGTACCTCATACATACTATATCTCTAAGTAGCGCTCCGGGCGGATGGAGCCCCGGGGCCTAGGGGGGTGGGGCCCCGGGGGGTTGGAGCCCTAGAGGGGTGCCACCAACCTTTTTGGCTCCAAAGCGCTCGGGATGGTTTGCTGCTTGGTGTGCGCCCCGGGGCGGGGCCCCGGGGGTTGGACCCCTAGGAGGGTGTTGTTTTGGTGATCCTGTGGTGCCCCGTCTTGTTGTGACCCCAAACCGCTAGCCACCACTACTGGTGTATGTATATAGCTTTGTGTGTACGTGTTTATATATAGGTGTGTACGTGCGCGTGCGTGTTTGTTTCTCTGTCTCATAACATGGTAATGTAATATGCATTGTTTTATTCACAACATCCATCTGACAATGTTTTTGTTTTTTTAAATTATCTATGTCAATGTAACATTCACAATAGATATGCTGTGATGTCGGTTCCTAAATCAATCAATCACAATAGATAACTGATGTATGAAAGATGAGTGCTTTGGAAGGGCCGAATGTAAGATGGGCCTGTGTGCCCGAGGAGCAGGGTCCGTCCGGGTCATGACTCCCGGGCATTTTTCTCTTGTCGTGTGTATTCACCTTCGAGACGTTCGTTGTCGTACGTAACATATATCAACATCGTTAAATGTCTACCCAGAGGCCATCCCACCCTCAGAGGGCGAACATTAGGCACCCGGTGCATCTACCGCGTTACCACAGCACAGTAACTGACCGCAGGAAAATCATACCCCCCCCCCCCCCCCCCCCACGGGCTGCCTCAGTCTTCCCTAACCCACGTTGATGTATTCGTTCTAAATGCTACACGCGTATCTTTCACATTATGTGTATTAATATATATTTGTTTCGATTCTTTCTTTTTTTTCGATTTTTATACCACACACACGCGAGAACAAAGTAACGATAAATCTAATTGAGGAGGTGTGCGAGCTACTTTTGTAGGGAGTGAAAACGTTATCAAGTTTTGATCGTTTTATAATGTCGAGTTTAAAATCAGCTAAGAACAATAAAAGGAAATCAGATTTCGACCATAACGACAGTTCAAACGGACAAAGAAGGCCAAAGCAGAACAGATTAGAAGAGAAACAAAACAAAGTATTAACAGGTTAGTAGTGAATTAAAGTGAAAGTCTGCTCGGGAGGAGACCTGAGAGTCCTGAGAAGTACAAACAAACACTGTCATTGTCATATCAAATAAAAAATTATCATCTAATCTGCCTATAGTACCTTGCAGTGTAGGGCAGATTGGGTGGGGGGGGGGGTGTCTGGGGCCTAAGGAATTAAGACCGGCTGGCTAGTGCATTTGTTGCCGCAAACTGCAGGTTAGGATTTTTTTTTCAAAAGGACAAAAAATCCACCTCACCGAGGATCCGAACCCAGGCCTCCCTAAGCAGAACCCTGCGTTCTTAGCCACTCGGTCAAACATTTTCTAAATTGCTTTTCAATTATGCAACCTGCATAGTTGGTTTCCTCTTTAAAAACCTAATCCAACTGCATCATTTTTCATTTTAATTTTATTCTGTAGGTCAATTTTTAATTGTTAATATTTAGCAATGTCAGAATTATCGAACTTTCCCGGCTGCTTCCGGTTTGGTTTTCTTAATTTTGTGAGCGTTTTGTCGCGTCGTCGAACGATCACTTCCGGTTGGACCATGTCCAGCTATATATGTCAATTAAACGAAAGCTGTGTGGTACGATGAAAGGAGAAGTTTATTCTCATATATTCAGCATTGGTCCTTCTGCTAGGAGCCAACTTATTGAGCCGAAAAAACGATTTCTCTGGATTTTATTTGGTTCTATTCACGATTAGTAAAGTAATGTGTCTTCTAACTCCTGTATTTAAAAAAATCTATAACTTGTTATTGCATTTTTGAATCCCCCGTTCAATTTTACATAAATGTGAAGAGTTTCAATATTCTAGGTGTTTGCGTTCAGAAAAAAATATTTAGTGACATTTGGGCCATGGCATTTCTTAACATTTCTATATGGAAGTGTCTATTCGTAGAGCCCTGCGAATAAACAAAGCGTCTATTCGCAGGGCACGGCTGGTCACGTGATTTAACATAAGTTTGCGGCTATATTATACATTTTCATTGATTGGAAAACGTGTCGTCAGTGGCATAGTTGATAGTGCGCCCGCCTGATGGGCGGGAGCTCGAGGTTCGTTTCCTTGCCGGACATTTTTTTTTTTTAATTGTTCAGCAATTAATTGGATGAAAGTCAAATGTCAATTGTTCATTTCCTTGCCCGACAATGTTTTTTTTTAAATTTTTCAGCAATTCATTGGGTGAAAGTCAATCCTTCATCTCATTGGGTATTTAGAATTGTGTTGTTTAAAGTGAGTGTAATTTAGTTAGTACCAGTTTCTCCAGTATTGGTCCTCGTTGCTTTGCACTACGGCAATTCCAATACCCAACCCACACATTTTTGAGTCCCAAACTGATCCGTTTTCCTTCTACCCCTTCTGGCTCCAGCCCTCTTCTTCCTTTTCCTTCCCCCCTCTCCCCTACCTCTTCTCCTCCGCTTAATTCTCTCCCTGCTGGCTGTCAAAAGTATCGAGCACAAAGCACGTACTCCGTTGCTTCGGCGATAATTCTTTGTAATATTCATAGTTTTCATATTCATAGACACGAAAGTGGTTAAGTAGGCAGGTAGGTGGGTTGTTAGACAGATAGATCGTTAGAGAGGCAGATATGTGGGTAGGTAGGACAGGTAGGTAGTTAAGTAAGCAGGTATGTGGGTAGCTAGGCAGGTAGGTGGATGAGTAGGTACGCAGGTAGATGGGTAGCTAGATCCAACCCGACACTCGCTCGTTGATCATCTGTGTTCCACCATGCCAATTCATACATCTCTTTCAACCTCTCCCTGCAATACTCTGAACAGACAGGTTGACCGGCCGAGCGACCGAGAGAGAGAGAGAGGCAGGCAGTCAGAGATATCAGACAAATAAACAACGGATATATAAACTGGCAGACAGACAGCAAACAGATAGAGAGTCGGACACACGCATACATACACACAGAGAGTCAACCAGACATACATATGCATATGGAAAGACAGACAGACAGTTTGTTAGATAGAGATTCAGATAGACATATATACAAATGGACAAAGCGTGAATAATCAAAGCGTCTATTCGCAGGGCCGGCCCTGCGAATAAACAAAGCGTCTATTCGCAGGGCCCTGCGAATAGACTCTCCCTTTCTATATTGCTATCACGATTAGTAAGCTAATGTGTCTTATAACTCCTGTATTTAACCCTTTACAGGGAGACGCTTGTTCGTTTTGTAGCCCTGAACGGGCAAGATTTTTTCAGGTTCGGTAAAATTTCGGGTCGCGTTACTAAAAACATCACAAATAAGGTGTTAGTCAACCGATTTTAGTTAAATAAACAACACAATGAAGGGAAAAGCATGCAGAATATGTTACTCACGTGATTGTTGTCGGTAATCCATATATGAACACAAATATTTACGAAATACGGCATGTTGTTTGTGATTTTCCGTCATCTATACGGCAATTTACAAACACATTTTCAGAATCATAATCACTTTCTTTAAAGTCCGACTCAGACTGCTAATGCAAAGTAACGCTTTGTACTGATATCTAGCTCCGATTAATAGTCAACTTCGTGCCCTTTAATGTCATTTAAATTGAACCTAGCGAAATCTCGGCTATCACTTGAAGAATCGCCGAAATCCATTTTGAAAAACAGCGTAAAAATCCAGAAAACTATAAAAAAAAGTCCGTAAAAGTCCGTTCAAATTCATACTATTGCGTTTACAAATGGCGGCCACGTTGTCAAGCTGTCTGCGAAAGTAGCCATCGGAAGTGTCGGAAAGCCGAGAGATAGCGTTTTTACAATGTATAATAGTATCGGACGTAAATGGCCGCTATGCGCGTTTTATGGCATTGGCCGGAAATGGCCGCTGTGCCCTGTAAAGGGTTAAAAGAATCCGTAACTTTTTATTGCATTTTTTAATCCCCCGTTCAATTTTACATAAATGTGAAGAGTTTCAATATTCTAAGTGTTTGCGTTCAGGAAAAAATATTTAGTGACATTTGGCCATGGCCGTCATACAGAGACACAAAATTCAAGATTGCGGCGCTCATAATAAACTATAGCGGACCTGTATTTATTTATAATTAGAACTGGTAATTTAACTACTAAAATTAAACAGAATACAAGTGTCATGTGTAGCAGTAATGTATCTGTGTACTTGCATAATATTTCAGCATTTTACATGACTGAAAATAATTTTGAAAGCCAGTTTTCAGACCCGTCTGTAAACTTGTAAGTAGTGTAACTGTAAGTAAGGAGTACTTTTTTTCTAAGCTGCGCTGTAGCACTTAATTTATTTAAATTTAAATACAGTACTGTAAAATAAGTTATATGTTTTAAATAAGTTAGTATTTAATTATTAATTGCTCACTATTAGATACAGAACAGTGTAATCAATAATTATAGAGCAGAAGTAGAAATCAATTTTAGTGAATATTTAATTATCTAATATCTTAATAATTAATTAACTGCTGTTTAATTTATGCAGCAGTTACAAACTTTCTTACTTACATTAATGCATGATATTTAATCAACACAAGAAAGCTGTCGCATGCAGTTAGGACATTAAGACAATACAATATATGATAGTAGATGGCCGTGCTGTACCTGATGTGCTGAGAGTAGTGAGGAGTCACGTTCATGCCAACGAACCAGACAAGCTAATTTAGGAAAGTACTCTTACTAAGAATTTACGTATATTTAAAAAATTAGTTGTGAAACATAAAAAGCAGTTAACCAAAGAATGGCCATCACTTGTGACACTCTTTCTTGAACCATTTCCGGTAACATTCAAGATTCTGCCTGTCACACCTACTTTGCCACAGACTGTGTCAATTTGATAAAACAATTCAGGTGCACACCTTCCTGTGGTGAGTTTCTATATATTTGAATAACGAAGACACAAACAATAGATTGCACGATTTATTGCCTGGCATATTTCGCTGCTTTAACTAGAATTAACTAGATAAATCCTTCAAACTGAAATATACACATGTTCGCACAGTAATGTCGATTGTCTACCACGGTAATTTTAAACTGACTAACATGTCTTTCTGCTTGCACAAGGACGGCTTACGAAGGTTGATTATTATAGCTTCAGCCAACTTTAACAATCGACTACTTTGTGTGTTGAACAACACACGGAAGACACTGTCTCTTTCAACCATGTGACCGCTCTCAAGCACATGTCTCGCGACCGATGAAGCAGGACTGTTCCGGTGTGTCGGCCTGCCTAGGCTACCATCTTCTGTGTGTAGTATCTTGTCCACCCAATTCTCTTGCTTGCTTGCCCTCCAGTATGGTTTTTATAAGTGTCATGTCTTTTAATGTGGCCGAAATATTTCACTTGCCTCTTTTTTTTTTCTTTTTGTACTGTGACAAAGCTGAAAATATCAAAAATATAAAATTACACAGAGTAATGAAGCTTACAGAAAAGAATAACGAAAAACACAGGACGTTTTGACTAGCTTCATCAGCGAACAAATACCTACACAAAATACAATAAATAATCACGGAGAAGACCCTCCAGTGACTACATTGTTAATTTGGTCAAGGCACATCCTATCGAAAAATAAATAATACGTCAAGTTAGGCCTCACCGCCCCGGACGCAATGATATATGGCACAATGTTGTCCGTTTAGTTTAAAAATAAACAAGCCACGGTAATAGAAGGCAAATAATAAACAATTGGCGGCCATTTTAAATTGTTAATTAGGTCACGGCACATCCTATTGAAAAATGAAAAATACGTCAAGTTAGGCCTCGCCGCCCCGGACGCAATGATATATGGCACAACGTTATTTGTTTAAAAATAAACAAGCCATAAGGCAGAATTTCTCAGCTTCCAATTTTAGGGCCGCGATAAAATTTTACTTATCTCTTAGTTTATCATTGCACTTCCTGGTATTAAATTACATCACCATATAATTCATAACTCCGCTTAGAATTAATGTACACTCTTCGTTGAGATACCCTTGGATTCGTCGTGTCTTTAAATATTGACCAAAATTGCTATATAAATATAATATGTGTCAATCATTGAATCATCAATCAATCAATCATGTGCCATGCCGGAAAGCGTGGGCAGTATCGCTTGGACTCGCCATTTCACTCGATCACCAGAGTCGTGGATCAGCTCAGTGTTCCTGTCTCGACCATGCCATGTGGTCAAGCCATCCAGGTATTTACTTCTCCTTGGTCTGTTCTCTTCAATCTTGCCAGTTGTCGATAAGTTCTCCAATCCATTTCTTCTCATAACATGTCCAAAATATTGTGACTCTCTACGTCTAATTTCTCTAATCAATTTATGATTTTCATTTGTCTCCTGTAGTACTTGGTCATTGGTTTTTCTGTCTGTCCATGGTACTCTTTGCAATTTCCTCAGAAACATTTTTCTCATTGAATCCTATCATTTATAATTTAATACGAAGAGGAAAATACTGTTTGAGTACTGTGATGACATGTGACCTAACATTAGCAATTTGTATGTAACCAATAACAACAAACAGGACAGGAAAGGGCGTAAGCGCTATTAGATTACCTATAATTTCCAACTACGATTTCATGAGATTTTGAATACTAGTAATGTAAAAATCCCCCAATATGTCAAGATTGTGCTTAAAACAAGACGGTTACTTGGTATAATGTCTACTGTCTACCTCAATTATTGGACAGATCATACTTCCATGCTTCTAATATTGTGCTTCTACCCTGAGATCTTGGGTGTCTTTCTAAGAGATAAGTATACCCATAAATCCTATTTTCTGTAGCTGATTTATTGTTCTACTATGTATAATTCAATTAAGCATCAATTTGTGTGTGTAGTTGGTAGGTTTTGAGTGAGTTCCCTTGGAGCAAGATGGTGGGACATTTCTTCGTCCCGTAAAACGGAACGTGTTTTTTTCCGAAATGTTTATGGATTAAGTGTGTTTTCGAGGTGAAATGGAGTTTGGACCATTTGTGGAAGAAGTAGGAAAACAACTCGAAACAGGGTAGAAATGCACAGCAGGAGAAACACACCCGTATTCATGACTCAGGTCAGCTTGTCCCCAGAGAGTGTAAGGAAGGCAAAGGATCGAAAGATTCTGGAAAAGGATACCTCTTCTGACAATCAGAAGCCTCCTGTTGTGCTCTTTGTCACAATGTTAATACAAATTTTATTGTTTTAAATCACATGTTTAATTTTTGTTTTAAAATTATGAAACCTGTATATTTGGAGCGATCTGTGAAACTGAATCCATCGGTACCTTATTCAAGTTCCTGTGCCACTAATTTAGGTCTTTGTTTCCCCATAATGTTCATGCATTGTTTATTTCTGCGTGACTCATATTTGAGCTAAAGTGGTAACTAAAGTAAAACTAGTCATTACAAGTTAGTTAGTTAGTTAGTTAGTTAGTCGACAGATCATCCTCGTTGCACAGCGAACCATTCAGTCCATAAGTGCTTGGATCCCCTCCTCAGCAAATCCCGCAGCGTGTAGCGGCTAACGATGCCAGTTCTGTGTTGGTTTATCAATCTTCTTTGGCTTCCTGCGTAGTGTTCTTGTTTGGCCACCCCTCTTTTAATTTGCTGCTCCCGCAGTCTGGCCATTGTTGTAGATTCACAGTCATCACTTGGTTCTCGCAAAAGTCTCACTTCTCGTAGAGCATTCAGAATGTCAGCCTGGTCCATGGCGCGTCCGCCCTCCACAGTAGCCTCACCTGCGAGCTTGTCAGCCTGCTCATTTCCTTGTACTCCCGCATGACCTGGCACGAAGATGAAACTAATCTTTGCCAGCCGAGACCGCTTCAGAGGCAGCAACCATTCTCTTCGGATCAACCCCTCCTCTATCCTCTTGATCATGTTCATTGAGTCGCTAAGGAAACAAGCCCTAGTGAATGTCTGTGTCTCGAGCCATGTTATTGCTTTACTTACTGCCATGACTTCCATGGTCAGGCTACTTGTGGTTTCAGTGAAAGCACCAGAGTCCTCCTTCACAATTCTCCCTCCGGCCCGAGCTGTAAAGGCCCATGAGCTTCTCACATGTCGGACGACCGACCCATCTGTGTAGATGACCTGCGTCACCGTCTAGCGAATTCTCGAAAATCAACGCTTGTACTTCAGCCTCAACAGCAGCCGGATTTTCTTGTCTGCATTTTCTATCTAGTTGGATGCAAACTGAAAAGGATGTGCAGAAGTCTGTTGGCACTTGCACCCACTCCTCGCCAGGTTCTAAGTCCTCAAGTGAACACACCTGTTGAAGAATGTCTTCGGCTTGACCCATCCACGACCGTCCTCTTTTTAACCTGCTGCCCTTCACCTTCCTAATTTCACTATGCAGTGGATGTTGTGTGTTTGCGTTAATTCTGAGGTAGGCGCGTGCCCTGCAAACTTGTTTTCTCTCTTCAATGGTTGGAAAATCAAGAAGGTAGCGCATCGCCCTGCATGCTGTATCTCTTGTACATCCAAGAATAATGCGCATAGCTTCATTCTGTATCCTTTCCATCCTTTCTATCTGCTTATGGCTGAGAGTCAGGATTGCCATTGCATACTCCAAAACAGACATGACCAGCCCCTCGTACAGAAGACATAGATGGCGCTGCTCACAGTTTGCTGCCGCCATCACCCGCATCGCTGCCAAACCCCGCTTGGCCTTTGTTATCACCTGGTCTATGTGCACATTATAAGCAAGGCTTCGATCAAACCGTATCCGCAGGTAATTCATTGCCTGCGCTTTCCACCGTCTCTGAACACAGCATTACAGTTGGTGTACAGTTGGTGATGGATTGTTGACAATATGATTATTCAACGAGAACCAAGTCACTGTTGCCTTTGTTGGGTTGACCATTGCCCCAGCTTCATCACACCAAGTACTTATGCGATTGAGTTCGGTTTGTAGTTCCACAGCAACTCCCTCTCTATCCTTACCCTGACGATACACTAAAACATCATCGGCATACGACAATGTCCTGCCTGGTCCAGTGATCTGCTCACTGGTGATTCTCACTGTGTAGGCGTTGAACAGTACCGGAGATAATGGTGATCCCTGTGGTAGGCCAGGATATATTGTTGTTGGTTCCGAAGTCCAACTGCCACATCTAAAAACTACTTTCCGTTGGTAGAGGGCTGCAGCGATCCAGCTAAGGAGGAATGGACTTACGTTTAGTTCAAGAAGCTGAAACATTAAAAAATCCAGTGGTACTCTGTTGTATGCGTCCTCAAGATCAATCGCTGCAGCAACGGTTTCAGTGCCTGAGTGGAAACCTTCATAGACATCATGGGCAAAGACTGCTGCATTGGTCCAGGTTTCTCTTTTTGGACGGTACCCACCCAGGGTAGGTGGGAAAACACCTTGCCTCTCTAGTTGGCTTGATATTTTCCTGGCAATTACCTTCTCCAGCAGCTTGCCTATTGTATTCTGCATGGTTATAATTCGATATCCCTGAATTTTTTTGTGGTCTTTGTCAGGCTTCGGCAAGGGAATCAGATAGCCGTGTAACCATTCCTCCTTGATGCTAGCACTCCCTATACTGTTGTTGTACATGTCTGCTAGTTTCTCTAGCTCATTGTCGGTACACCTATTTATGTCGTCGTATCTTATGCCATCAGGACCTGGAGCACTGTTTTTTTTTTGATCGTCGAAGCACAGCCTTGATTTCTTTCACTGTCACTGTGTCTTACTCCGAAGTGTTCTGGGCCTTGCATCTGTCTGAGGTGACCTCCTTGGCCAGATTTCGGCCTCCCATGTCTGTCTGGTTGCCCTGCTCAAGGTAGCATTCAAAGAGGGCTTTGCCCTTGTCCTCGTCAGTCCTCTGCCAGGTGAGGTCAGCACCTTGGAAGTCTGAAATGCTCTTATTCTTGACTACACCACTCATGCTTTTATGTAGTCGCCAGAACAATTTCAGTGACTTGTCTGTGCTTACTCTTTGACACACCTCTGCCCATTTTTCGCTTTTAACCACCTTGACCAGTTTTTTTAAATAGCTTACTTTTGTGTGCATCTCTCTTTCTAAGTGCAAGCAGGGACTAGGATGACCAGCTCTGTTCTTCTTGGCATTTTGCCATCTCCTTACAGCACTACGCTTATCCACCCAAGCCTTCTCCACCTCGAAACTCCACACGGTGGCTGCTCCCAGCTTTTTCTCCTGCCCTGAAACGTTCTGCGCTTGTCACGTCTTATTTTACTCACCACATCTTGCCCTGTACTGTCATACTGGAACGTCTTTACCTTTAGCTTGTGCTGCCTGGTTCTGCCTTTCTCCACCAATATGCTGCACGGGTGGTGGTCGCTGCCATGGTGTCCTAGGACACCCCATCTACACACTGTAGTGAGTGAAGGTGAAACTAGCGCCAGATCAATAGCACTGTCCTCATCTCCTGGACGGCTTGCTGTCCTGGTGACACAGCCACTGTTAATACAAACCAGGTCGATGGTTTCCAGTGCAGTCTCGAGCTCCTCCCCTTGTGTATTGGAGGAAGTGTTTCCCCATGCTCTGCCTTTAGCGTTGAAGTCACCACAGAAAATAACATTTCTCTCGTGGCCTAATATGCCACTTAAGCACTGCCACTTCTGGGCGTCCATACTCGCATTGCGGGCATAAACATTAACCAACACGAATGGTATACTGGAATGAACTCTCAACGCCTGTATTTGTATATCGTCACTGTCCCAACTGGACATGTCTAGCTCTGACGCCACCATGCTGTCGCGAACGAGAATCGCCGTTCCCAGATGTCGTCTGTTGTAGAAACATTTGAAGCCGGCAATTCGGAGTAGCTGATCGCCCAGTCTCGTCTCCTGGAGTGCTACAATGTCGTTCCTGTAAACTAGGGTTTCTAAAATAGAGCCCCGTTGTTTTACACTGGCACAGTTCCAATATAGAATACAGGATGTTCCTGAGTCCTAGACGGTGACACTTGAGTCTAAAACGCCTCAAACCACCGCGCTTACCTTGCTTCTTTGTCCCTGCGCGGCTACCACGCCGCTTCGTTATGTTGACTGCTGACCGCTCGGAAAAAACACGTTCTTCCGCCATGTTGAAAAAACGTAAACACAGACTGCTGTTGAACCACACACGCTGCTGAAAATTCACTCAAGGATGGCTTCGCTCGATGCACGAACTCCGTAGCACCCGCGCAGATCTTGAGTAGAAACTCCTGGTTTTACATCCTGGCACACCAATTACACGCAAGAGATGAATAAATCCATCCCCTACGCGAAAAAGTTAACGAACACAAAACAACACGACCGTCCGTCGCCATCTTGAAACCGGAAGTCCTCAGTCATTACAAGTGTTGCCAAATGGATATTATATTTTATTGTGCGTAATGCTTATTAGGATGGACCTGGATTTTTACAATAATGTGAGAAACTTCTCTTTTACTTCATCAAGTCTTGGTGATAGAATGTATATAGTCACAGAAGAATAATCGACTGACAGAACTGGTGTCACCAGTTGCTGCATGCTGAGGGAGATACATAGGCAGGGATTTGAGTATTTAAAGACTGATAGTTCGATGTGAAATTAGGATGATCTGTTGAGTCACGAATTATTTCCATGGTTTTGGAAATTGACAATACCATCATCATTATGTGCCCTGCCAGCTGGTTTAGGTGTTCATGTCCTAACTGTGAGAGATGGGTAAATGATCTAAGTATGTATGCAGGATTGTATGTATATGTTTATGAACGTGTATGTGTATCTGCCTGCCTGTCTCATAACATGGTAATATGCATTGTTTATGTCTACAACATTTATTTGACAGTGTTTTTTTTTTCTGTGTGAATGTAACATGCACAATTGATGAACATAAGATGAGTGATTAGAAGGTCCAAATGTAAGGCGGGCCTGCGGGCCAAATTTGTGACTTTTTGAAAATAAAGTTTGTTCATTCTCTGCATATTAAATATGGATATTCATGAATTCTTTGGAAAATAATGTGGTGGTTTTCCTTTGACTTCCACATCCACATGGGATCTTTTTACTGCTGTCTTTGACAGCAATTTCCAACTGTCAGGACAAATGAGTGCCCTGCTCTGCTCAGCTGCAGAGTTGTCCACTTATTCCGGTGGATACTCTGTCCCCAGGGCTACGTTTGCCACACTGTTGTGTGTGACAATATAATTTGATTAATTGAAGAATTATATAAAGTGTAAGAGTTTTTGTTACTTACTATTTCAAATGTGTATTTCACAGACATCAATGTTGAAGGATTTGCTGAAAGTCGTGCTGTAGAGATTCAAGCTCTAACTGAGGTGGTTAAAAAGTATGGGGGAAACCACATGGCTTTTCAGAAGCTTCCTCGGCATATGAGGAGGCGTGCAATGAGCCACAACATAAAGCGTGTCCCCAGAAGATTACATGAAGCCGTGAGATCAGAGGTAATTTGTTCATTAAGCTTAACATTCAGTGTTTAGACAGTGTACTTAAAATTCTTGTGATTAACTCTTTCTGTCCCAGGAGGATATTGATGTAACCCCTTTTATTCTGAAATGGTTATTCAACACTTAAATAACAAAACAAAGCATGATTTGTAATTGGCTAGGATTGAGGCTGACTGAGCTTCATAAAGTGGGTACCTGAGATGTCTCTGGCATGGAAAGTTACCTCAGGAGGGAGCTGTATACTACATTTGATAATACAGTTGTATAGTCAATTAATTGGCTCACCCATCGTTACTGGGACCCTTAAGGAAAGCAACTGGCTCTGTGGCAAAGGGGTTACGATTTGCAATTTGAAATTTGGTATGAGTGCCAGTCGTTCAGAAAGCAATGGCAAACTACTGAACATAAACTTGCCCAGGTCTCAAATAGCCAAAAAATGCTGGAGCTGACTGCTATGTCCTGTGAAGGATATGCAGCTAAGTTTAACTTCATTTTTTTTTTTTTTTGTAAAATGAGAGCTAGTTTTCTTTTGGGAAGAAAACTGACCAGGAACAGGAGCTGATCACCTGACCTCATAATGCCATAATCTAGTTTGTGCAGGGGCCTAACAGCAGTATCTGCCATGGAATTAACTTTGCAGTATACCCAGCAACTCTCCTTATGTTGAACAGACTGTGGATATACGCTTTTGACTCATGCTTTTGTAAATGTCATATGTTCATTAATTATTCCTTAACTTACATAGTTACTCCCGTCTATTCCACTTTTCACATTGGACAGTGGGGAGCATTTTGTGTGATAATTCGCTGGCACAGGAATGGAGCATAATGGGGACGACCCGCTGTTGTGAAGTTGGAACCTCGACTAACTAACTAACTAACTAACTAACTAACATAGTTTACTACTGCAAGGATAAACAAGTAGAATATGCCTTAATGAAGATTGTTAGTGTTGTTTTTTTTGGGTGTGTGCGCTCACTTGCTTTGACCTCAAGCTTAGTACATACACACTACTTCTAGTAGTACTGGACTGAATTTTGTGTGTTGATTAGTGTCAGGGTCTTAAACTTGGCTCGCTTTCCTAACTAGTGTGAGACAGTACAAATACAACGTGATTTGACGTAAGACTCAACGACACATCGTTCGGTGGATTTATTAACATATCAAATACAGAACGATGATCACAAATACATATAATGGATACTTTACAACTTACATCCACAATACAGTCACAAGTCTGACTCGCAAGATGTCCAGACACTCGCCTTTCAATACAGAAACCATACAATGCCTCTCTCACACGTCCGTCCTGTTCCGTGTCCCCAGAGCTGTCTGGACCTGGTTTGCAACTTGCCTCCTGCCTGACGTGACGTCACGTGGCAGGCGTGCGTCTTGCGTTGGCGGCCTGACCGCTGGTCAGCCAGCGATCTCGCAGGCCGGTAACTCATTCGCCTGGCGGCGCAACGAAGTGGTTGCATCCCTTACTGGGAGCTAAGTCGCCTGGCGGTCGTAACGATGTCCCTGCATCGCTGTCCACTGTCGGACTCTGACACGCTCCCCCGGTAAAATCCATGAAAGATGTCGTCTTTCATGTATAATGTCTGTACCTGTAATAGTATGCTCTTGTCAGAGTCTACCTTTCCATTGTTATACACAACGTTATCAAAATTACACACATGGCATAGAAATATATAAGACCTGGGAGTTGGGTACAAAGACATGTGGTGTTTCATGTTTAACACATATCAGGCTTCACCCTCTCGATGGCTGGTTACCTCAATTGTATTATCACCCAGTCAGATCAGTAGTACCAGCTTCACGCATCTACCTCGCAGCAATTTGAAAAAAAAGAATAATATGGTTCTTGGAACAAAAACCATCTAGCCAGACTGAAATACGGCTTTATATAAGTCGTATAAAACACTCTAACCCTGTCCCTACTTGGCCAGGAGTTATTGTGTTGGTTTACAATGTTGGCAACCCTCTGCCATGCCCAGTAGATGCCTGCCTGTGGTGTCAACACTTTAACAACAACATGTTATATACACACAACACATTAGCATATACATTTCAAATTATGGCCCTTTGTGTGAAAATGTAATAACAACAAAATGAAAGGGAAATAATTTTAACATTAGTGAAACACAATAATTTACAATAACTATTTAATTTCTTAGTGTCATTGCTTGACGTTTCTTCATATTAACGAGAAAAAGTCGGTAATATGAATACGTTAATCAAGATATGATTCTAAGATTACATTAGAGAAATAAATAAACACACAATTCGTGTATTCAATTTTATAGAATCCTAAATATTTTAAAATCGTCAAAACTTTTTAACATTTTAAATGTTGTCTGCTATTTTTGTTCTAAATTTATAATTAATCCGGAAGTACACACGAGCTGTACAATCAGCTGATGGTAAAGATTGTAGAACACACCTGTTCCGGTTTGATGTAGTTTAAAGAAGGAACAATGTTCTCAAAGTTCGTGTTGGATTTTGGTACACAATCTTCTGGATTACGATCGAATGTTCATGTGTTAGATGTTTCAGTCGAACACTAAAGGTTTCGGTTCACTGCAGAGGTGTAGAAAAGTCGTCACTGTTCAGTTTTTTCTTTCACACTCGTAATTAAAATGTTCCTGGAAGAATCAACACGAAGTTGTCACTGTCAAGTTGGATAATTCGCTTCAGGTAAGTGCGAATGTGACACTGTTCTTGTACGTAATATATACAGTTAATAAAGTTCGCTTTCTACCACATACTACACATTTATACACGACAATCACTACATGAACTAGTAAAATAAGAACACTATATATAATGGGAGTAATCCCTATCACAATATTGTAGACATTACACAGCTTTTTGTGAATGGAAAAACACTATTCACTGCTAAATGGCTGTGTCGGTCTGAGTGTATTTCTACATACTGCACTCAGCCATTGGTGCTCACTGGGTCGGTCGGACAACGTGACAAAAGATCGGCAATTGAATTGGTTCTGCCTGGGATATGTCGAACCTCAAAGCTATAATCTTGAAGTTTCAAAGACCAGCGTGCAATCATATGATTCGATGGCACACCTGAATTCATCCATCGTAAGGGGCTGCTGTCCGATTCTACGATGAAATGGCGTCCTAGAAGAAATCTAGACAATTTGGTGATCCCTACTACTAAAGCTAGGGCTTCTAGTTGAGGAATGGACCATGCCCGCTCTCGGGCTTTCAGCTTCCGGGATACAAAATAAACTGGGTGGAGGATGTTGTTATACTCCTGCAACAGGACTGCTCCAATCGCGACGGAGCTAGCATCTGTGCGTAATCTGAAAGGTAAACGGATATCGGGCAATTTAAGGATAAGATTCTGTTTATTCTTATCGGAAAAACATGATAGCACTTTATGAAATGCGATTTTTAGGCATTGATCGTGTACAATTTTCTCAGGTTTATCCTTTGTTAGTAAATTAGTAAATACCTCGGTCAGTTCCGAAAAATCAGGAATAAATTGCCTATAGTAATTGATTAGGCCCAGCAAACTTCTGACCTGTTTTTTAGTAGTCGGAAGTGAGAGTTTTAGTATCTTGGACACAATTTTATCGTCTGTCGTGACAAAGCCATTGGATATTTTGTAACCCAAGAATGATATTTCCTGGTAGGCTATGTCTACTTTTGCAGGCTTCACTGTCAGTCCGTGCTGTCTGATCCGTTCAAATGTTTGGTCTAATGTCTTAATGTGCTCCGTCATTGTCTCTGTGTGAATGCATATGTCGTCAATATAGCAAATTATGTTAGGAATGTCTCTTAGCAGTAGTCGTGTCATACGTACGAATGTGGCTGGGGCGTTAACTAGCCCAAATGGAAGTTTGCACCATTCGTACAGTCCCCAAGGTGTGGCGAAAGCTGTCAGATGTCTGCTCTGTTCGTCTACAGCAATCTGCCAATAACCTTTAACCATGTCTACAGTCGTGAAGAACCTAGCGTCTGTCAGTTCTGTCAGAAGATCGTCAGTGTTTGCCATAGGCTCAAGATCTAGAACAGTTATTTTATTCAGTTTTCGGTAGTCGATGCACAGTCTTATTGTGTTGTCCTTTTTGCGTACTATGACCATGGGAGATGAATAGTCTGATTGGGATCGTCTTATGATGTTATTTTTCTCTAAGTTGATGATTTCTTGATGTAACTGTTCTTTGTAATGTAATGGGATGGTGTATGGTCTGCATCTAATGGGTGCGTTTGATGTGAGTGCGATGTGATGCTGTACTAATTCTGTTTGTCCTGGGTTGTTGGAAAAGATGGTGTTGTACTGTTGTATAAGTTGTTTGCAACTGTCTGTGTCTGCTTGAGTTAAATTTGGGTTGATTTTGATCTCCTTCAAGCAGTCTGTCGTGTCTAATGCAGGTGTTGGAATTTCGTCACTAGCATCGTCGTCTTCGTGATCTATTATCACTGTACAAGCTGTTGTATTGTCTTGTTCGTCGTCTCTGTTGTAGTATGGTCTTAGCATATTTATGTGAAATATTTTGTGTTTGTCTTTTATAAGGATCTCGTAGTCTACAGGTGAAATCTGTCTTGTCACTTTAAAAGGTCCCTGCCAAGAATCAGTCAGAAGGTGTCTGTCACTAGGTAGCAGAAGAAGAATGTCCTGTCCAGGTGTCAATGTTATTGTCCTGTTACCTTTGTCAGCATACTGTCTATAAGTAGCACCAGATAGTTTTAGTGCATTCTTTGCAATAACACAAGATTTGATGATTCTTTCACGCAATGATGTCACATATAAGTATGATGATATGGGTTTAAGTACTGGTGTAGAGTCAGTTAACATTTGGTGGTAAATGGTCAATGGGCCACGTGGTTTGGCACCATAGATAAGTTCAAAAGGAGAGAAACCGGTACTAGCATGTGGTACCTCGCGATAAGCAAAAAGAATAGCTGGTAGATATACATCCCAGTTGTTGGGGTGTTCTTGCGTCACTTTTGCAAGCATGTGCTTAAGATCCCCGTTAAACTTCTCTATTACTCCGCTACTGTGAGGATGGTAGGGGGAATTGAAACACTGCTTAACTCCCAGCATTTTGGTGAAAGCTTGGGTGGATGCGGCAATAAACTGAGTGCCCCTATCAGATTGGATAGTATCTGGAAACCCTATCCTAGAAAAAATATGGAAGAACACTTCCATTATGTCATTGGCAGTTATGTTCTTTAACGGAATAGCTTCTGGCCAGCGGCTACATTGATCAATCACCGTTAGAATAAATTTATTCCCTCTAGTTGTTGTATGACTGAGAGGCCCCACTATGTCAACCGATAGCTTTTCAAAAGGTCGACTGGCTAAGTCGGTGACTTGTAACTTTGCCTGTGGGTGTTTACCTTTTTTAACCAGTTTCTGGCAGGTGTCACAACTTCTGCAATATTCTTTAATGTCATTGCAAAATTTTGGCCAGTGAAATTGTGTCAATAACCTTGATCTGGTCTTAACGTATGCCATATGACCTGCAAGAGGTATATCGTGTGCAAGATGTAAGGCTTGTTTGCGATAACTAGTTGGCAAAACAGTTTGCTCTGTGGTATTGTCACCTCTGGTGTAGTACCTAGTGAGTATGTTATTTTTCATCGCAAAATGCCATTTTGCATTCTTGGTTGCTTTTGGCTTTCGGCCGATCAGGTCAAAGTATTTTGACAATGAAGGATCAGCTTTTTGGGCTGTTACAAATGCTTCCTTCATGGTGTTGGTAGGTAATGAAACTGGGCTTAGCAATTGTATCGCCTCAGTTTGATTTACTTCATCTTGCACTCTAGCAGTAGCTCTTGTTACTGCGTTCACACACTCAATGATATCAGATGATGATGATGGAACAATAGTTTCAATGATGTCATGAGAATTTAGTGCTACATTAGCTACATTAAAATGAATAGGTGGTGTGACATTTTCAATGATGACATTTGATGGTGATGTTATGGCATCATCATTACATGCAGATGTTATGTCATGAGGTTTATCATTTACCTCAGGTAAATTACCAATAATTATATCACAAACTGGACTGGTTAGTGCAGCGCACTTTACTTTCCCAGTGAGGAAAGGTGTATCAATATATGCCCATGCTAATGGGTATCTCTCAATATTGCCTGAGAATGTTCTACATGTTACATGCCTGCCTGTATAGTCTGTAGGCAATATGAACGTTCTTTTCAGGCCAATGAGTGAACTGCCCGTATCGCGAAGGACCGTAGCAGGCTTGCCATTAACATATCCGTGATGGATGATTATTTTGCCTTTTGAGTCTACTACCAAATTAGCTTCTTCATTGGCAATAGGGATGGTATGACCGCATGTTAAAATACCATCTTCATAGAAGGTGTTACAAACAGAGCATTTGTTTGCGTTGAATATGTCAAAAGCCTGTGCTGAGTTCACAGGATGTTTCTCTGGCTCTTCTTCATCCGAAGACGAACTATCAAACAAGGCGGCATTTGCTTTGTTGGTCATATGCCTGCCCTTACAATCTTTCCGATGGTGACCCCATGCCTTGCAGAGGAAACATTTTCGTGAGTTTTTAAAGGATTTACGTTCCTTGTCTTGCCTGTTTACCATATTTACTAAGTAATTATGGTACCCTGGGTTTTGATCGCACATTTCACCCTGATGATGTGAATTTTTACAATGAATGCAATGATTAAATTTCTCAGAGGTAGGCCTATGAGGTTTCTGCCTACTATAGGGTTGTTTGTCATAGTTAGCCGCTGCTACAAAGTTAATGTTAGTATCTTCAGTAGCAAAGCAATGTTTGTTGGCTGTGTAGTAAGCCGACCCACGTCTTTCAATCTCATCCACACTAGAGCATTCATTCTCTAACAAAAATTTAGCAAAGGCTGAAGGAATAGATGACACAATTTTGTCTCTAATGATTAGATCTTCCAATCTCTGATAACTTTTTTCAATTTTGGCTGCTGAAGTCCATTTGGTGAAAATGTCTCGGACTAAGCAGAGGTAGTCAGAGAACGTTTGAGTCGGTTTTGGGCTCAATTTACTGAACTGTTCTCTGTAACCTGCCTCATCTAACATAAAATGTGCCATAATCTTAGATTTCAGATAATGGTAATCTTTTCTGAGGTCTTTGGGGATGGTTTCAATAACTTTAAGAGGTTCCCCTGACAAACTCCTCATATACACAATATTCCATTCAGACAGTGGAACTTGATAATGCTCCATTAAAGTTTCAAAATTTTGGGTAAAGGCTGCAATGCAGTCACCCGAGGTATAATTACGTACAATACCCTGATATTTCTTATACTGGTTTTCTTTCTCCAGTCTCTCAGATTTCTTAGCCCCTTTGTTAATTGCAGTCTCAGTGTCAAGTTGTTTTATCTTCAACTGTAACTCCAGTTCTTCTCTCTTACTCTGAGCTGCTATTTCTGCCTTTTTCAACTCACTTTCCATCTCAGCTTGCTTGGTCTTTGCAGCCAGTTCTAATTCGGCTTGCTTTAAGGCTGTGTCTGCCTCTACTTGCTTGGCAGTTCTTTCTGCTTCTGCCTGCTTAAGAGCTCTTTCAGCTGCTCTTTCTTCGCGTTCATTAGCTTTTTCCTGAACTAGTAGGTATTCTGCGTATTTCTTCTCACTCCATTGTGTTAATTCATCACCATGTAACTGTAATTTTATCCCCATATCAATGAAATCAAATAATGAAGACATGATGGAAAAATGTCAATGAAATACCAGCCACACACAATATGTTATAAGTGGTTAGTAATCAACAATTTACAATCTGTTTATATGGACGATATGTGCCTAAAAATGCATTTGTTAAGTATACGAAAAGGAAAAAGTATACTCAAGTGCCCTGGATGCGGTGAAGAACGGTTGGAAATCGGGCTAGGAACTGTAGGGTCGCTACCTCAGACTACAAATGACCTCTACGGCAAGGTTTCGGATGGTACGGAAAAACCTGCTTTTATTTTGGAAGAAGATAAATTAGCGTCTATTTGTTGGTGTGTGCCTGCTTGTCACTAAGTGTTGATTAGGTTTGTATGGCGTTGAGTATAATTGTATGTCGTAAGTTTGTCCGTCAACAGTTTTTTTTTTCAATACACGTTACTTTCTTTCCAAACACTTTTCGCGTTCCACAAACTCAATTCACAAAGACAATCTACAAGTATCTTAACACTCTACAACATTGATGACACATCACTTACATCAAGATGACATTCAGTAAGGACATAGACATCAAGTTTACAAGATGGCGACAAGGTCAAAATGGCGACAAGATCACAATGTCGACAAGGTCAAAACGGTGACAAGTTTCACAAATCACAAATGTTTTACACGCTTACAGGATCAAACAAACTAATGTATG
The DNA here is from genome assembly GCA_014155875.1 of Cepaea nemoralis. Classification (NCBI taxonomy): domain Eukaryota; kingdom Metazoa; phylum Mollusca; class Gastropoda; order Stylommatophora; family Helicidae; genus Cepaea; species Cepaea nemoralis. The sequence continues at coordinate 111,615 of JACEFZ010025497.1, forward strand.
CATTGTACGTTTACAAATGGTCTTACACATGTTTAAATAATGTAGTAACAATCAAAATGAGCCTTCCATGATCACATTTAAGTTTAAATCTAATTAAATTAAACGTTCAACAAGGACAAGCTATTCACGTTCAAATATAACTAAATTAAAGCTGGACGAGCCCTCCACGTTCACACATGTCAGGGTCTTAAACTTGGCTCGCTTTCCTAACTAGTGTGAGACAGTACAAATACAACGTGATTTGACGTAAGACTCAACGACACATCGTTCGGTGGATTTATTAACATATCAAATACAGAACGATGATCACAAATACATATAATGGATACTTTACAACTTACATCCACAATACAGTCACAAGTCTGACTCGCAAGATGTCCAGACACTCGCCTTTCAATACAGAAACCATACAATGCCTCTCTCACACGTCCGTCCTGTTCCGTGTCCCCAGAGCTGTCTCGACCTGGTTTGCCACTTGCCTCCTGCCTGACGTGGTGTCACGTGGCAGGCGTGCGTCTTGCGTTGGCGGCCTGACCGCTGGTCAGCCAGCGATCTCGCAGGCCGGTAACTCATTCGCCTGGCGGCGCAACGAAGTGGTTGCATCCCTTACTGGGAGCTAAGTCGCCTGGCGGTCGTAACGATGTCCCTGCATCGCTGTCCACTGTCGGACTCTGACAATTAGCTTTCCCTATTAACAGTGTCCCATCGCCATTAGGGGAACCTACTCCGACTTTATTAGAGTTATTTGTAATTTACGTCCCCAAGTCAAGGTCGATAGGTCAACATTTTAGTCCAACTGTCCAGTGTAGGGGTTGAACCCCTGACCTCATCATCAGCACATTGGATGTTTAAGAATGTGCGTTCTTATCCAGTCGGCCATGCTGACCTACGATTGTTAGTGTATATGTTTGTTATGTATCTTAACTTTAAAAAAAAATTGTTCTACTTATTGTTGTTCTGTAGTTGGAAAAGACCAAGCCACCCGGTAAACGCCCAAGCCGCTGCTACAGACGTCGCCCCAAAAATTTATTGGCTGAATACGAAAGACGCAAGCGTAAAATAGGATGGCTTGAAACACACATCTGGCATGCAAAACGGTTTAAGATGGTACAGAGATGGAACTACAAGTTGCCCCTTCACCCTAATGAGAAGAGTATTCGAGCTTGTTACAGGGCTGTTAATAAACATTGTTTAATGCAGGCAAGTGACTCTTCTTTCAGATTGTTGAACGTATGTTACAGGGCTGTCAGGGCTGAGCATAGTTTTTATGTCATCTATCCCATAAATAGGCAAGTATTGTCATTTGTAGTGACCCCTAATCTTCATTGCTATAGAGGCTTGCATGTCTCAGTGACCCCAAGAGCTGTGCTGATGGGCGTAATTGCTGACACGATCTAGACAGGTCAAGGGATAGGAATAATGTAGATCAGAGGTTACATTGTCCATCTGTGGCTCAAACACACCAGGTTTGTCTCACAATGTTGATTGTTTATATTTTCACAAACATAAGAAAACGGATCTCAAACTCTGCAAACAATACAATACTGAATTCACACATATTCTCTCTCCCTCCTGTTTCCTTTATTTGCTGTCATATAATTCTGCCACTACTGGGAATTTAACTTGGACCACTGTCTTTGTAAGTGAGCAAATTAGCCATTATGCTAGCATGAACCCCAGACGGTTAGAGACAAATAAAGTAATATTTTAAAAAAAAATTGGTTTAATACATTATTTATTCATAACTAAAGATGTTACTGTTGCATTCTTCTTTTTCATTCACTTGAAATAAGATGATCTATTTTATGGAATGTTGTCTCTTGTATAAATGTCACTATCTTTTTAAGTTCACTCAGTGGTCTATAAAGATTAGCTTCCACTGTTGTTTCTGTAGGCCAGAAGCTTGCCATGACATTTCATATTTGGGGCAGTTTTAGTAGTATATAATCTGCTGTCTGGGGCACCAATCCACATGTGCACACGGACTGTTTTGCCAATCTAACATTTTGTATACCGTGGCAGCATAATTAATTCTGTCTGTCCTAGTCTGAGGTGCAGAATAATTATCTATTCTGGTCTATTCATAAAATGGTAATCATCTTGTGCTAGTGTTGGTGACTTTCTGATTGATTTGACAAGTCGTTTCTGTTTTGATGGTAAGTGACTGGTACATATGGTTGCTCTTCTGTTGCACTTTGTTAATTGCTTGATAAGCTCTCTCATTTCCAGGCACTCCACAGTGAGACTATACCCACAGTATGGTGACCTTACACTGCTTGTCTAATTCCAACCGTAGACTCCAAGTACAGGCAAAATTCCTATGCATCATAAGCCAGACGTCCTTCCTCTGTAGCTGTCATGTTTAAATAAATCTATCACATCCTGAAATATAGTCCGAATGTTTCCAATACTCATTATTATTTGTGATACTTAAGGCATCATTACAATTTCAATGCAGGATGTGTCCTATGAAAGCTATATTGAAATCAGAGGACCAAAACAGAGGATACTAGAAGAACTTTCTCATCTTACCAGTAACAAAACAGGTAGGTTTTCCTGCTCTCAAGTGATTTAAGAATTAATTCAGAATTGGTCACTAAATTATGAAGGACAGTATTTTTAGTTATTAACTTATGCTACCATAAGTCACTGACAGCACCAAACCACATACAATTGGATGTCATTAATTTGTGCCCTGCCAATTGGCGAAGGCGTTTATCATGCATCTCCGCATATCTTGGTCCTTGGTTTTCTGGATCAATTCTATTGATGATATTCCTCCATGTCACCATTCTCAATTCATCTAGCATCTTTTCTATCAGCCTACCAAGAGGTGAAGAAAAGGCTTGGGCTGGATAGAATACATACTGAGAAAACCTCAGATTTTTGTGACTAAAAAGTCCTTTAACCTACAGGGCAAATGAAATAATGGGAGATCTAGGAAGGCAAGGAGAAGAGAATTAGAGACAAATTAATCATATGTGGAGGACATGGAGGGATCTCTGGAAGATAGCAAACCATAGAGCAGCTTGGCATGAGTTGGTTGAAGGCTTGGGCTCCAATGGGGGATAAAAAGCAGAAGACCAAGATAATGAGTTAAGGAACATATTTTACCTATTCACAGATATATGCACTTGATATATCAGCTCCACATCACTGCATTTATCTGATCTTTTCTGACATATTTAATGTTTGTTCTTCTAATATATTTCCTCCCACCCCTGCAGTTTTTCTGCCCCCTTTGTTTTAGTTGACTATATGCATATTATATATCTTATTCTTGAGACAAATTTGGGCAAATGGTTTGGAGTTTGTTGACAATGAAATACCTAAAACCTGTGGAGGAGACCATGACCGACCTAAGTATAATCTCAGACTGTCTGTGTGTTGTGCTGAATCATGGTCTGGCTCGTTGTAATATGCATTCCCTTCAGATGTGAAGTTCCGGTATCAGTCTTGTCGTTTCTGAGCTTGGAGAAGGGAGGGAGAGCTCTCCAGTGCAGGCCCTGTGGATATGGTACTCGACCAGGTCAGGAGGAAATTCTCAAGACCAATGTTACTCCAGCAGAAGCATGCCCCTTTCACCTGAACACTGATGCGTTGGAATGCTGGTAGTTAAAGTATGGTCTTCTAGAGGTGTAGGTCATAAGGCTTGCTGTGCTAGCAAAATTGTTAGGAAAGAAAACTTACCTTCAGGTAAATAGAGCACACATCCTTAGACTTATCTAGTTTTTTTAGTTTTAGTCGATGGATCAACATCACAACACACGGATGTAACCCATAAGTGCTCCGTTCTCCTCCTAACTTAAACCTGAGTCTGGAGAAACTCAGCTCAGTGCACGAACTCTGTAGCACCAGCGAGGATCCTGAAATACTTTGGATAGATTTTTAACTCAAAATTTTGCCCAGGCAGCGCCTTAGGCTACTCTTTTTCGATTTCCAACTGCCAAGGGATTTTTTTACGTGCGCAACAATACACACGGACGTCCGATCTCACTACCCAGAGACCAGGAGAAATTTTAGTTCAGAAGTCCACGTGAAAAAATCCCAGTCCTTACCGGGGCTTGAACCCGGGACCTCCAGCACTTGGAGGCAGACACCATACCTCGAGACCACGTAGCCCCCTATCTAGAGGAGAGCATAACTTACACAGAATGCATGCTGAAGTCAGACACACTGATCGTTGACATGCATAACTTGGTGTGACACATTCTCCTTGAAAGAGGAACGAAGAAGAGAAAAAAAAACTTCTTTTGAATCATCATCATCAAGTGCCATGCCGGCTGGCGTAGCCGTTCATGACTTTCCACAGATCACGGTCTTTCATTTTCTGGATCAACTCTGCTGATGATATTCCTCCATGCCACCGACTCAATCCATCCAGCATCATTTCTCTTGGTCTGCCTCTCCCTCTCTTCACCTTGATCTTTCCAGTTGTCACAATGTTTTCCAATGCCTCTCTTCTCATCACTTGACCAAAGAAAGCTGTTTGTCTCTTTCCTTTTGTTGTATATAATGTTCTAGTTTCATTAGCCTCTTTCAGGCAGTCATTAGTTACTTTGGCAGTCCAAGGAATTTGCAACATTCGTCTTAGGAACCACATCTCTGTTTCTTCCAAGTTCTTCCTAATTTGTTCATTTACATTCCAAGATTCACTGCCATACAGCAATACAGGTACAATATAGCACTTTAGCACTCTCTTTCTTACATTTAATGATAGTGACTTATTGCATAGGATACTCTTCATTTTCTGAAATGCAGCCTTTGCTTGCCCTATTCTGCTCTTAATCTCTGTTGTGCATCTTCCATCTGATGTTATAAATGCCCCTAGGTATTTAAAACTATCCACTTGGTTAAGAATTTTCCCTTCTATTTCTATTTCACGTTTTGGTGTCACCTTTTTCTTTGATATCACCATTGTAACATTTTTCTTGATATTCAAGGAGAGTCCTTTTGAAATACAGTACATAAATGTTGTATTTTCTTTCTGTCTTAAGGGCCAACATTTGCATCACAGATGACACTGTCGGGCACAAGGGAGGGAAAGTTAACCTTATATTCTTATGATGGTTATCCTTTTGATGCCATTGGTACAGTGACATACTTGTGGCAGGCCAGGTATGGTCATGATAGAAATGAGGATCAGGATAACTGCTGTGCTTTATGGATCTGTTGCCATCCATCATTTTATGCACAAGCTTTAGAAGAGGTTAATAAATGCTTTAACGAAAGCCCAAACTCAGACATCTCATCTGTTCAGGAAAGTACCAGTAAAAAGTGTGATAATGAAGTCATTGTGATCTCCCTTAAAGATCAACTTGTGAAGTTTAGATTGTATGGTCCAGCCTCAAATCTGGTATTGTCAGAAGTACTTCAGCTGGCTGATGTTGAAAACAAAGATGCTTGTGGTGAAAGTAACAAGGAAAACAAAGAAGAACTGGTTAGCAGCAGTTTATCAAGTTCTACAACAGATGCAGGGAGAGACCACCAGGATGCCAGCTTATTTCCAAAGGATAAAGATGTGGAAGTTAGTGGAAGCACTGCTGGCCTTTGGTGGAAAGACTTCTTCTCGTCTACAGAAAGCAGAAGTTATTTTCAGGAGCAAACAGATTGCTGGGCACAGGTGAGAAAGTGTTACTCGCCAGCCGAAGCTCCGTCGAACTGTTTACTGGCACTGACTGTGCGAGACCCCAGGCTTTTACTGCCTCCAAAGAAGAGCAAAGTGTCAAATGTTAACAGAGGTGAGTAGATTACTTCTAGCAGTGAGTCTTTGACTGAAGAACAAACCTTTATATCACAGGAAAGGTAACAATATAGGCATTTGACATTTACTGCTCAGACGGTGTTGAATGAGAGGACTTCTAATTGACTGTGTAATTGTATTATCAAATATAATGTCCAGCTCCCTTCTTTGGTAACTTTTCTTGCCAGAGAACTATAATCATCATAATCCAGTGCCTTGCTAGCTGGCGTGGTCATGCCTCTCCACACGATCTACGATGTTATGAATCAATTTGTGCATTGACTCCCTTCCATGCCATGACATAAGATTGTTAAGAATCTTCTCACGAGGTCTTCCTCTATCTCTATTTCCGCACATCTTTCCAGTTGTCACAACATGTTCCAGTTTTTGTCTTCTCATATCAATCAATCATCTGCCATGCCGGAAAGCGTGGGCGGTCATGACTCGCCATTTCACGCGATCACCAGAGTCGTGGATCAGCTCAGTGTTCCTGTCTCGTCCATGCCATGTGGCCAAGCCATCCAGGTATTTTCCTCTCGGTCTTCCTCTTGGTCTGTTCCCTTCGGTCTTGCCAGTTGTCACTAAGTTCTCCAATCCATTTCTTCTCATAACATGTCCAAAAAATTTTGACTGTCTACGTCTAATTTCTCTAATCAATTTACGATTGTCATTTGTCTCCTGTAGTACTTGGTCATTGGTTTTTCTGTCTGTCCATGGTATTCTTTGCAGTTTCCTCAGAAACCACATTTCTGCAGCCATCAGATGTTTTTCAGCTTGACTGCTCATTGTCCAAGTTTCACATCCATACAAAAGAACAGGCTCTATGTATCCCCTCAACACTCTTTTTCTTGTTTCAATTGACATCTTTTTATTGGTCAGAATGTTTTTCATCTTGCTAAAGGCTACTTTCGCCATGGCGATTCTTGTTCTAATCTCTTCAAGGCATCTCCCATCAGATGTTATGACTGTTCCGAGATAATTGTACCGATTCACTTGTTGAAGAATAGTCCCATTTACTTGTATATTACATTGTGGTATTTCGTTCTTCCTAGTGACTACCATAACCTGTGTCTTTTTACAATTTAATTCTAACCCCAGTTGCTAATTGTTGCAGATCCTGCGCATTGTCTGCAATCAATACTGTATCATCTGCATGTCTTCTCATAACATGGCCAAAAATGATGACTGCCTCTTTTTGGTGTTTGTGATAAGTTGTCTTTGCGACTCAGTACCTAAATTTACAAAGCTCAGTGAGCCTCAACCTTAGTCATATACGGTTTTGCATACACACAAATTTCATCTCAACCGGGGCCCAGTTGGTAAATCGGGATACTACCCACCATGCAGAACTTTTCCCTCAATACAGTCTTTCAAAATGTCTCCCTTTCATACACCTGATGTTCTTCCTCTATTTCTGACGTGTGTAAATTATCTAGCACATCTTGAATCCATCTACATTGTGGACTTGCTTTTCTCCATTTTCCCACTACAACTCCCCCAATAATGATCTGTTCCCAGTACAATTCCCTTACTATGACAGTTTCCCAGTACAAATCCCCTAATAATGACTGTTTCCCAGTACAACTCCCTTACTATGACAGTTTCCCAGTACAAATCCCCTAATAATGACTGTTTCCCAGTACAACTCCCTTACTATGACAGTTTCCCACTACAACTCCCCCAATAATGATCTGTTCCCAGTACAATTCCCTTACTATGACAGTTTCCCAGTACAAATCCCCTAATAATGACTGTTTCCCAGTACAACTCCCCCCATAATGATCTTTTCCAGACATTTATGCCCTTTTACATGCACATAATATTTTGTTACGGTTGGTTACAGATTGCTAAAAAAAAATAGAAAAGTTAATTACTGGTTGTCATTAAAATAGAATGTTTATCACTTAATGGTGCTAATTAGACTGTGTAATTTAAATTTCTGTTTGGGAAAATGTGTTTGTTGTTTTGTCAACTTTTGTGGATCACATCAAGAACAGTTTACATGACTGAGTAGCTCAGTTGGTAGAGCACTGGTTTTCATGCCAGAGGTCGCAGGTTCAAATCCTGTCTCAGTCTTTTGATTCACAGTTGTTTTGTATGTTTGATTAGAGAGTATTTTCCTTATTTGTACTTTTAGTAATTTTGAGCATGCAATTTGTATGTACTGTGGTCTTTCTGCGGCAAATGCTTCATTGAATGATAATTGCATGTGTTAGAAAATGTCAGAAAATGTGATCCACAGAGTCAACCATCAGTGTCTTGCGCTCAGAGCTGTTCACCGCGGGACTAGGGGTGAGTCCTTTATGGAATGCCGAGATCAGGAAACAAGTGAAAGAAACCAAAATCTCAGAGCAGAAGCTCAATGAACTGAAGAGCAAACAGGCGTTTCCAGGTATAGAACTGTTCTGCTGTTCTCACTGTACTTTATTGCTGTTGTTGGTTGTGAGAAGTAGGAACCTTATTTCTTCTCATAACATGTCCAGGATTAATAAATATATGCTCTTAAAATGCTTACTTATTAGCTAGTAAACTCTAGTGATTGCCTGTGAGTTACTGGCGCCCTTTTGGGAGGCAAAGATTTTAGAATAGTAACCCTGTAACTTGCCATGTATGTCATAAGAGATAATTAAGGAGGGTTGGGCTAAATTGGGGATAATGTGCTACGCTTTTGTCTTAACAAAACAGCACTTGGTGGTATTTTTATTTTTAACGTCTGCTAGCTTAGAACTCAAGCATACACGTGCTACTACTTACTAGTGCACTGTACTGACATTTGCATGTGGATTAGCTTTCCCAATTACCAGTGTCCCTTATCATCAGACGAACTCACTCCAAATTTAGAGGCACTTGGTGGTTAGTATATCTGCTTTCCTGTCAGCCCAGTGGTCATATGTTCAAATCCTTTTTGAGATTGGGATTTAAAAAACAATTAGCTAGGCTCTGGGGTTGACCTGGCCGAAAAATGGGCCGCAGGAAATGTTCTGAGAAGCAAAGGTGACCGGCGTGATATTGATCACTTCACCCATCAAGTGCTGGTTGGTGTATAGAAACATGGGGCTGGCACAATGTACTTGTATGCTTCACGGTGCAGGAAAAGGTCATTTACCTTCTCTTGCTTATGTGTGTATATGTGCACATGTATGCACATCAAACATCCCATATCCAATGTGTCATTGAATAAAAACAACTTACCTGAGAAACCCTTGAAAAAATATTGATACATTTTGCTACAATTACTGTAACGGGTTTCTTGTCTTTGTAAATTACTTCATTCTGGAATATTTAGATCCTTACTGGTGCTATTGAGCTAGGGCGTTGGGTCAAGATGATCCTAGTGTAATCTATAGGAGTCTGGGACACATTTGAAAGTATCTCTTATAAAATGCCCTCGCAGAAAGCAAGAATGTACATTTACAACCAGCTAGTTTGTATTAGCTTCTTACTGTCATCAGAAGACAGTCCACACACTCTGGGCACGTCGTGAAATGAGGGAAACTGGGTTACATTGTGACAACATTAACTTAGGAGAGGAGGATAGGCAGGGCGACCGAGAAAGATGATCCTGGACAATTTGACATAATGGCATGAAGAACATCAATATAAGAAATGAATGACAGATAGAACAAGAAGAAAAGAGAAGAATCACTATATTGTAGACATAAGTTTCACAAGATGGTAAGCAAGTTATTTCATTATCCATTTTGAAATAAGGAGGAAATAGTGCAGGACAGATAAGGAGTTCAGACCAAAGGGTTAAGACATATGCCTTACACACTGTGGGATGTGCATTCTATCCCCCATAAAGCAAGGGGTTGTTGTCTACCAAAGGTGACATACACACTGTTGTTCACACTTGTTCTCCACTTTCATTGACCTTACCAAGGCTTTTGATACAGTCAGCAGAGAAGGACTGTGGAAGATTATGGCTGTCCACGAATGTTTGTCCAAATAGTGCGGCTATTTCATGATGGCATGCAGGCAAGAGTACAGGAAAATGGTGAACTGTCTGAGCCCTTTCCTGTCACCAATGGAGTGAAACAAGGATGTGTCCTGGCACCAATACTGTTCAGCATCATGTTTTCAGCTATGTTGACGAATGCCTTCGAGAACAACAACATTGAAATAGACATCAACTACCGTATGGATGGAAAGTTATTCAATCTCAGAAGGCTGAAAGCTAAAACCAAAATTGACAGCGACACCGTCAGAGAGCTCCTGTTTGCTGATGATTGCGCTCTATACGCCAACTCAGAGGCGGACATGCAACATGTTTCAGCTTTCTCACATGCCTGTGCCAACTTTGGGCTCAATATCAATTTGGAGAAAACTGTAATGTACCAGCCAGGGAATAATCACACTGTGCCGAATATCAAAGTGAATGGTCATAGTCTAAGTGTTGTGGACAAATTCACCTGTTTTGGCAGCACTGTGCCACAATTGATGATGAAGTGAATGCAAGAATCTCCAAGGCCAGCACGGCCTTTGGCAGACTGTACAAGAATGTATGGGACAGAAGTGGAATAAGCCTGCAAACAAAGCTGAAAGTCTACAAAGCAGTTGTATTATCCACACTGCTATATGCTTGTGAAACCTGGACTGTTTATCAGCGACACGCTAGGAAATTAAACCACTTCCACACAGTCTGCCTTAGGAAGTTACTGAAGATTAAATGGCAAGACAAAATCCCAGACACTGAAGTCCTAGAAAGAGCATCCATGCCCAGAATCCACACTATACTAATGAAGAATCAGATTCGCTGGGCTGGTCACTTGACTCGCATGCCAGATAACAGGCTCCTTAAATGAATTTTTTACAGCGAGTTGCGTTGTGGTAAACGCTCCCAAGGCGGCCAGAGGAAACTCTTTAAAGACACTCTGAAAATCTCACTGAATGCTTTTGGAATTCATCATGACACCTGGGAAACTGCAGCCAGAGACTGAAATTTGTGGCGTGCATCATTACACAAGGGTGCAGTCACTTGTGAGGCAACCAGGACTGCAAGAGCTGTGAAGAAAAGACAGAACAGAAAAACCACTGCAGAAAATCCTCCTCCAGAAACGTCAAGCATTCTTTGTCCACATTGTCAAAGAACATTTCGAGCCAAAATAGGCCTTATCAGCCATCTTAGAACTCATGGATCCATACTTTCAACCCCACTGGATGAAATGAATGGTCATCATCATTCTTGATGGACAATCAACAACAACACACACTAGTCTGTGCATTGCATGGCCAACTACAGTTGCAACAGGTTTATTTTATTTTGATGAGAAATTTATCAGTTTAATCATTTGTACCCATGTCCTAGAAAGAAAAGTAAGAAAAAAGTAGAATTAATATATGCTATATTTATGTATACAGCTTCATGAGAAATTGATATTATTATCTTTTGCAGGTTGTCCTTTGCAGCTGGGAGATAAAGAGTCACGCATTCCTGTCATCCTCATCCAGAGACCAGGAACGAGCTCAGTGTCCCCAACATCTCATGTGGGGTATGCCAGTGGTTGGGATGTCATTATTCCATCAAGTTGGGCTATGGCCTTCTGGGTAGCATTGGTGTATCGAGGAGCACGAGTGGGTGGAGTTCGAGAAGCTCGAAGCATTGCTCTACAGGCAGGATTACTCTGTGAACCCTTTGACTTTCCTGATTCCCCGGCAGGGAGGGAGCAGTTACAAGCTGAATCGGAGGCTCTCCAAACAAGGCATGATCGTCGGCCACCGGCTAAACGACCAAACTACACCAAGTTGGGCTTCCAGTCTCCCTTTGCACCGCAGTGGGGCAATCTCGTCAAAGAATGGAGTGCAAAGAATAAAACGTTAATGGAAAAGCTTCAGATACAAGAACCAGCAACAGGGCCACAGATAAGTGGTTTTTATGTACTAAGAGATCGCAAATGCCTTAGGCTGTTGAATAATACTTTTACAGGAGCTGCAGGATCTGGGAAGTCAAACAACAAAATCTGCAGAAATGTGAAAGGGGGTGAACCTTTTCTTAAGATTGTATCTAGTGACGCTTGGAGACAAGTGATAGAACATCACCCTTTTGCTTTAGTGCCTGTTCTTCTTACCATTCATCATCGTGGTGTACCAGCAGCACTTGGTCACATCTGCCTGCCAACTCTTGAAGATTTGGTTAAACTTGAGCAGGATAAGAATTTTGGAGGACCCGAAGAGAAGCATCATATAGATCCAGAAGAACCTATCAGGAAGGAAGAGAGAAAGATCAGACTGAAGCTCAGGAGGAAGAAGAAAAGAGGAAAGGGCAGTAAAGATGCAAATATTCAAAGTTTGTCTACTTCTACAGATATAAAAGAACTTTCTAGAATTGTCGAAGAGAACCAAAACACAAAGCAACCCGAAACTGCTGTTAATAATCAAGATGAAATGAAGTTAAGAAGCAAACAAGTCGGAGACGTAGAGTTGCTTGGTCACAATTCACGAATGGTGTGTGGCTTTATACGAAATGGTGACTTTGACTTTGGGAGAGGTCATGCTACGGGGTTAGGATTCTGTTCTTTAGCAGCATTGTTGCACTTGCTTGAGCAGCAGGGACAGAGGAAGTCGCATTTGGTGTTATTCAGAAACCCTACATCCTTTCAGTACAGATTTGCATCACTTTCAATCATAGTTTAGAGACATCTTTTCTTTAAAGTATAAAAGTTAGCCCCAATCATATAATGCCTTTTGGGTCTGAAGTATTACGCTTTCACATATTCTGTGACATATAAGATGGGATGGCCAATTTTCTTTCTCTTTGCCTTTCATTCCAAGACAATTCTTAAAATTTTCTGGTGCCCAAGTTTATGAAGGTAGTTTGACCCCAGAGCCATACTGGTTAGAAAAAGTCAGCCTGCCTGTGCTGGTGAGAGAACCTGGTTTGATAAGAGAACCTTGAATGTATCCCATTGTCAAAACTTTCATGTTACTTATTTGTAGCTGTAAGTTTATGACACTTGTGAAAACTGTTCCATTTATGTCTTTAGCATTCATGTTGCTCACTGTAGGTGCAAAATTAAGGCATTGTCACAGCCCCATATTACACATGAAACTAAATTAGTGTACACACAGCTCGGCATATGCATGGTTTGCATGCGCTGTGGAAGAAAGAAGATGGAAGAGGTTGTTGTTGTTGTGACAGTTAGCATTTAACATGGCGTTAGGGACGGTCGGGGTTTAAAACCATTTAGTTATGAGGTTGTAGATAGGCATCAAATACTTAGAAGGGTTAGCCGGTAGTTAGTGATTGTGTGACTCTCTTGGAATAGGGATTGTAATTCATGTGTGGTATAACAAACGCTCGTAACCAATAAACATTAGTTTGATGTCATCACAACGTTGTGTCTGTTGATTTCCATTACAACCAGTTTGGGTCGGTTGGGACATCATTAGTAATGTTACTTTCTATCACAAGCCATAAGTTTATGACAGGCATCTTTAAAAAAATATTCTAATTTGCATAGGCCTTTAGCATTCCTGCACTTATTGTATCTGCAAAATTAAGGCATCTTAGAAAACTATTCTAATTTGCATAGGCCTTTAGCATTCCTGCACTTATTGTATCTGCAAAATTAAGGCATCTTAGAAAACTATTATAATTTGCATAGGTCTTAAGCAATCCTGCACTTATTGTATCTGCAAAATTAAGGCATTTTGGGAAACTGCATTAGTATGTCTTTAGCATTTATGCACTTACTGTATCTGCAAGAAGGCATTTTAGAAAACTATATTATTATGCTTAGTCTTTAGCATTCATGCACTTACTGTATCTGCAAGATAGGTGCTCCCACAAGGCCGCAACTTATTGAGAGCTGTTGCAGGCACTGGAAACAGTCACAGTGAGGGCTGTTTATGAGAATTAACTATTAAACAAAATCACAGATAGCTGAAATAAGGAATATAGAGATGGCAATATAACACACATTTTGCACTTTGTCAGGTTAGGAACTCTGAAATAGGACATCTGAAGTTCAAGGCAGAGTTTTAATGATTAAAACATTTAGAGAATGACCTTCTGTTTTAAAGGCAAGAGGTTTGACTTCATTGCACCAGGTTTTATCTGAAATAGCTCAGTCTCCTTCCACAGGATGGTTTGTTGAAAGCATGAACTCTGTAGCTCCAGCAACGGCCCCGTAGGAGTCTCCGAGAAAATCTGCACCCGTGATCTGAATGTCAAAACAGTCAGAATATATCAGCATCTTTCAATTACCAACAAGAATCTTGCTGAAGAATCATTGAAGCAAATTGCAAACTAGTGTGGAACATACACGTTCAAAATTCACCATTACAATACAGAAACCTGTTGCAGAACTTTTTGGCAATAATAGAAAATTGAGTACAGCAAAACACAACCAGGCAACTATTTTGTTGGTTGCATATAAGTTGAGTTGTCTTTTTTTTAAGCGACTAACATCACAGCACTAGGAACATTTCCCATATGCGCTACTTCCTCATCTTCAACAACCAGTAAACAGTCCCAATACTAAAGATATGAGTTGCAATCTGATTATGTGTCCCTCTGGCATTTCCTTAAGAACTGAGTGCTGGCCCAATAGTCATGTGTTAAACCCACCTTTGACCTGCTCCCAGCCTAAAATGGGTACCAGGGAACATCCTGGAAAGTAAAGGCGGCCGACTTAGTATTGCCCATCAGGTGGAGACTGATCTAACAGTATGCCTCCGACATGAAACTTGCTCACTGTACTTTTCTATGTTGAGTCATTTGTTTATCTTATTACATTCCTTTCAGCTTCAGTTAGTTTGTTTAATGATACTTCAGACTGGAGGAGACTTGAAAAGGATTAAGCAAATGAAAGAAAATGATAGAAAAAAAGCTTGGAGCATGTGGTAGACAGAGGGAAGGTGGCATGTCAGAACTCATTAAGAGAGACCACAGCAAATGTTATGAAGTAAATGTTCATAGTGGAACATAAATACATGATTAATGCAGATGTCGCTGTATATTAAAGTCCTAAAGGTTGCAGTGTACAGCAGTAAAGTATTCAAAGCTGGTCGAATATCAAAGTTAATTATCTTATCTGCATATGGCTTGCATTTGTGCTTGTTGCAAGGTGTATGTATTATTGTATGTTATATTGTTAATTCCTTTCATGTTTGTTTAGAGATGGAAAATATCAATAAACATAATTTCATCATTTTATTTTGTGTTAACCTCAGGATGAAATTAGATTGCCAAATCTGAATAAGAAAATATCAATTGTATGATAGGCCTGGTTATTTGTATGATAGATCTGGCTATTTGTGTGAGAAACTAATGAAGATATGTTTTAGGGGCGTCTACCTGACCATATATTGATGTACACTCTGGCTGCTTTCTGCTGTTAGCGGGAGTACCACAGGTACTCACTTTTCCCTGGCAATGTTAAAGTTTATTAAAGGCTGTGGAAGTAGTTCACCGCCTTGTGGATGTGGAAAGTCAGGGGAAACTACCAAATTATGCATCCCAAGACGTTCAAAATAGACGCTGAAGAAGTATCTCACAGGTCTGATGGTGAAGCTCCCAAGTCAGACGAATCATTTACAAGAGCTGGTGAAGAGAACATTAGCGAAACGAGAAGGGTGGTAGAGATGACGCAACACACCTGACCGTACTACTGTAGAAAACTGTCATTGGGCTACAGATGAAAGTCAGGATGGGAACATGGTATGTCAGAAGTTTATGTCAGGGTAAACTCTTTATGGTTAGTGGGGAATTCATTCAGTAGCATGTCATTTGCAGAACCTCACTCCCATAACAACCTTCCAGAAAACCTCTCGATCACAAGCAAGATGTCCCTTGCTGATACACCCATCTGGAGATCATCCACCATATCCTGCACCCATCTTCTCTTTGGCCTTACTCCTCCTCTCTTCCCAGGCATATACCCCTCCATTATTGTTCTCTCCAAACTTTTTTATTTCAATTTTCTTTGTTTTATCGTCTTTAATAGCCAACCTTCTTCAATATTCACCTCTTGAAGTATGGATGCATTTGTTCTTTTCTTTATCCAAGATATTCTTAGAACTCGTCAATAACATTTATATTCCAAGGCATTTATGCGCTGTTCAGCTTGTTTAGTAAGTGTCCAGATCTCACAGGCGTATGTTGCAATGGGAAAGATGCATGCTCTTAAAAATCTTATTTTTGTAGTTCTGTCTGTCCCTCTCCACAATTTATTCAGTTGTTTTAGTCTTTGAAGATCAATAGCTATTTGTCTTTTAACTTCTTTCATTGTGTCACTATTGTTGGTAATCAATGAACCAAGATATTCACAATTTTTCACCACCTCCAATTTTTCTCCATTAACATATATTTCTTTCTTCATAGTAGTTTTATCTGTATGCGTTATCTTTGTTTTTGCTATGTTAAGATATAAGTTGTGATTTTTGCTGTTCAATTGGGTTGAGGCTATTAGGTTTTCTATACCATTCTGTGTTGTGGATAGCAAAACTGTGTTACCAGCATACCGAATCTCTGGTATGTCATGACCACCTATATTTAGGGCATCATATAGCTCCGCTTTTATCATCTCTTAAATTTCTCATTATATTTTTGGCGTGCAGGTTAAACAATTAGGAGGACAGCACACATCCCTGATGGACTCCTTGCTTGATGTCAAACCAATCTGTTGTCTCGCCATCTATTCTAACCGCTGCTTGTTGGTCTAGATAGAGCATTTTTATTAGTTGTATTACATGTGATGGAAAGCCCATATTCGTCATGATTTCCCAAAGTTTCTGATGTTGTACACAGTCAAATGCCTTTGATGATAATGAATGCATGTTTGCTTTCACCACCCATTCTAGTATTTAGGTTAAAATTTTTATCACTCTATGCGGCCAGGGTCAATTGTTTTTGGATAACTTTTTATCACGACTTCACTCAGATCTACAAGCGCCGGCAGACATCGCATCGACACTGACGTCATCACAGCGTATACATCATATATCTGTGGGTGTGAGTGTGTATATAATAGTTTATATAGTTATATATATATATATTATATATATATATATATATTATATATATATATAATATATATATATATATATATATATTATATGAATATGAGTGTGTGTTTGTAAGGGTTTTATGTTAAGTAATTTGCCATTGCTTTCTGAGCGATGTACATATGTATGTATGTATATTATATATATATATATATAATATATATATATATATATATATATATATATATATATATATATATATATATATATATATATACATACGTACGTACGTAGGTATATGTGTATAGCTATCTCATCCCTCTCCCAAAACTATTCAAGGATCATTCAAAGCTCAGCGGCTTTAGAATCATCACCCTTCAAAATACATTTGGGAAGGTTCTAGAGAATGATAGTCGCTGTCAAGCTGCAAGAGTTTTGGAAAGGGGGAAGCTTCTTCCAAGAGGCCTGGGGAGCTACAGGCCAGAAAAGATACCTGGTCAAATGCAGCCACTTTTGCCTTTGACGTTTATGAGGGGTTCCAGAGTAGACAGGAAACGATGGCGGCAGTGCTTGATCTCGAGGATGCGTACAATAGAGTTCGATATGATATTTTGATGACTGCACTGATGGAGAAGGGGGTCAATCCCTGGTTGGTGAACTGGATAGCAGCCGTCCTACATTCTCGTCTTGTTGCTCTCCGTCTGGGTGCATGGACCTCAGAGCCACATATTTTAACCCCGGGACTGCCACAGGGATCTGCAAGTCTCACCGGTGCTCTTTAACATGTATACGAGCAAGATTGCAAACCTAGAAGCACCAGGGGTTGGAAGAATACTAACATTTGCAGATGATATTCTTGCATATAGGCAGGGGAGAGATAGGGAGCAAACAGCCCAGGAGCTACAGGCAACAGTAGATAAAGTGATTGACTGGTGCACAGAAATGAGTGCTGTCATCCACCCGGAAAAGGCAGCTGTTTTGTGGTGCTCTCTGGACAACAGGATTGTGAGAGCTGATGTCCCAAGCCTCCTGATAGATGGTAGAAATGTCAGCAGAGAGAACAAACTGAAATATCTGGGGATCACATTTGACAGGAGCCTATCCTTTAAGGACCATGTGGAGACGGTTGTGACAAGATCTCAAAAGGGACTCAGTGCACTTAAAACTATGGCTGCAATGGACGCAGAGCAGGGAATGCTTTTCACACTATACCAGTACTTGATCCTCTCAGTAATTGATTATGGATTAGGACTGCTCACTGTCTCAGAGAGTCAGCTGGTGAAGTTAGAGCGCATACAGCACGAAGCTATGTGGGTCATTCTGGGACGCACCAGAGGCACCCCAGTAGTGTGTATGCATTACATCCTTGGTCTGCCGACTGTTGCTGGTAGGCTCAAGGTGATGCAGGCGAAGGCATACCTCAGAGTAGCTGCAGACACAGACCACCCACTGCATGAGGTGCTGGACGCAGTTAAGGGTCAGCGACTGATAAGAGGGAAATCATGGATGGCTCAGGCGGAGGATACGATCAGACAGGTGTGCCCCTTGGAGAACATTAGGCGTGGTGAGGAGTGGGTCAGAGTGCCAGCGGAGCAGTCAGACTTGTGCAGAGTTATAATCACATTAAGCCGGGAGTGCAGGGAGTGGCCAGCAGAGGCTACAGAAGTGGAAATCCAGCAACTAATTCAGGACAATGCTCAATCGGGTGATGTGATTATCTACACAGATGGTTCGGTGTCAAGAGGTGAGAGAAGTGGCTGGGGGTTCATAGCCAAAGCTAATGGTCGACGTTTGGTGCAGGAGAGCCTGGCATATGATACCACAACATCCAGCTTAAGAATGGAGGTGGAGGCAGTCACTGCGGCTCTCCGCTGGATGGAGAATACGACACACTCACACATCGTGATTGTAACTGACTCAGAAAGTATGCTGACGAGGGTGAAAACGGGGAGGCTTCGTGCAGAGTTGCTTGCTTCACTTCGGAGGTCACGGGTGACAAGCATCGCCTGGATCTTTTCTCCGGGACATGCCGGTGTGCTGGGAAATGAACAGGCGGACAGATTGGCTGGCTCTGCAGAACTTGGTGGAGTATTGATACATGACAAGGCAGACGTGGTTGCGGCCTTGTGGGAGCACGTGTGCACCTCGGAGGAGCAAATGGATTACCATGGTCTGGCAATAATGAGACAGCGAGGAGTGACAAGGGGATCTGGAAAGGCGAGACGGACATATAATTAGATTGCTACTGGTACTATTGGTGTTGGAACTCTTCGCTGGCTGCTGAGGATGGGGACGGAGCGCTTATGGGAATGCCCCAAATGCTGTGATGTCGATTCCTAAATCAATCAATCATATATATATATATATTTTTTTGCATGCCGGCTCACATACCTTTCCGTAAGAAACCAAGGTAACACGATTACAAACAACGTCTTTAACCTCTTTGCCAGGGAGACCAGCATATATATATATATATATATATATATATATATATATATATATATATATATATATATATATACATATATATATATATACTAGCTGGCCCGGCTTCGCCCAGGCCCTGGAGGGGATCTATCTATCTATCAGTCTGTCTGTCTGCTTGTTTGTCTGGCTGACCCGGCCCGGCTTCACCCAATCCCTGGCGGGGAGCATCTCATTTAATTCATATAAGTAGTCATATAAGCTCTCCCGTTCCCGACTATCTGTCTGTCTATCTGTCTGACCCGGCCCGGCTTCACCCAGTCCCTGGTGGGGAGCATCTCATTTAATTCATATACGTAGTCATATAAGCTCCAGTTCCCGACTGTCTGTCTGTCTATCTGTCTGTCTGTCTGACCCGGCCCGGCTTCACCCAGTCCCTGGTGGGGAGCATCTCATTTAATTCATATAGTAGTCATATAAGCTCCCGTTTCCGACTATCTGTCTGTCTGTCTGAGCCGGCCTGGCTTCACCCAGTCCCTGGTGGGGAGCATGTCATTTAATTCATATAAGTAGTCAAATAGGCTCCCGTTCCTGACTATCTGTCTATCTATCTGACCCGGCGTGGTTTCGCCCAGCTCCTGGCGCACAGTAACTTAAAGAATGTCCTTCCACACACCATCCATTATTTTTAATGAAAACTGTTTTTAATCACCGACATGACAGTTGATAACTTCTTTAAGCAGAAAAAGATGGGTTACAATGTTATGCATTATGCATTATTTTTATGAAAACTTTGAAAATGCCTTAAAGATTATATCATTATTTATTATAACTCATATGCCTGAAAATAACTATAGACACAGAGTTTAACAATAATGCAAGTAAGTTTAACAATATGACTATAAAGTATATAGAAATGTTATTAAAAGTTATGCCCCTTGAAATAACTTTTCTAGAGTGAAGTCCCCCTGCTATATAGAAATTATATAATGAAAAATTAAATGTTATTAAGTAAGTAGCCGATTTTACACTAAGAAACTATTACAGTCGGTTGCACAGGAATGAAAGGAAGACGTGTAGAAAATTTCATCTCAATCGGATGTAGGGTATGCGAACGCATAAAGGACGGATCCACATACATCCATACATACATACAATGATTTTTATAGATATAGATAAAAACACAATGTATGTATGTAGGTAGGGATGTATTTGATGCGTTCGATAACGGTCCATCCGATTGAGATGAAATTTTCTACACGTCTTCTTTTCATTCCCGTGCAACCAACTGTCATAGTTTTTTTTTTATTGTAGAATCAGCTATTTACTTACTAAAATTTAATAATTAAATTACATGACTTAACGTAAGAAATAATATATAAAGGGACATAACGTTTAGTAGCATTGCTATATCTTAGGATAAGTCCCCTGGCTATAGATAGATAGATAGATAGATAGATAGATAGATAGATAGATAGATAGATAGATAGATAGATAGATAGATCTGACCCGATAGATAGAGAGGGTGGGATAGACGGAGGGAGAGATGGACGGGCAGACAGACAGACAGATAGATAGATAGACAGCCAGGCCGGGTCATCAGACAGACAGACAGTCGGGAACGGGAACTTATATGACTACTTATATTAATTAAATGAAATGCTCCCCATCAGGAGCTGGGTGAAGCCGGGCCGGGTCAGATAGATAGTCGAGAACGGGAACGGGAGCTTATATGACTACTTATATGAATTAAATGAGATGCTCCCCACCAGGGACTGGGTGAAGCCGGGCCGGGTCAGACAGACAGATAGTCGTGAACGGGAGCTTATATGACTACTTATATGAATTAAATGAGATGCTCCCCACCAGGAGCTGGGCGAAGCCGGGTCAGACAGACAAACAAGCAGACAGACAGATAGATAGATCCCCGCCAGGGCCTGGGTGAAGCCGGGCCGGGTCAGCTAGTGTGTGTGTGTGTGTGTATATATATATATATATATATATATATATATAATATATATATATATATATATATATATATATGTATTTGACCTGGGTATACGGGATTATGAACAGCGACCTTAACTTCTTCGCCAGGGAGACTGGCATATATATATATATATAACGCCAGTCTCCGTGGCCTAAAGGATTGCGAATGCGATTCGTAAACTGCTTACCACGCGTTCGAAACACAGCAGCAACTGATTTGGCAGCAAACCGTATTGTGCTGAGGTTTGAACATGTTGGTATGGAGCCGGTTGATTAGAAAGCAATGGCAAACTACTGAACGTAAAACTTGCCAAGACATCAACAACAGCAGTAAAATGCTGGTGTTGACAGTGATGTCCTGTAAATAGGATATCTATGGGACAAGGAAACAGAACATATGGTGTCACTATTTTATTAATATATGATTTGAATCCATGAAAGATTTAATAATGTTAGTTGCATATCGTTTACAGGATGTCACAGTCAACACCAGCATATTTTGCTGTTGTGATCTCTTTTCAAGTTTACATTCTGTCACACGTTTCTTGATGATAATATCACGAAGTTCTTACGATGATATGCTCATGATATTATTGTGTGATGGTCGTTGTCTAGGTAACGATACTCATGGTGTGTCAATGGAGATATCTGTCTTGCAATGTAACTCACCCCCGCAGTGCATATTCACCAGGCATTAAACAAGATTCCGTTGGCGCACATAATCCTTTATTACAGAAATAAGACGGACAAACGGAACATGTTTATACATCCAGAAACATAATGTAATCCATAGAATATAAATATCCTCCTCACAATTTAACCAGCACACATCAATTCCTTTTCACGGCCTGCTTTTAATCTCAATCCACAAGACAGGTAATCCAGCTACAATCCTCGGCTGGATCTCCCACAATACAACCCACACATTGGGTTGGAGCCACTGCTCAACTATAGAACCCACTCTGGGTTTTGGCCTACACTCAATACAGAACCCACTCTGGGTTCAGGCCTGTCTTCCCAACTAGAAGAACAACACAACCCGGAGCTCTCTCTTAAACGACCTGACCCGCAGTCGGTCTCTTCTCTCACTGCCTTTCCAGTCGCCTGACTTCACACAACACACAACTCTCCCTCGACCCATCCCCCCCCTGGGGATTTCCACTCATATCCGCCCCATTATTTCTGAGGGTTGATTGTTTTCCTCGTAGCCAGGTCAGTCACTTTACTGTCTCCCACTCTCATCTCCATTCTTCCTCCTGCCCGGTCACTCAACTCAATGTCAGTGACCCAGGCTTATGTCATTACCCCCCTCTTAAAAGAAAACTTCGTTTTCAAATATTGGGAGACTAAAACTTACTAAACATGTGACCCAGACATATAGCCTGGGTAGCCCTAAGTATGGCTGCACCTTACTCCAGCTACCACACTACATAATACATCAAATGCTCATAGTACACTCCTATATTCATCACACATAAATACAACCATCTATCTTGTGTATCAATGCATGAACTAATACATCACATCATAATAATAATACATCATAGAAAAGCATTATACTTATGTACCCACAGGTCTCTTACTACTTCACGACCCCACAATACTATTTGTGTACCGACCCTATATCAGGTGGTTCTGTTCTTGCATTAACCCACCTCTGATTCCTGTCGATGCTGTGTCTACCTTTCATGTACCCATGACTCATGGTACCTCTACAATTACAACATCTGTTTGCTATCCCTAGCCCTGGGTCAGTAATGTCGCGAAAACTCTTTTGACCTGACTCAACTTTCCTATCTGCATATTGCACCGTTACACTTGAGTCTCTGTTTAGTCTGAGCTCTTTATTCAATCTTGGCCCATATACCTGGCACCTTGCTTTCTGCTGCATACGCCTTTGCCTATGTGCCCTGCACATGCACTATCCTGAGCTGTTCTAGTATATCGGTCTCTCTGTGCTACAGGTACTGCTCCTTGCCCACGTGCAGTTCTGCTATCTGAAAACCTGCGAGTGAGAACATTGTTCTTCCTCTCGAAGCACCATCTACCTTTCTTTGACTGCCTATGTTCTACTCTCCTACACCCTTGGGAACATTTGTTCAGAGTAGTATCTTGTCTTTGGGAGTCACTAGCACTATATTTGGGATCCATTCTCACCTGCTCAGCTGTACTATCCTTGTCCTGAGTTCCTGTGTCTACTTCAAGTGCCTCTTCTACCTCAGCTATACTCTCTAATTTAGGTTCTCTTGTGGTAACTACCTCGTTACTGCTTACACTATATTTTCGGTCCCAATAAACTACTTCCTCTTCTGTACAATCTTTAACTCCTATAACATTTCCTATGATCAAATCAGCCACTGGTGAGTCCAAAACACACGCTGTCACTCTTCCAGTGATATATGGTGTTTTTACTGTTATTATGGCTACTGGTAGAACTCTACTGTGCCGTTGAATGTTATGCATCTAATCTTTTTCCCTGTATAATCCGAGGGATCTATTAAACTCCTCCTCACTCCAATAGACGTACATCCGGAATCCCTAATTGTTAATGCTGGTCTATCATTGACAAATCCCTGATGTAGCTTCAAACTTCCTCCTTCATGGACTGCTGATCCTGCTTTAACTGTGTGACCACATATTAAGACTGGCTGACTGTCTTTTTCAAAAAGAGGTTTGCACCCACTACAATCTTCATTGTTCAGCGTCTCAATTACTTGCGCTGCATTTGAGTGCTCTGTTTCTCTCATCCTACATTGATGGCTGATATGCCCATTCTTTCCACATTTGAAACAAGTAATCTCCCTTTTAGTGTTGTTCGTTGGTCCATCTGATGGTTGTGCATCACACTGTGCTGCCTTGTGTCTCCAGCTCCCACAATTCCAACATCCGGCATAATTTGGACGTCTCTGGAAGTTCCCTCTTCTATATGGGTACCGTCCTACTCTACCAACATTGTTTCCTCGGAAACCATTATCTTGAAGTTCTTGTTGCTCACCCTTTCTGTGCTGAATCCACACTTTTCGCCCTTGGTCTAATGACTGGATTCTGGTCCTGTTTAGTGTACGCTGCACAGACTATTTCTTCACTCATTAGTTTCCCAATAGATACGTTAGGATGTGCAGTCATGTAGTTTTGCCCTAACTGAGACATTGTGTCTATGTCCTTTGGCTTACGCTCCTCAAAGAAAGCTACTAAGTTAGAATTGCATGCAGATACCACCTTGTCTCTTAACATTAGATCTACTAATTTATTAAAATCTTTCCCTACCTCTGCAAGCTCCATCCATTTGTTAAATGTGTTCTTTACTGTGTTAACAAGTCTGTGAAATCTTGATTTGTCTCTGGCACTAACTGTCTAAACTTTGTCCTATATCCATGCTCAGTGAGTTGGAACTTAGTCAGCAAACGTTGACGTAAGATAGTGTAGTTGTTCCTTTCTTCTACAGGTAAATTGAACATGGTGTCTAGTGCCTTGCCCGTAAGAAATTCGCCAAGTCTCATCGCATACTCTTCTCTGGAATGCCTAATGTTTTCACAGACGATTCGAATCTCCCAAGATAGGATTCAGGCAATCCCGGTCCGTAAATATGGCAGTTTTAATCTCTGTGACGACTGCGACGGTTTTCTACTTTCCTCACTTTGACCCTTCGATGCAAATTCTAACTTTTTAATAGCAATTTCTGCTTCCATCTTAATCTTCTCTTTCTCAATTTCCATTCTCATGTGTGTCTCTCTCTCTTCCTGTAGACGCTTGGCTTCCATTTCAGCCTGTCTTTGTTCTCTCTCAGCTAACTTGTCTTCCTGTAGACGCTTGTTTTCCATTTCAGCTAACTTTACTTCCTGTAGACGTTTTGTTTTCCATCTCAGCTAGTTTTACTTGTGTCTCCTTCCTGTAGACGCTTGTTTTCCATTTCAGCTAACTTTACTTCCTGTAGACGTTTTGCCTCGCGTTCATTATGCCTCTCCTCTCTTTCCGTCTGTTGTTGTTCTTTTGCTTCGGCATACTCCTGTAACTCTTTACCCTTCAGGCCTATTCTTTCACCTGCTTCAATATAATCCATTAAAGTAGGCATCTTGTACTTGTGGACACGTTGCTGTGAATCAGCCAACTATAAATGTACAGACTCTGCTGTTAGTCTTTGTGTCACTTCCCTAAGTACACCCGCACTCCCTGTGTACGTAAATCCGTAGTGCTACAATATCACTCTGTACTCACCCAGTCACTCTATAAGTACTAGGTAGTGAGGGGGGAAGTATCACCTATACTCCCTTATATCTATATATCTATGACCAAAAGTTCATAAGTCCCTGGAAATATTGTTAAACATACATATAAATACATATACAAACAAATGGATGATAACACTAGTGATGACTATCCAACGCTAGACTTCACAAGCTGAGTACACAGAGACGATGATGACACAGAAATAGACCACAGTAACAACCACAAGCCTTGTGTAGGGGACATCCACAGTGCGCGTAAAAATTATAAATTTAAACTGACAAAGACCACTAGACAGCAGAAATTGACGAAAGATCACAATAAAAAACATATATCCGACCACAACAAATATCATATATAAATATAACGAAAAGAAAGAGAGAAAGAAAAGGAATATATACTGAAAATATACACAGATTTGACGTCAGACAACTCGGCTCTAGATATTGGTTAAGACTATTTCAATGCCCCTGCACGATACGTCAACTCATTAACGTTTTTCTTACAAAAATATCGTAAGCACCAGAAGACTAATAAATTATTGTGCTGTATCCCGACT